>VZSC01002769.1:71313-202712 GCA_013398225.1 Steatornis caripensis | reverse complement strand
GAGCATTTAAATAAAACTCTGATTAATGTTTTATTATCTAAATTAAAATACATAACGGAAGTTACATTAATGCATGCTTTAATCCTGAAACATTTGTGCTAGTCTGACGAGATCAACTAACTGAAATTATACTGAAGAAAAATAATTCCATGTCAATGGATATTGGATTAACGGGTACTTGAGGGACATGATCTGATGCATTCATTTGAAAAAAATCCAACCAGTTCTTCTCACAAAGCAGAAAACTCCAGACATTTAAAATTATCACAGCTGCCTTCACCTAAACTACTTTAAAATAAGTCATAACTTGAGAGGTTTTTGTAAAGTAGTCTCTCTCAGTCTAGCCTTAAACCCACAGCTGCTTAGTATACTGCTATCTAGTTCTCTTGGTACATACTCATACTTGAAAATATTTGAAACCTAACTACTCTCATCTCAAAATTATTTTCTGAAGTAGTATTTGAGACTTGAGTTTTTACAAGGTTATATGGTAACTACCAGGTTTTGTATCCTGACAGCTATTACCATACGTTGTGGCTGGATGCGGGACAGGGCAACAGGAAGAAGCTGATGGCTATTATTTTCTTTTGATCAGTTTGACATACACGTTGTTTAAAACATGCTAGAATCTGGAAGAACCTGAAGTTCACCACTGCAGGGAAAGGTACACATGAACAGGAAAACTAAAACGAAGAAGCGTCAGGGACTCAGACAACTTTACAAAGACTGAATAGACAACAGAAGTGAGAGATAAATACATCACAAACAGCATTCATCTTGGAAAATGGGAATGAACTCCTGATGTTAGAAGGAGGGTAAAAAAGTAGTAGCATTCAGTGGTTCTGATCCCATCCAGCAGAGTGGACATACATATGTATCTTGAATCAACAGGAAGTGAATTCTAAACCAAACAGTAATTTCCAACAGGTCTATAAATTTATATAAAACACTTCTGATTAAAAAGTGTGCTCGACCACAGTTTAAGGAATATTTGCAAGGTACCTACTATTTTGCGCTTGATCATAAAGAGAGGAATTTTTGCATGCAGAGGGGTTACAGACAACTCCTTGTGGACTGTTGATAAATATAATCTTCTTTTAATATTTCCTAAATCAGTTATCCTATAAAAGAAAAGCAGAAGAGAACGGAACAGATCTTTGTCAATTCAATAATCCAGTATCTTTGGGCAATCACAAAAAAGCTATTCATATGCAGAACCTTTATGTCAGTGATAGCAAATACAGAATTTAAGAATTACTTCTTTTACAAGATAAGTAATGAGATTTCCTTCTCAAATTCAAACTTGGTGGCTATACTCCTGCATATATAAAATCACTTTACATGCTAATTTTATTTCAACAGTCTACGCTCTTTGTTAGATTTCCATAGCCCTTCAGACTATGAAAGAATTCAATTTGTATGAACTGAGAACCCAGTAGTCTTTAATCACTCTTGTTTCTGCCCCTTAATCTTGTGTTATCTTGGGACACACTGTCACATGATAACTAGAAAAACATTATTTGCTTGCTTTTCCCAAAAATGCCTGTCATTTTATACAGACTCTTTGCCAGCTTAGACGCAGACACGAGACACTGTCTGTTTTACTTCCTGAGCACCTATCTTCAGATGTGAACTAAAATACAGAATTGTATTGCTCACTATTCAGGTCATCTCACAATGACACCAAGGACACCGAATTTGAAGATTTCTAATATTCAGACCCCAGTCATGACCACAAAGATTAGGTTTCCTTTAAACTGATAAAGAGGTTCATTTTTGTGCTGTGGTTCCTTCAAGTCTTCTGAGCAGCTGTACTGGTTTTGGCTGGGATAGAGTTCAATTTCTTCAGAGTAGCTTGTACAATGCTGTGTTTTAGATGTTTGATGAAAACAGTGTTGATAACATAGGGGTGTTTTATCTATTGCTGGGCAGGGCTTACACAGAGCCAAGGCTTTTCTGCTTCTCACCCCATCCCACCAGTGAGGAGGCTGGGGATGCACAAGAAGTTGGGAGGGGACGCAGCCAGGACAGCTGACCCCAGGGATATTCCACACCATATGACGCCATGCTCAGTGTATAAAGCTGGTGGAAGAAGGAAAAAGGGGGGAGATTTTCAGAGTGATGGTGTTTTGCCTTCCCAAGTTACCGTTACACATGATGCAGCCCTGCTTTCCTGGAGATGGCTGAACACCTGCCTGCCCACAGGAAGTACCAGATGCCTTATTTAGCCTTGGCTGCACAAGCAGCTTTTGCTTTACCTATTAAACTATCTTTATCTCAACACACAAGTTTTTGCACTTTTACCCTTGTGATTCTCTCCCCCATCCTACTGTGGGGGGAGCAGCTGTGCAGGGCTGTGGTGGTTTGACCCTACTAGGCACAACAGCAGCACAACCTTGATATCCCCCAGCAGTACTACCTTATTATATCAGAGAACAGACATTACTTTAAAGGTTGCAATCTGTATGGAGAAATAATGATTAATTTATCTATTATTTTTGAAGAAGCCTATTTCTAACAGACAAGTATTTCTCTGTAATTAGCAGCCCCTCTGAGAATATGACAAATAATTATGATGAATAACTTTCTGTCACTACTTACTGTTGTTAAAAATAATTACTCGTAATAATTGTATTTAAATGCTGGGTTTTACTTTAAACTTGTGAGACTGCCCTGTAAATTTTTTTTATTATTAAAAACACTTTTTCATTAGTAAGGACTACCTGTAACTTAACTAATGAGATGTCACTCAAAATTTGCAGACAAACACCCTGAAGTGTTCTTAGGATTCCTTCGGTCAACTTAGGAGGGCATTAACTCTGGAGCAGGTTACATACTTTGGCTATTTTTGGCAATTTGAGAGTTCAACCAAGGACAGTACAACATATACCGCAAGCATGTAAACATCAAAAAGTTCTACTAGTACAGGTGATAAAAACACAGAAGCGCCCCCGTAGTCATTAACACCATCATGCAAATCAAAGTCCATCAGCTTTCCAGGACTTCTTGATTCTTACCCTTGCAGACAATCTGATCTTTCACCTATTCATCCTCATCCTATGAGTGGGCAAATCAAAACAAAGCGGAAGAGTCTACCAGCTGTTTAATTTTGAGAGACTAGCAGCTCCTCTCATAAATCACATGCACGATAAAGGCAGAAATTTCACTACTGTGCCTGAGGAAGAACATTATATCCTCACCACTGCTATCATTTGACAAAGCAGATTTCAGTATCAGCTGCACATATATTTATGGATGGATGAATAGTACTACCAAGTCCTTGAGAAGTGATTTCACCAGAAGACCTCAAAGCATCTTACAATGCTAGCATTCCAGGCTTCATCTTACTTTTGAAGAAATTTAAGGAAGATGTGAAATAATTCATCTAAGATCATCAGCAAGTTGGCTGCATAACTAAGCCTCTGCCCCAAATCAAGGCTTAGTTCCATCCATCACGTTGCTTCTCATATACCCTTTGATGAAAAACCTATGGATGTAGTTTTCAGAAACTCTCCACTGTTCCACATCTTGATGTTCAGAAGTGCTAAGAAGTTGAGGCACCAAAGAAGGCCAAAGAATTGAGTGGTGATTGCTCGAAACCCCCCTAGATCTCCTTGTTATGTGTAGAGCTGAGCAACTCTGCTGAGGAACCGCTAAGTTGCAGTAAGCCAAGTGCTGAAGCACAAATAAAAATACTATTCCTGCTGAAACTCAAACTGTGTAATTCTCAATAGAGAGTGTAGCTTTCAATGATGCTACAACAAAGCACTAGGAGCCTAGACTTAAGTCATGCATGTCTCTAAATGGCTGTCAATAAAAGCTTAAGTTCACTTTATAATTTAGTTCAGTATGTTTAAATTATTTTTTGTATGTACAGTTTTATCTTTCTCTCCTGAAAAATATTCCGTACCTTAGCAATAAAAAGGCCATGAGTAAATGTACAGCTCAGTTACATTTTGAAGTGCAATACAAAACACATTCATTTAGATAAAAACACACACATTTATATCAGACTGTCATATAAGTCTTATTTTTAGACTTTTTTGTGATGGTATGTATGCTGGAAAGCAGCAGCAAATCTTAGGTATAGAGTTATAATCACACCTAAAGAAGTTTAAAATTCATTTCAGTAAATAAAACAATAAAAATATTTATATTTTACAGGTGAAAGTAGGTGAAACATTTGAAGAATAGGCAAAATTGGAGAAAGAAGATGGCTTGAAGGTTCTGCAAAATAATTTATTTCCTGGGAGTAGAAAGATAATTATTTGAGAGTTGGTGTAACTTTCAGACTTTCCAGTTACATTACTTCTTGTAAAATAAAACAAGGGTCTGCTGAAACTCTCTTCTGAAATAATTCAGACAACAAGAGTTAGAACATTAGAACTCTCACTTGTAAAATTACTCAAGAGTACTTGTGATGAAACTCAACCTTTTTTTTTTCCCTATTACCAAGAAGCACAACCTATGTTAAACCTACAAAGGCAAGAAATATCTGCAGCACACATCTTGACTTTCAAAGATGCATTAAAAAATAGACATAGCAGTTAATATATTCTTATTATTCCTGGGCTTAGGTATTTATATCTAAGGGTCAGATATGTGATAGAAAACTAACGAGACCATGTTAAGAAAAACGAGGTAGTCAACAGGAAAGTCAACCTCATTTATAATAATATTCCTGTGATCAGCAGGTGCATAACTCTCCCAGCTATGGTCATTAACTGCATTCATTTCACACTTAACATCTACATTTGCAAACCATTTGAAAGTAAAATTACCTTTCAATTCAATTTTCAATTTTATTTTATATCCTCAACCTTGATTGACTATTCTCTTCACAATGGTAACTATAGTGAGATTGCAAGTAAATGGTAGCAACTATCCAAGAGTACATATAAACTCATCTTCTCAGATTACCTATTCACTCTGCTTCTGTATGTATAATAATTTATAACCATTTGTTAATGTTCAAAGCAAGGCTTAAAATGAACTTACAAAAAATGATGCTGGACTGTTGAAGGGATGCTTTGTTTATCAGCCTCACTTGTTCTTAAGATGAAAGTGTTTTTCTCCTTACAAATGACTTAAAACTGGAAGTTTACCAAACATGAAAGCAGGTATTTCATAGATGTTGCTAAGTGAAGAGCAGTTCCGATACAATTCATTATTCACGGAAATCTCTGTGTATCCTGGTCAAAATCCAGAGAATCCTCTGCTAAAGCTTAACTATTAGTATGTTGGTCTATTGCTTCTTTGCAATTGTAGTGTCATTTTCTCCATAAAAAGTATGCGCTTCAGAAAATTAGATAGTATCATCATCATCTCCATTTTAAACACAGAAAACCAAAGGAATAGCAATGGTCAGCTGATTTTGCCATGCTTACTCACTCTTAAGTTCTCCTACTCAGGAGCAGTCTGTACTTCACGTATGTTTTATTTAATGTGCAACTTGTAAACTGGTCTGCCTGATCATTTGAAATCCAGAGCACTGTATTCTGCCCTCATAAAAACAGGCTTAGTTATGCTGAAAATCAATCCAATCTCTACAAAATATGAGATCTGGAAGACTGATGCGTCACCTAGACCTAGAGAGCAAGTTGTGAAGAAACAGCTTTATTTTTATATACTGGAATTTTCTGTTGATACTGTTTCTCTGGAGAGAATTAAGGAAAACACACACCAAAGTCCCTTTAAACAGTATCCATAAAAAGGCAGTAATACAGGTGGCAGGTGCAAAACGAGAATCATCAAATCTGGTTGCTAGAACAGAAAAACTTTCAAAATCTGAGCAATTACGAAGAACTGGTGATTCCTGAGCTCTCCCTACAAGATATTGACATATTTGCAACCAATTCTTCAACTGAAAGAATGACCTAGTATCTTCACTGAACAAGAATAGTTTGTTGTGAAAGT
The DNA here is from genome assembly GCA_013398225.1 of Steatornis caripensis. Taxonomy (NCBI): domain Eukaryota; kingdom Metazoa; phylum Chordata; class Aves; order Caprimulgiformes; family Steatornithidae; genus Steatornis; species Steatornis caripensis. The sequence continues at coordinate 196,796 of VZSC01002769.1, read as the reverse complement.
TTCATTACTGTTAGAACCTCACGTTTCAAAAATCATTCCAGAAGCGGTCATTAATATTCATAACATTCTAGAAACTTCTATCAGTATTTTAACATCCTTGGTTTTGAAATGAGTTCACCTTCTCTTAAACTATTTAGTAAACTCTATTTTAAAGTATGGTGGTATATTCCTCTGAAGCATGCCTAACTGCGCCAAATAATTTAGAAAACTAATTCTAGAAAATAGTTTTTAATTTGCTCAGTACAAAGTACTCTAATGAGAATTAATATATGGAAAGTTTAGTGTATACTTCTTCTCAAGAACCTAAACAAGTTACCCTTACAATGCAGTTCTTTATGCCTACAACTAATTTTGTTGGCTCCTTTCTTTAGTTTATTGGCTATTATTCTTTCCACTGTGTTTTTGTTTTCATGACTTTATCTGCCCTTTCATGTTTACAAAGAAAAAGAAAAGGTTATATTCGCATCTGCTATATGTAAGAGTTCTCAAGTACAGCCAGATTTCTCACATTTAAACCATTTATTCTAACTATTAAGAACTGGTAAGAAATCTGCCCTTTAGAAAGGCACTGGATCTTGCTAACACTGGATCATCATGCATTTGCTTTACCTGGCATATGAAAATCCTGACTAAGAAACCCTACCAACCAAACAAACAGGATTCAGTTTACTCCATGTTACTTAAATTGATCCACCAACCAAGATACACATAAATCAGTACTCTTCTTCTCTCTAAAGTCCTAGGACACAGTAATTTGCTATGTAATATCACTAGGTCATCTAACACCATGATCAGATTTACTCTATTCATTTAATAGCATATTGTATGACAGGCTGAAATAGACTCACTTCCTAGCAAGTTAAACTTTATCAAAACAAGACATCTCTCCCAACAGTTCCAACAGCTCCAAGATATATTTGAATAAAGATAAAGTGATACTGGTCAAAATAATTACTTTCAGGGCATTTTGAAACTTAGGCAGAAATATTGCCACACAGAAAGATAATGTTCCTCATCTTGGACTGAAGTGATTAGTGGAAAAAGGGGGAACTGTATGAACTGGACACAGTTTCCTCAGCCTACTAAGCTAAAAGTATTGTGCTATAATAAACTAAGACTGCCTGTAACTGGGCTTACAAAAAAGCCATTANTCCTCATCTTGGACTGAAGTGATTAGTGGAAAAAGGGGGAACTGTATGAACTGGACACAGTTTCCTCAGCCTACTAAGCTAAAAGTATTGTGCTATAATAAACTAAGACTGCCTGTAACTGGGCTTACAAAAAAACCCATTACACTAGCTGTTCATTTACAGACACTACAACTGCAACAAATCCTGCACCATCAGCTGATGAAGGAAGTATTCCTTTTTGCAACAGCTGTTGACGTCACTGCACAAATTGTATCTAATTTGAGCTTGGCAGACTGATGAGTATGCTCTGGTCTGAGGAGAAAGCAATATATTATTTCCGAAACAAGTCTGAAAAATGTATTTTTTCTTCATCATTCTGTTTTTCTGGTATTTAAGTAAATGGTAATGCTGGATAACCTATTCATTAGCAGACCCAAAGTCATCAGCCAAAATGAGACTGATGCATGGAGAGAAGAGGCCCCCTTCCTCCACTCTCCCCTCCTTGCTGAAACGATCTCCACTTCCCCTACCACTCTTAATCACCTATTCAGCAGTCCTCCTCCGCTTTCGTGCTTGTTCTGCACTCCCACACTGACTCCTCATGCTTTGGCGCCCGGTCTGCAGAAACCAGCTGTTGCTGAATACTACCTGCAAGACTTTTTTGAGGCTATGGTACAATTTGAAGGTCTATTTTCTCACATCAACAGCTCTACTCATTTGCCGTTAAACTTATTATCTGATGTACTAATTTCATGTGACACCTAACATCGAAAATAAACGTATCAGAAACGAAGTATGACAATGACTGGCATTACAGTATTTTAAGAATAATAAATGCTTGTGTGCTTGACAAAATGCCAAGTAGGAGTGCTAGCACCTGCACGTGTCCATATATTGGAAACTAAAGCAAGAATGCCAACACAAGCCAGATGCTGTTTTCTTTTACACACAAGTATTTTTTTTTTCCAACATTGAGTTACCTTTGCTTTCTCAGAAGAGTAGCAAAATCTGTAATACTGAAGATATAACAACTGGCTACTAAATTCACAACAGATGGCTACATGCAGCATTACTAACAGCTTTGCTATTATTTGTTTCCAAAAGGCTGCATAAATTACATGCTCCCTACCTCAGTTCTGATCTTATTATGCTTCTCCAAATTTTTCATCTGCCATCTATTTTACACATTTTTTAGGCAGATCAATACATTGATTGTTAATGTGGTGATACTCATCTAATCATGCCATCTGACAAAGAATCTAAAAGTCTACTTAAATCTCGTCCAAGGGAAAGGGCAAAACAGCTCATTTAAACAGTTGTTTGCACATTCAGTATTTACGACAGGAATCCTGCATGACTGGTTGATAGCACCAAGTTAGATGGTTTAGCTCAGCTGATGCCAGCAGTGATGGATGGCCTTGAAGAAATTCTTGGTTGCTGATCAGATCAATCACTGAGCAGAATGCAAAAGAGAGGATGAGGCTCAAACTAAATTCGTATTTCCATCTTTATGCAGAATGGGAGACGAAGAAGTGTACCATAAAGCATCACGTGCAGCTATTATAAAACCTCCCAAAGCATTTTTTACATAAAGTAAATTTGGTGGTTTGCTATGCTATCAATTTTCACTTGAAGCTACTCAAAGATTCAGTAGTAGTCAGATTATGTAAGAAACCATCTTCGAACATTAAACTCCAGGAAGCACCAGCACAATCAATATTCTGTCCACAAACAAGTGAGAGATTACTTTCAAAACGTCTGAAATGAAAGGAACTGAATGGCAGTCATGTGAAGCAAGGACTTTTCTTCATTATTTACTGGATTATCGTGAGTCTGCTAGGATAAAATACATGGTGTATTTTGCAAGTCTTGTAGGAATTTATAGGTAGATCAGTAAGTTACAGTTGATGGCTAACACAAAGTGTTAGCACTACACTTCTTTTTAAAGATATTTCATTAAATTCTGCATACAGTTGCACTAAGTGGGGAACAAATGAGATGATTGTACTTTTTAGGCACATACACCTTTAAGTAGCTCCAGTTACTTTCAAAGCATTGATGAACTGATGCTATTACCTGAATAAGCGTGATTTGATTATAACATAAGTAATTAAGTAATGAAACAGTTACATTGAATTAAACATCTACTCTTTTGTAAAAAGAATATGGAAATGTATTAAGTGAGATTACTTCATCCACATAGATGCCGAAATCACTGCACATAAGAGGAGAATTAGGATTTGCATCAGGTGCTCTGATAATACTCATTTAGAATCAGCAAAGTTGACAAAAAGAGAAAAATAAAGACGTGAAAAATAAGTTATAACTATTTAAATATAGTAAATTTATACAGTATGTTTATATAAACTATATAGTATGTTTATATAAACTATATATAGAAAACAAAATACATGTATTTAAATTTATACAAGTACATGTGAATATTATAAAAGTAACTGTATCTATTGTTACAAGAGGGACATAGTAATCGTGGGAACAGGAAGCAGTGAGAAAAGATGAGGAAGAAAAAGTCTAGATATGAGCTGGAAAGAAAAAGGGCAAAGAAAGGTGTGAGAGATGGCAGAAAATTAGAGCTCTCACTTTGATGAAAAAATAAAATTAGTAGAAGAAAAAGTGGAGAAGAGGTTCTTAAGACGCATAGATGGGTGGCAACTACCCGAAAGAACCAAACTCAAAACAGCACTATAGAAAATCTGAACCTGTCACTACGTCTCTGTCTACAGAATGCCCATGAGAAACAAGTCGATGTACTTGGGTTGTGTTTACTGTATGACATATCCTGCTTGTTTTTTCCCTTTTGTTACACACTTTTGGAAGTAATGCAGTAATTAAAACCGTAGGAGCAGGAAGTATAACCAGAACTACCCTCAGGAAATTCAAAGAACAGAAAAGTCATTGTGATTTGACACAAAGAAGCTCTTTGAGTTGCAGGAAAAAAAACAAAAGGTAGCTTTAAAGTCACGTACACTTAGAGATACGTTAATATGTAAGCAAAAAAATTATTCAAAATGAGGTAAGAAATAAAAAGAATTACCTTGAAAGGAAAACATAACAGAAAACGTATAAAGGCTATGGTAGGAAGGGAAGTTAAAGAGAGAAAGGGTAGTTGCTTGAAAACCTGCAGTTCTCTGGTCTGTTCAACAATAACCAGCTTTCCTGCAAATGCTTTCTCACTTTAAATCAGTAAAATGTTAGTATTTTCTTGCACCAAAGATCTTGACACATAGAATCAAAGCTGTCTTTAAAACAAGTATTTTGAGCCCACTGTTCTCTCTCAAGTTTCACTGCTCCACGGAGAAGCAAAAATACTCTCTGGTGAAGATTTGTGCTAAATAAGTTAATTTATCCTTTGAAGATTTTCTCCATGTTCAGATTCTAAAATCATGTTAGAAATTAAGCATGCCACAGAGGAATGTATGATGTTACCAACATGAGGTAGGTTATAAATGCCCACTAACTCACAAACCACTGAGACCGAAATACCTGCATGGATTGTTATAAATCCACTGAGGAATTTTAATAAATACGACTCAGTTCACACTAGCATATTCTTTGTTAAAATAACAAAATATTCCAAGAGGACTCTTAACATGAAGGCATAGAAGATAACAGAATTACCCAGCAACACAAAATAGCACGCCATCCTAATTTCATGAAATATCGTTCACATTATAACAAACATTGTTTCTCTACTACAGTATAGCTGGAATATTTTCTCAGTGTCTCATTTTGTCCTCTTTGACTTAAAACTCCAAGAATTGTTTCTCTTTACTCCAGACACAAGAGACTTTAGACAATCAAGAAAAGCTGACACGTATGCTTACAGATGAATGCAAAGTTTCAGAAAGACAAACAAAACCAGAATTCTGCATTGACTTTATTCAGTTTAATTGCATATCATTCAACCCATCTTTTCATGCAGGGTTTCTAATGGTATAATATTTCTTTTGTTAATCCAAGTCTTTGGTGTTCTGCTGGCTACAAAGCTAAGTGGGTCGTGCCAGTTATAAAAAGCTGTGCCACTGGATGGTAAATGGTGTCCAAAGACCGACAATTGCCCAAGTTTAAAACTGTATTAAATCATTCCACATCGAGCTAATGAAAAAAAGGTCTATTTTGACTGTAGCTCTCTTTTCTTACAGCACAGACATAATGACATAAATTGAGCACTCCAAATTGTTCTAGCTTTCTACCATTTGGTTGGTTTTTTTTCTCTCCCCCAATTATTAGAATATATGTATCTTTTCACCCTGAACCAAAGGGCTCTGGAATTTATAAATCTCTTAAGAATTTTTAGGACATTCTCATGAGCCAATATTTTCATGTGTTTGATAAATCCATGTCCCATTTTTTCAGCTTTTTCACCATCTTCATTCATGATTTTTAGAGCTTGCTCTGTCTTCAAAGGAATGTCACTACTTAAAACATCCAAGAAATAATGATCTCATTAACTTAATTACTTCTTATTGACTTGATAAGTCACCATGCTTTAATGCAAAATCCGCCACTACAATTAATGGCTGCAATCAGACATTCACTTCACATTAAGTATTCAAGGAAATTTTATGCATCTTACAGTAACTCAGTGGAGAAGTCTTGTCCCAATGGCACGAAAATCTGAAGTGTCAGAAATTGCTGGATCAGTCCCACTAGAAACAGGGGGGAAAAAAAAATACATGTGCCATGTGTGTGCAGATGCACATTTCACCATCAAGCATTTCAATTTCGTACCATACAGCTATGCTCCTGCAACACTATTTCCCAAGGTTCACACAACATATGAACATGAGAAGAAGCTGAAGAAAACCAATTCAAACTGCAATAAAAGCGTTGTTTTAAAAGTCTCATCTGTGGCTTTGAGGGAATTCTCATGAAAATAAAAGGAACTTTTTTTTCACTTACAATTCTACATTGTGTTCCTAGCACGTAGACACCAAGTATCCCTTAGGAATTACAAAATAAAGTAGTACTTTCCTACCAAGATTAACTTATAGTCATATGAAACGTGCTCTCATGTTTGTGACTGTACACCTTATTAAACAACTTCAAAAATCCCATGGGTGAAAATGCAATCTAGATCATGACAACAATGCTCAGTGGAGGCTTCTGATTTTTAGAACAATAGCAAAGGAGCTTAACTGAAGAAACAAACATAAGAAATCTTTCAGGATTCAGGTGGCTCCCTGTCAAGGGAAAACAGACAGTACAAAGCTGTCCGAGCTGATGGTATGTTGTTTTCTTAGTTATTCCATCCAGGTGAGTGACTTAACAAGACTCCACAGGAACATTAGCTCCTCTTCTGAAGAATGCCAATTCACAACTTCCTCCTTTTGTGGGTCAAATGACACTTTAAAATTTCAAATTATATTTGTACATATAACATCTTCTATTTTGGAAGAGTATTAAAAGTTTACAGTACAACTGGGAGATCATATACTTGAAAGAAATTAAATACTTGAGGTGCATACACCTCACGACAGGAAGAGACAGAGGGAGACAGAACGGCAACATGGAAATCTGCCTGCAGTATTGCAGCACTAGCTGAAGTACATTTAAAACCAAACTATTCTTAGCAGCAATAACCCACAACGCCAATTACCAATCCTCATTTTGGGCTGCAATAGCTTATTGTAACATTGGCAATAAACAAATTAAAGTCGCATTTATCAGAAAGATAGATTAGACTAATATGTATTATACTGAAGATAATTTCCTTCATAAAAATCAGATTAATCAAGGCCTTAGTGCACGACCAGACTACACAATTTCTTATTTTTGTGTATGTTTGGAAAAATTAATTTGTAATTACACACCCTGTTTAAGAAGTATACTAGAAGATTCCTGCTTCATTTGACTAAAATCATCATCTCAATTTTTCTTCAACAGCAAGCAGTTCATTTCAAACCAGCTCAACTCATTACTATAAACCTTATAAGGTACAGTACACTGCAGTGGAGTTTAAGGCATGAATTATGATGATCGCTGTATGTTCTGAGAAACAGACTGCTTCGATTCTGGCTTATTCTGGTGCAAGCAACAGACAACCTGGGGAAACCCTTCATACTACCCATCAAAGACTGATTGCAAACACAGCTGAAATTTGGGTACAACTTCCTTTTACTGCTAGGGCTTATTTGATATATAAAAGTAAAAATACTTTAAATAGTAAAATGAGAAAGGGGCCAGGAACCTATTCCATATTCTGTAATGCCAATAGAATTAAGTACTGAATGGAGTCAGAAGTTATTTGCCAGACATCAGTCTGTAGCAGGATCAGGTAGAGAAGTGAACCTCGCAGCATTAGGACAACATCTATCAACAAGGATCTTCCCTACAGCACTTCAACATTGCATTTCTGTACCTTTTATGTACTTGCAACTGACCTGCTAAAAAGTTAATGAAAAGCCACTTGGTAATTATGCCCAACATAAGGGCGAATAATGTAAGCTTTACATTCCAATACAAGACTGATTCAATAATCAGAACAACATCACAGACATTTAATTCTTTGATACTTACAAGTTTGTCTAGTTCCCTTTGGTAGCTGCATTTTGTTGATTTGACTGCTTCCTTCAAGCACAAAAACAAAGCCCTTTACTTCCTTATCATATTCCTACAAAAGGAACAATAAACAAACAAACATCCTGATAGAATGCTTCTCCTCACAACCAACCATGCTGCTAACATGCAAAGGTTTTTTTTTTTTTTAAATCACAAATGGCAGATGGCACTGCAAGTACGACAGTAGTTCAAATATGATGGTAATAATACAATCCATAGAAATATATCCTTTACTTGCATGCTTAATGAACAAACAATGGTGACAATCAGGACTCTCGATCCAATGGGCCCAACTCAATCCACTAGTCATCAGAATAGCAAAATTACTTTCTAAATATTTAAACTACAAAATTATGCTGCAACCAACCGGCTCTGCAAGCAGGCATAAAGAACTCTTTTAAGTAGTCATTTAGTCTGTCATAATGACAGAACTGCACGTGACAACTCCACTGCCAGGTCAAAGCCCTCATTACCTTCTAATTTTAAGCTTCATTCACATTTTTCTGTTTTATACTCCACGTTTTTAAAGTTTCTTTAAAAACTTACTTTTGATATGGCTGATGGATTGCCAAAAATCTTCCATTTTGCTCCTGGGTTCTTGCCTTGAGCACTGAATATTTCAACAAATGGGCCACCCTATGACAAAATGGTTTAAGAATATATCATTCAACCAAATGTTCAGCACAGAATCATCAATAGTTGAGTCCACAAGAACAATTCCTCCCCAGAACAGGCTGTTACCACAGTCAGTATTACTGATCACTTAAGACAGCAGAATATTAATAACAGCTTCTAGACTACTATAATATAGCAAACCACACAGTCAATATTTGGCTTTACTAGAGGACCAGCATATAAAATAGAAGGAATACCATGGAATATTTTAAAATATTTTATTTATAATGCCATTCTCTAAAAAGCAAACTTATTGTAAAACTTCTAAAAACATGAAGGAGATTAATAATTCATATTTGGATATAGTTTATTTCTACAACTCACCAAAGGAGTTTTAAAACATACTGCTAAAACCAAAATATTCTTGCAGATCGCGGAAACTTTACTTCCATAGGAAATCAGACAAAACATCCAACCTGCTACATAACTGCGTATGTTTGTCTTTGTCTATATGAGTATGTCAAAGACATTTCCCAGTAACATTTCTATTGGTTACCAAATTCCAGCCTGATTTGACCACAGAGCCTGTGAAACTCACAGAAGTTTACTGTCTGTTCTGGGCCAACTTAAGTGGCTTCGTAGTAGATCTAATCCTACCAGTATAACCACAATAAGGTAAGGGCTGTATTCGTGCTGCAGCCTTCGTAAGGCATGAGAGAATACTGGAATAAGATTATGAACGCCCCTGCTAGGCACAAACTCCNACTCACAGAAGTTTACTGTCTGTTCTGGGCCAACTTAAGTGGCTTCGTAGTAGATCTAATCCTACCAGTATAACCACAATAAGGTAAGGGCTGTATTCGTGCTGCAGCCTTCGTAAGGCATGAGAGAATACTGGAATAAGATTATGAACACCCCTGCTAGGCACAAACTCCTTACACAGAGCATGTGCCCTCTTAGACATCAAAGAATATAACCACAGGCTCTTGGGGAGGCTGGCTTTATCACCTCTGCTTAGGGAATTACTTGCTTCCATATTTTTCCCATTTGATGTCACATTTTTTGAGACGTCTGAAGTACTCAGCCTATAGTTTAATAAGCATTTTTTTTAGCAGCATGGTTAACCTAATCAATCACTACAACTCCGCTGCTCCCTTCTCATTCCGAGTTGCCTGCACTCCCCAATTCTCTTTATGCTCAGCTGCCCAAACAATTGTACACAAGTCAGAATGAGCCAGAGGGGTGAGCCGTCTTGCCAGCAAAATAAATGCTCTTCAAATTACACTTTCAGAGAACATTAACACTACACCATACACAAAGTAGGTATTTTCCTCTGCCCAACCACACCTTGCAGCTTCCAGACACATGGCCATCCCCAGCGACTAGACTTACTAAGTTTAAGGACATTAAAAATGGCATTTCATAAACTGCACTCATAAAACATTTTTTAAATTTATAATGGATAAAAAATTTAAAAATACTACATACTAGCAATTTGAAAGTTACCTGACATGTTTAAGGGCTACAGGATCTAGCTCTCAAAGTTAAAAAAAGATTCTTCACTGCCAACCTGTATGCGCTTGCAGCAAATCTTAAAAAAGTGAGGTTTTTTCCCCCCCATATTTACAAACACATTTTGTTAATACTGCAGCCCTTGAGTAGGCCCTGATTTGAGGTTAAACTAACAGAACACAGAAAACTACTGAACATGACATGAGACAATGCTGAACAAACACTGATTTGAGAAGTTGTCGAAAGTTACTTAGTGCCATGGAGGACGGCTGGATCTCATGGGTGGCCAAGGAGGAGTTACACAAGAAACTGTCAAACTCCACAATCAACTGGAGGGGAGTATGGGGCTTTTTTTGGGAAGCACAATCCTGCAAAGCCAACTGCACCTATACAACGGTATCAGAAGTATCATATAAAGCTGAGCTAGCCTAGGTAACAGCATCAGAAACGCCAATTTTGGGTACAGATGTGGCACATGTGGGATCAGTAGGGAAAAAGTAACAAGGGGTGGGTTGCTCTCATGAGAGGGGACTGGTGCAGAGAACGGGAGGCAAAGGGTGGTGAAAAGGAAGGCCAGGAAACAGTAAAAGGGACAATCAGGTTTATGAATGATGCAACTAGTGCTGTCACAACCTTGTGCTGGACCAAGATAATAAACAAAGCCCCCTTTTCTGACAACAGTTGAAGGGTTGGGCCTGTTTCCATGACCAAGCGGGAGCAGATGGTGTGCCTTCCCTGGCCCACAAAGGTGAAGACAAAGAGCCATTCGTCACACCATGTTGTTGTCCATTCTAGACACAAGCAGCTACTCACTATTTCATAACATTTCTATAAAAATACTGAATAATGAAACATTCCAAACCATTTCTGTATCTGGACATTTTGCCTCCCAGAATAAGCCATTTTAATTGAGTTCTCTCAGACGTAATGAAAGAGGGTAAAAAATAAAACTATTTCTGTTTTACCTGGTACTGATTTTTGAACATTTTCCAGCTTTCACAGGCATAAATAATTTCAACTTCTCAATCAGTGAAGACGGACTATGCTGAAAAAAAAACCAAACAACAAAATTTCTATAGGATTATATTAAAAAATCCTAATGAAACCCCAACCATACATCAAAAGAAATTAATACTATTATGAAATACTCTTCATGAGTACAGAATGTATACCAACTGCATCAGTGCTACCACAAAGGAACTAAGATCAAAAAAATACTAATATTGATGCTGCCTTGGAAAATGTTCTCTTCGTGCATCAAGTACTCAGGGCTGCCTTTCCTTATATTCCAAGTAAAATTACTAGTTTTACGTCAACCCTTATTTTAACAATGAAGGCTTTCTGAATGCTTTAAAAATGCTTGAATATCATCTTTAATACACATTTTTTTATTATTCTTTGTTATTGAGTGCCCACTGGAAAGCACTAGGCTCCATTAAAGAGAAGCTTAACATTTAATATAGAAAAAGAGAAACATATGGAACAGCTGCAATAGAAACCACTCCGTCTAGAGATATTTGGCAGAGACTTCTGAGACACATTATCTTCTTTCACATTCAGCATTATTCTTTGAAGATGATTACTGTAAGACTCAAACCAAGCACTTCAGTTACTTGAGGGCTGCTAAAGTCAACGTGAATTAAGAGATGTCTGCAGCTGGAGAATCAGAATAGCAGCAAGTGAAGACACTGATACTAGAAGCCTCCTACATCCCTTTTTGATCGTGCTGAGTGGCTGCAATTTCACCTGAAGTCAATAGAAAGTGAAGGGACCCTGAACATAAAAGGCAGCTGTCAATCTCCAATGACAGGCAGAACCAGTCACAAGAGACAACACGCACCTTCTCTGTGAAAACTGAACATGCTTGTCAACTCGCAGAAAAACCCTTTCATGAGACTGTGTCTCATTTATCTGACATACCTTGTTTACGTTCATTGGTTCAGTTCAGGCACAGATCACTTACAGAATTAAGTTATTTTTAATTACTGGAATTTTTTTTTTGGAGCCTGAAACTATTTTCTTAACAGATAAAAAAATATGCTGACCAGGAGAGTATAAGTATAGTTTCTCATGAAGAACAGCTTAGCTCTCAACCAGATAGCGAAAAAAGTTTAAAATTTTTTTTAAAAAGATATGACTGTGAATGCACTAATTCAGTGACAATATGCATGAGTTCATAAAGGATGTACACATTTAAAGGATTAGAGCAGCATTCCATTTTAAGAATTACATAACTATTCTTTTAGGAAAAAGTGATGAAATCTGTTGATGTTCAACCACAATTATCTTAATCAGCAACAATTATTTTAAGTCTTAAAGTTACCTGTAAATAAAATGAAAATAGGGGAAAAAACTCAGATACTAGAAATTTATCCCATGCTGTTGCCAGAAACATTAGTTCATTTTAAACTTTTCTATTATAAGGAAAATGAAATTTAGAAACCATAGCATTTGTAACAGGTCTATCAAAAAATGTAACTAGTATTTTGATTGTATTATTTTAACTGCCACTGGACATCTGACACACCAGTTGCATTATTCTGCATTTTAGATCATTTTCTATACAAATTTCCACTTGTTCACTTGGCATATTTTTTTTTTTAAGAATGACCACATTAATAGCTATATTGAACTGCTCTGAGTCGTGAACCAGGTATTTTAGAAATGCCTTTTGAAGAATGTAGTTCTCAATGAAGTGTATGATTTCTTTCTGCATATATTCACTTTACATACAGAGCAACTGTTTTGGAAATCACTGTTTGTTCACGTTGTTGCTTGCAGTCCTATCTTTGCTACTATTTAAGGCCTTTAAACCAGCCAGAACTACTCAAAATTGCATGATTCATGTCCCAGTGAGAACCAGTGGCTTATTGGAACTAATCTCAGAGCGACTGTTTTGATTCCCCTTGCCAGAGCTAAATGTGAAGGATTAGCAGTGAAAGAGGGGCAGAAGTCATGCCCTCCCACAGTACCTATTTACAATGAGTGTATTACTGCAACTTAAATGGCCAGGCACTTGTCCTTCTAGGACTATGGATTTCACCATCCCCCAGTTTTTATTACTATTTTTAAGTGAAGGAGGTGTAAAGGAAGACACTGCTTTTTCCTTGGAGCAAAGCCATTTCACTTCTGCTAAAAATCAGTTCCAGATCTGCCAAGCATTGTGCACCTAACACAACGCTGACATACTTTGCAGTTCTGTTATGCATTATTACATCACAGGGAAAAAATATTAAGACAAATAAATGTGAGGGATTCTGATATAAGAGTCACTGTATGAAAAGTAAAGTTTGAGACAAAAGAATAACTCATCTTTTTCAGGGACTACTACTACTACTAACATGCTGGACAGAAGTCTCCTGCTGACTATAATCACACTACATATTTCAGAACAAACACTTAGCGTGTAGTATGTAGAGGCCAAGTTTCATCTTTGTTAACATACCAAGGGCTAAAGCTACTTAGCAAGGTGGACAGCTACAGTATTTGCAGACACTGCTGTAGTCAGAATTACACATAAGCCACAGAAAGTAATACTTACTTTCTTTACCGTTGTCTCAAAGTACATCTGGCTTTCCTAAGAGCCAGTCCACTAATGGCAAATCGCTCTGGGTTTCGGAGGAATATGTAATAAGCTCTGCATACAGTGTGAGTGGAAGCCATCTTGATATATTAACTTGGGTCCAATATCGTGCTAACACACTTTGCCTCTCACTAGTGCTTATTAGCTTTGACCTGACATCACTAATTTATCTCCACACTGTATCTTATGGAAATAGTTCTCAGTTGGCTCTCACCACAGAAGCAACATACATGCACTGGTAAACCACCATGAAGACACACAGCTGTATCCCCCCCCCCAAAAATCTGCTATTAATTAATTCTTAAATTTAAGTGGAGGAAGCATGTGTCTGAACTGAAAAGTTCTCATTCAAATGATTTACTTAAGATAGAAAAGATGATCAGATAACTGAAGAGTTTCATAATGGATAGAGATATATATGAAAAGATAGCATCTAGGAAGTACATGGTAGTGAAAAGAAATACAAAAACTGTGGGGTGATGAACACTTACTGAAGGACTAGAAATCTTCACATTTCAAATTGTCAAATAAAGCTTCTCCAGAAATTCTAAAAATCAAGAGTGCTTAAAATCCAGAGGGACTATTCTGAAAAATCAACAGCATCTTGAATTACAAGTCCTCAATTTTTTGCATATTTATCAAATAAATAGGTATTTTATGACATCTTTATAGAATGCCATAAAGCAGCAGTTCTCACATTTTTCAGTCACAGACCAAACTTATTTTTTTTATTGCCCTGAACCATGTACTTAGTACATCTGTCCAACTGGAAATACAGGCTTAAAGTGTCAGTCAATGACAAACCATTAACAATGTAGCTTATAAATTTAAGCAACAATGAAAGATATTTATCTTTGGAAGAACAGACTTCTATCAGGATTTACTTTGTGAGGTCTTGATTTGTGAACTGACTTTGATCATTAGTTTCACAATGAAATTAATGAAAACTACATGAAACAGTGAAGCAGCAGCAGTCCAAAGGGCCTAGTAATCCTTCCATTCACACAAACCACTGAGGACTCTTCAGAAGTCTCTCCATCCTATGACAACTTCTTATGCATATTTTTTCTTCTAACTAGAGTGTTTCACATTCAAATATTTCAATAATATTTTGTGTTCATGTAGCCCAACCATTCAAATAATTGGTCCCTAGTAAGTTACAAACAAGAGTATTTCACAAACAGTAAATGCAAACAGACTTCCATGCTGCTTTGAATTATTTAATACTAAGCACTGTTCTAACCCTAAGGGAGACAGGGATGGACAGACTCAGAGTCCTAAAAACCCTCTAGTTCTGGTTAGTCCCTTGACTGCAAAGGGACTATTTACATAAGTATATGAACACATTTTCTGATCAACATCCCAGTGTTAAAAAAAGCTGTGTTTATTTAAGATTCTTCTATTCCAAAGTCAAAAGCGTGAAGCAAAATAAAGTGAATTTGCACCTACTACTGATTTGCATTGAAAAATGACACAAATACACTATTTTTGGCAGGGAACAGAGGCTTAGATCCAAGACTGTTAATACACACAGCTCACCATCACGGGCCCAAAGCCAGCATTGATTTATGGTAGGCTGGGACACGCCAGAGAAAGCAGTTTGTCACTGATGAAGGGTTTTAGTATCTTCCAGACAAATGAATTCTACATATTGAATATTTAAAGCTGGCTTTGTAACACTGCTATATATTTTCTCAAAATACAATTTAACATAATAAATGGGCAGAAAGACCATTAATAAACTATACCAAGACTACTGGTGTTCCTGTGTGAAAAGCAGCACAGCCAGCCTTTACACACAACTCTTAGAAGGAAAAAAAAAAAAAAAACAAGCTTTCCACTTTAATAAAAATTCGGTCATAAACCGTTTTGACACAAGGCCCACTATTCAAGCACCAGCATCCCCGCACACCCGTTCCCCTGCGCCACAACGGCTGCAATGCCGCGCCCCGCAGCGCCGGGCCGGCTCCCCCGCCCCTCCGCCGCCGGGGCGGGCCTGGCCGCAGTCCGGCGCGGCCCTCCCGCTCCGCCACGTCCCCACTGCTCGCCACAGCGGGCCGGGGCCGCTCAGCCCGGGGAGCCCAGGCCCCCACCGGGTCTCACCTGGGGGAGGGTGGCTGGGGGCGAGGCCGTACCTACGGAGGGGGCGGACCCAGGGCTCGCCGTGAGGCAGGGAGGGAAGAGGAAGGGCGGGAACCATTTAAAATGGCGGCGCACGGGGCGTGGTTCGATCGATCAGTCATGGCGGGCGGCCGTTCCATGTCCGTAGCCGCGCCCTCATCCGTCAATGCGGGCTCTGTCGGCGGCTCTTGAGAGCATGAGGCGGGGTGCCCGCGGGCTACGAAGTGACAACAACCTGGCCATAACTGGCACAGAAGGCTGTGCCACCTCACACTTCACAGGGCGTCCTGCGGGGCACCCAAGGCAAGGGTGGCCGTGTGAAATGGCAGCTGTGTCACCCAGGGCCTGTGGAGGTGTTTCAAATGCAAACGTTGCCAAGAACTCGATTCCTGAACCATGTTTGCAATTAATGCTTTAAGGCTTCATGGTGTAAAGTGTGTTTTTGAGAAAGATGTCGGATGCCGTGAGCCAGAGCAGCGACATCAAAGTCCTTGTTTTTTAAGGAATTAGAATGGACTTGCAGATCTGGCATTTTTCTCTAAGAGAAGGCAACGAGAAGGACAGCCCCAGTAGTTTCACATCCTTGTCAAGAATAAGCAAACACCTCCTGATGGCTTCAAAAACCTCTGGGAAGAAGGTCACAGGGAACCAATTTGATCCTGGTCTTTGTAGTGAGATACTAGTCAAGAACTTCCCTTGGAGTGACAGCTGTTTTCATCACCACATTTCTTCATGAAACTTTGTAGCCTTTTCACAAGAAAATAAGGGAACAGTTTTTTCTTCCTCAAAGTGCATCTTAATGTTTCTACAAAGAACAGTTATTAAGAATCCTGTAACCCATTGCAGTGTGATGAAATACATGAACAGAAAGGGCTGAGCCATTGATGGGTCCTGCCATGTGTCAGCCCATCACCCTGTTCACCTTCCATGCTTTTGCTCCTGGAAGGTACTGCCCTGGTTTTGCCAAGGAAGGGAATGAGTTAAATCAACTACAAGATTTATTTGGCTTTCTCATTTTACCTTGGGATTTTCAAAGAAATCACATCCAGTGTAGTTTTATCATACATTGGATTACACTGATTAGAGTTCTTGGGTACTGGAGATAAGGAAAACAATAATACTAAAACTGAGCTACAGGTTATTAAATAAAAGCAGTTAACAGAACAAGGAGAAAAGAGGGATGATGATAGCAAAAGAAAGGTTAAAAAGCTATTGGGGAATTCTGTAGCCAACAGAAACTACATAGTTCATTATATATGGTTTAATCTGAAGTCATCTTGAAATTCGTTACACATAACTGTATCTAAAAAGCCCGGATCCTTTGTGACAGGCGTTATGCTGAGGCCTGAGGAGTTAAGAAATTCCAGTTAGAAACTGCGGTTCAGGCTGAAGAGCCTAAAGTTATAAAGGTACGTGAAGCATCGAGCTGTGAGTGAAACGTGTGGAAGCAGGTACTTGCCTGCTCAGGGCAAAACTGGGCTGTGCAAGCCTTTGCCAGCTGCCAGAGAAAAACTGGTTTTATACATACTGTGAGGGGAATTTTTTTTCCTCTGTTTCTTCCAGTTTTACAGGAAAAACCCCACATCATTTGTTGGAGACACTATGACTCAAGAATTGCAGGTGATGTAAATCTAGCAAGGAATACTGTGTCATTAAATTTGGCCCATCCATGTCCCCAGCCCATCGTACTTCCAAGGTCTGGTTTGGATTTATGGTAACGCAGGAAACACTGTAAAAGTAATGATCAGGCAGTCAAGATGTTTGTTACACTGACTTCTTTAAGGTTGTATGGGTAGACCAGCTGCTGTTGGTACTGGAGCTGCTGGGTTATTTATTTTTCTTTGGCTAAACATTTTAGGCTGCTGTGCAGTGTACATCTGCTGAACCTCTGGAAAGGCGTGATGAGCATTCAGCAAGTGCTTGGGTAATAATTTGGGGAAAGCTGTGAGAACTCATATACGTTTATCTTCTAATACAACCCTTGCATGTGCTGAACTTAACCTCTTACATGTTACAGCATGTTTCAGTGAAGAGATTTTTACTGTATCTTGGAGTACGAAATTGGAACATATGAACATCCCTTCTTCTCGTAAATGCCCTAAGATAAGATCTTGTTAGGTCTCCTGCCTTAAATTAAGATGTTAGTAGTGTCATTCTGGGAACTGAATTGGTTTAATTAGGAGAGTATTCAATGTGCAGTAGATATTTGATGTGTGATATTAAATCCAGCCATTTTTAAAGGATCCCCACTGACATAGCTTGGGTTTTTATCCATAGGAATAGTATTGTAAATTCCTTCACCCATTTCTGACTTTGTGTTATCGCATACCATTGCTCACACTTGGAGCAGCCTGCCAGTTGATATATGGCAAGTGGCCTGCCGTCCCTCCTGTGTAAAGCTCCCTTTCAGCTCTAATGACCATTTGCCAGTCTGTTCTGTATTGTATTGTTCTGAATTGGTTTGGTTTATGCCTTTTTAGACTGTCAGTTCATGTAGCCTGGAAATCTCTTGCCTTTCTAGTTCATACTGTATTTCCTGAAATGCCCTGTTATGTTTTGAGAACGATATACATTATAAATACTAGTTAAGCTAAGAAAGAAGACACTCAGGCATCCTACGAAATTTTCTTTAGATCCTTCTTGCCATTCTTGACTTAGAGGGAAGGGAGACATGAGGTGCCTTGCTGCCTGCTTAGCCTTCACTTGGTAACAGCTGCCATGTTGCTGACGCATATTTGCCCCAGTGCCAGGCGGATCTTAATTTCCTTTGAGCATTCCTCCTCAACCAGTGACCTTCCCATGAGCGTGTTTGCCAAGGTTACATCATGCAGGGTAATATAACTGCGTGGGCACCATTGTATCCATGACCGTTTGTGGATCTCTGAAGATTTACCAGCAGAATGCTTCCTCCTTCAGCCATGTACCTGAACTCTGAATTATGTTTGTTTTTATTTGTACCTTGGTCTTCCGATACAAATACTGTTCAAATCAATAAGATAGTGGAATTCGTTATCCTGTCTGTCTCTATTTGATCTTCTAGAACAGAATAATTTCTCTGAGAAATGCATATAATTTCCCCATCAGCTTAAGGCTCTTCTTTCACAAGGATGGAGTAACAACTTCGATTCAGAAAACACAGCAATTTGGAGGGGACAGTTCTTGGGCAAATATGTTAAAATTGAGAATCAGTTCGCAACCTATTTTCCTAAGCTCCACAAATACGTCATCCATAGAGATTCTGTAGGAATCCTTATTTGAGGATTGTGGATAGTTATGGAAAAACATGGTTGGGCCAATTTCTGTGGTGTGTCCTTCCAAGATTAGACTTTCATCAAGTTTCCTCTCACTGCTGTGCAGTCTTGTTGCTCCAACTTGGAAGAGGACTCCAGGGAGGGCCACGATCAAAGGGCCTGTTAAGGGGCTGGACACAGCAAGGATAGGAAAGCTGTGGAGGCATTCCTTCTGCATCTGTCCTTTCTGTATGTCACACTGGACGGTGCTGAGATGAGAGCGAAGACATTAGCATCCCACTATCACCGGACTAATTCTGTTCATGAAGCATACAAAAAATCTTATTCTTTCTGTGAAATAAATGCGTTGCACCACTCCAGAAAGCAGCGTGCTCAGACATTAATACTTGAAACTGGAAAATTGGCTACTTACGTCTTGTCAGGCTTTATAGCAATCCACCCATGTGATCAGTTGGCCAAATTTCATTTCAGAGCAGGCATTTAAACCCTGAAAATTATAAAGACATATTTATTGAGAATGCCTAACTAGTTATCCAGTATTCTTGGATGTAGAAAGACAACCAGCACGGAGCTGAAAAGAGTATTAATTTGTTCCTCTTTTTCTGCTTTGTTTGATTTAATATGGGGCAAGTGGTATCTGTTTACAGATAAAATAAATGTGATAATGTCTGAAAAAAGGCAGTAAATTTCATTAACTGAAAGACCCGTCAGCTTTATGCAGTATATATGCTTATGACCCTGATTCCTTCAGAGTGGTTCATTAAAGTTACGTAATGACAATGAAAGTGTACAGGAAAAGTGAAAACCTGCCATGGTTTGCTGTAGTATTGAAGCGATCTGTGCTTAAGTTTGGCATGCTATATTAAAGTGAAAAAAATTCTCTCTGCACCTACTGTTGTGCTTTGTAGGAACTATAGTCTCCAAACACTCCAAACTGTACTGATCTATTGGTTGTTTTGTTTCAGCTTTACAGTGTAGAAGGAGATTTTGTCTAATGTCTTTTATAGTTTGTTCATGCGTCTTTGATTCAGATAATTTTTGAAAAGGATTAAAGAAAAACAGCCTCTGGGTGACCGGTGGGAATGTACCCACTCTTGTCTGTCCAGTAAAGCCATTAAATGATAAACTATTGATTTTTATAATACAATTAAGTTGCCAATGATTTCTTAAGAAATCATTTCACATTTTCTGCATCGTGCACTCAGCACATTATCTATTTTAAATCGAATGGTGGTGTTCTCAGTCTGCAATGAAACCATTGTCATGTTGTTCTCAGAATGAAACTGTCTCTGTGCTAGTCTCAATACTGCAGAGGATTTCACCTCTGAAATGAACCAATGGCCTTTATCAATTTGATTGCGATATATAGGTATACAGTAAAAATTTTAACTACTAATTTGCGGTTATTGGGAAATTCCTACGGCAGATAGTTTACCATGCCTAAAAAGTTTTAGTGACTTGCATAGAGAAGAATAAATATTACAGTTTCACAAGCAGCTTCATGGCTGAGGGTTAAAGTGGACAGCTGTCTGGACTCACAGAGGAATTTCTTCATTTCTCCATCACACAGATCGTACAGTGATGGAGATTGCCATAGAGTATTTCCTCTGAAGCAGGAAGTATGCAAAGGCAAGATATTTGTTGCGATGGGTCAAAATTGTCTCTTCTATTCTGTCATTTCCTGTGTTCTTTTGTGCTGAGACAGGATAAACAGAGCCTTTATTTGTTCTGGTTACTGGGGTGGGTTTTTTGCTTTATTTCCACTTTTAATTTTATATTACTGACAAGATAGAAAAAGAAGTCAATATATAGTTTGATGTTGCTCATCTAAATTGTCAGATTTTTGTGTAGTGTTTTGAGACTATTTTTTCTTTTATTTATTGTTCATATTGTTATGGTTTAAGGATTCTCACAGCATGCACTGCATATAAATGCCTTTGTTGTGATATCTCTTAAATTAATCTTTTTAAATTAATCTTGGGTTTTGCAGAAACACAAGTACTTTCAAATAAAACTCTTTGCACATTTGGAATACAGATAAACCTACAAACCCAAACATGAATTTTGAGAAATGAAGAGCATCTGCAGTTTTCAATTATTTCCTTTGGGCTGAGGCACTGGATTCTGTACAGCGTTCTCCATTTTGGCTTTATGAAATCGTTCTGGGGACAAAAGTCTTCACCAAGACAGATTTCCTGCAGATTGTGCCCTAAGTTCCTCTAGTCCAACAACCTCAAATTCTCTGTCTCTCGTGACTCCCTTAAAACAACAACCCCACTTGTCTTTCCTTTATTTTCCGATTCCTACATCGCTCGTCACTTAGCCTGTATCTCGGCCAGTTTCTGTCCCCCAGTGCAGAGCTCCCAGATGTCCTAAGCCCTCTATGTGCTTTTTCTGCTCAGTAGCCAGAAAAGAAAGCGTGTGCTGCGGTTTGTCCAATGCAGTAGATGTGCTGAGTGGACAGCCAGTAGGTGTGTATTAGGCAGGCCTGTGCCAAATTAAATGAACGGTTGCTTAATTCCTCCCACCTTTCACTAATGGCAGCATGAATAACATCTGTTCTTTACTGTGCTGTTGATTTTCATAAAACTTGCAGGGACTTACTATCTTAGGCTATTCCATATGAAATAAGGCTAAAAAAGGTCACAAATTTTGAGAGGAAGATTTTGGGTACTTGCAGGGAGTACTTGACCTAATGTAATATGGTATATTCTGAAAGTTGACTGACTATGGCCTTTTGTTCATATCTTTGACCTGAAATACAAATCAATATTTACTGTGTTATGACTGAGTAGTTGGCTATCGAAAACCCTGGCATGGCTGAGATTAATCTTGTGTTCCTCTTTCAGATACGATCAGCTCTATTTTCTGTTATAAGTAGAGTGGAAAGGACAAGGGCCATGTCTTAGATAATTTCTTCCTAGATTTGTTTTGAACAAGTTAAAACAAATGTTTCGATACATTTCTAAGAGGGAGCTGACAAATTCTTTTGTTACGAGGAGGGCACAAACAAACCGAAACCTGCAAAAATGAATGTGACATGCCTTTTATACGTTTATATGCTCACTTGCAGAGACTTTGTAGTAGGCAATGTGACACAAATACATTGCTCCCTTCCAAAGCATGAGTTCTGTATGACTTTAACTGATTCCTCTTAAAGGAAAAAAGCAGCATAACTTGAATTACTCCAACTTACACTTTAAATTAATGAACTAAGTGCTGTGGGTTACCTGTGGAGGAGGAGGCACCCTCACAGAGGATAGTTTGTGGAGAGGTACATTTATTTACTTCTTACCAGTGTGCATTGCTAAGGTGAAAGCACGTGACGCTTTTGTGTGCACTGATGATT
This sequence comes from Steatornis caripensis, assembly GCA_013398225.1. NCBI lineage: Eukaryota > Metazoa > Chordata > Aves > Caprimulgiformes > Steatornithidae > Steatornis > Steatornis caripensis. The sequence continues at coordinate 174,653 of VZSC01002769.1, read as the reverse complement.
TGAGCTTTCATAGAGTTTTAGCAGAACTCTGGTTTGTATGCTTTCATCATTAGGTATTATGAATAAAGCCAAACGCATGGTAATTGTAGACAAATAGACTTTAGGGAATTGCTAAAGCAAAAAAAGTTTTTCAGTCTCTTCGACTTCTGTTGTGTTACCCCTGGCTTGTGTAGAAGCTTGGGATGCTGACCAGAGTGATTTTAGTGATGGACCATCTTCTCAGCTCAGGGGGCTGTGCTGTAGAGTAGAAGAATTTGAGATGACAATAACTATATACAGTAATACTACATTTCATTGTCACCTCCTTCCTCAGTATTTCCAAATTCTTGAAGATCTATTTCAAAGAAACAACTGTACCTAGGACAAATCAAACTGGCAGGAGATAACTGTTCACAAGAGATCTGCACACCGGGGACACCTTGGTGATGTGAAACTCTGTGTTTATTGGCTCAATTCTTCATGAATGTCATTATGAACCTGGAAAAAGAGATCACATTTTTACCTTGTCCCTTACCTGACTGAACTTTCTGTTCTTTTCAGAGCTTACTGCTAAAGATGTAATTTTCTGACTAGTACAGGATATGCTGTACGTTGATCCAATGTGAATCTAAAGACAGTGAAGATGGGGAGATTCTCTGCGCCTGGGTAGCTGCTGAGATAAATAGGGTTACTCAGGTGCAAGCGATGATGGAATTTGGTTTAGCTTGGCGGTGGCAAACGTTGGCACTAATGTCACATTTGTCGTTAATAGAGGTGTGGATTGTGAGCGATGAAGGTGAACTTGGCTGGATAAAAAATACAGCACCTGGCGTTCTTGCAAACAATCTTTCAGCAACTTGTCTTCTTGGCCACTGCTCAGCACTGATTTGATGGAATACATTGAGGATAAATCCACAGGGACATCTTTGATAAGATAACTCATTTTCTATGTAACAAATGCAATTGGACTCCTCTAGCTGGACCACAGTTGTATATGTGATTTGGCATCTCTTACGGAAATTAGAGGTAATGCTCATCGGAAAGAAAGTTGCAAAGTGAGTAAAGAATGATGTAAAGGTCTGAGAACTACAGAAGACACTGTAAAGTTTTAGTTGAAGGGGTAGGTTACAGTAAAATTTGTAAGGATTGGTCTTCTGACTAATCTTTTTTGGTATTTTTGTTAATCTCATTGTCCCAAAAACGAGGTGTGTGCTTGTAAAATATACAGATGACAGAACTCTGAATAGGAGCAGCCTGTCACGTAGGAGGGACTGGATGGACTTAGGGCCTAGAGTAGTTGAAATCAAATGAAATTCACTGCTATGTGCAAGGTCATGCATTTGGAGACTAATAAGTTGCAAGCTCGTGTATGGAAAATGACTGAGAAAGCAAAAGAAGTGCCGAAGCTAAAGAGCAGTGTTGGCAAAAGGACAACTGAGTATAAAGCAATCATGAATACAATCACGTTTGGAAACTAGAAGAACAGTTTTAGTTGTCGATAAGTAAAATTCTGGAGCAGATTTCCCATGAGAGATGTTGGGGCAAAAATAATTCTGATGCCTTTTAAGACAAAACTATGTAAAGGGGTTATTATGGTATGGTGGCTTGGACGAGGAGCAGACTAGTCTTCGAGAGGTTCTGTCTTCTTTTTTCTTAAAAGTGAAATAGTATATAAATTCAATTTCTTGCATATTTGTCTCTTCATTTCTTGGGATTAAGACCCTAAGACCTGATCAGCACCTGATCTTGGATAGATATAAATAAATGGGGAAGTATTTAACCATATGTAAATCTTTTTATTGAAGGTATTAAAGATGCCTGGTAAATTATTTTTGCCTAAAGGTATCAAGTCCTGCTTATTCCTCAAACCTTACATGTAGCTTCTACTGCTAATTCTCTATTTAATGTAAGTAAATGCTTGTTTACTTGCGTACAACTTCCTTTGCAAAGACATCCTGCCACATGCGGAGACAAGTTTGTGAAACATCTGTTTGCTTTGAGGAGGAGTTGAATATTTAAGAGTAATTGATTAATACATTCACAGTGTTTCTTGTAGTGCGTGCCACCACTGCAAAATGAGTGTGAAGGAACAAAAAATGCTTTGCATCTGTCAAGGCCAGCATGCCAATGTGCAGAGATCACGGCAGGGAGAACAGGACAAGCCAATACAAAATGCTTCTTTGCTCTTGTATCTGTTTAAAACATTCTTTTTATGTTTCGGTGCCATGCAAATAGCCAGACCCTCATTTGTGGCTGCGTGTGAAGGTGACATAAAAGCTGTCTTTTATGCCACAAGTACCCTGAAGCCATCCAACTTCTACTGCAGTTTCTAGTAAAAGCTCACCTCCCATGATTTGTCTGCCAGCATCTACAGAGGCTGTGCAGACAGCGCGGGAGTGCAGCGCATTCAGGGTGCACTGGAAATGTCCTGTTTCCTGGGGTAATGTGAAATCTGCAAGGAAGGCTGCTCACCAGTGCCTGGCTAAGCGGCTTTAGGGCTGCTTGAAGTCATTAGAATAGTGAGTGGCAGCTGGCCTGCAAAGCAGGATCAGGCTCAATGGGCAAGAGGGGTTTTTCTGGATACAGCCTTAGGTGATTGAGAGGAGAAGGAGGCCTCCGTGTCCTGTGGCTTCTGTGCAAGATGCTGCAAATCCTGTCAGCATTTTACCCTGAGGATGGGTAGGAACCCTTTGGGGAAATACTCTGAGGGTCAGTCCACAAAGTCAATTGCCTTCCAGGCCGTATTTTGAATGGCTTTGTGGGGCCATTGGCACTGAGCTGAAACGTGAAAGAGATCTCTGTAAAGAGCTACAAAAACAAGAGGCATTTTGCACTCGCTTTTCCTGCCGTGATCTCTATACACTGTCACTCCAGCCATGGCAGATGCAAGGCATTTTTGTTCCCTCATTTTCAGTCTGTGGCTGTGATACCCACTACATCAGACGCTGAGCACCTATTGTGCACCCTCTCTCAAATCCGCTTAGTTCCTTCTCCAAGGAAATATCTTGTAGAGTTTCTGGCTTGTTTGGGATGTATTTTTTTTGCTTATAAAATTATATTCAGGATATCTAGCTTGCATTGTTAAAGTACTGATAATCAAGCTAATCTAAATTTATATGCTATTTTTTTTGCATCTGTGGTGCATCTTGTATGTTCCATGGCTTCAGTCATCCTCACTCGAGATTGTGCATCTGCCCAGGAGAAAGTGGTCTTTCAAGACTGCATTTTAAAATACAATGTTGCGTGTTGTGACTGTGCCACCCTGGGTCTGATTGTTTCTGGATACAGCTCTTCCAGATTCAGCCCTGGCGAGCTTGTCGCTGAGGAGCTAATAGGGCCTGCAGGACAAGACCTGTTCTCCTTTGGGGTTGGTCCCAAAGCCCAGCTCCAATTCTGCTTCCAGCTTCCCAGTTCCTAGAGTTGTGGATGCTGATTATTCAGTCTCATTGTCAGAGTGAAGCACTTGTCATGCATAACAAGATCTTGAGGAGACCTTAGCAGTACTCTGAGGATTAGGAGAGTTATACAAATCTAAATAAATTAGAAAAACTTTGAGGGGATGGGGGCAAACGGCTTAAATATGTGAGAGTAGAATATCCCACCAGAAGAAATATTCGAGTATCTGTGATGAAATTCTGTAAAACCCGAGAAGAAAAGGTTGTAGTACAGAATAAACTTAATCGACAAGTGGAATTTAGCAAGGATGTTATTTTTTTTATACTTTGTCTAGAACAGTAGCATTCGTTAGCATCGGCAGCCCCTAGGATACATAATCAAGGTTCTTTTCTGTTTAAAAATTTTTTTTTTTAAACTTCAAATTGTTAACGATGCATAATTAAGTTTTCCTGGTCTGAACAACAATTAAAATAATGGATAATTGGATGAAAGTTCCTACAACAATGTATCGTAAATGCATGGGACTTATCCAAATAAATACATTTGGAGTGTGGTAGCTATGTTACTCAAATTTCTGTGTAGCCTAGCAGTGCCCACAACACAGTAATCCTCATCTTACGTGACACTAAAGAAAACATACTTCAGCAGTTTTAGAAAAGAAGCTAAGGATCTAAGCTGGCAGTGAGTGTGAAGTGCTTCCCCAACTCTGAAAAACTTGACAAGAAAAGAGTGTAATGCTGATATTGCTGTGCCTGCTGCTGCTTTGTATCTGTCCAATGGATCACGCTTCTCCCACCCTTGCAATCTGCCCTTGGTGACCCAATGTATGATCCATCACCTCCCTAATGTGCAGAGGAGGATGCTTTGCCCTCCACACTCTGGTTGGCAACAAGGGAGGACTCTGAGTGTGAATTTGTGAGGGTCTGCTTATATTGTGTCTCACTAGCTCCTGATTTGCTCACTGCAGATTTCCCAAATTCTGCTCTCAGCAACGCTTACAAGCTACATCATTGTTTCAATATATGCCCCTACTATTCTCCAAGAGATAGTGCCATGATTATAGTCACGGTATATAGCTGCTAGTTTTCTGGAGTCTCTAACAACTCCTTTGCTTCCTATTTATACATGATAATGATTTTGTTGGCTCTTTTAAAAAAAATTTTGTAGCTTATTTTCTAAGTATTGTCTCCATTTTGAAATCTTACATTGCAAAGTAACAGGTAGATGCCATGAAAAATTTTTACTTTTAAAAAAAACCACACTCCCCTTTTCTGGGATTGTTGACATCACTTATTTTCCAGATATATGCTGATGATTTGTACCTCAGTATTTGTGCCTCAGTATTCATCGCTGCTACGTCTGACTAGGTATCAGTTAATGAATTATACATGTTACGTAGTGGTGATGTATTAATTTCACACTAGAATCTGTAAAGATACTATATTTACAGATAAAGCACTTCCAGAAATGAACATTAATTCTCTTCACCTCAGAAGGAATCTGAAAGGACTTGTTGCATTTCATAAGAAGAAATATAAGTCTGGCACCTATTTGGAAGATGAAGTCCATTAACATACCAGTAAAATTTTACAATTTTTTTCATGATTTTATATTCATATAGAACTCTGAAATGTGGGGTAATTCTCTGCAGAAATATGGGATGTATTTACTTAAAGAAACCCTGTCCCAGAGCCCTCCACTCCTTCATACCATCCCTTTAGATTGGGTTCTTCCAGGTGAAAGTAATGGCATAACTGTAAAATACTCTGATATTGTATTGTTGGTCTCAAGTTGAGAATGAACTGTAATTCATCTTGTTTGGTGAGAAGTTTAATGAGAAGGATGCATTTGCATAAATATACCATTACCATTTTACTACATCACACTAGGCTTTTTTCCTTTTCGTAAACAATGTGTTCTGAGGTAAGAGAAGTGATGTGCATATTAAATAGCATACCATGCTAACACACGACACATTTCTGACACTTGAATCATTCCTTATAAGCCACTGGTCTTATGATCTAAGCGTACAAATGAGTGCTGGTCAAATGTCTTCCCCAATGTTCTGCATCTTTAAATCCTAGAGAGTTTGATTTCCACTTTTAGGCAGCTCTGCTCTCCAGTGTAATAAGTAGCACTGAGTTGCAACTGTTCAGCTGGTATGGCTAATCAACTATTAAAAAGATTGATTTGAAGTTATTTAGGTGAGTAGAAGCTTTGAGTTTGATTTATATTAATTTTGGGGACATAAAATTCCCAATGTGTGCACTCTGAACAGCTCCCAGGAGTCTGTGAATCCTCACTTTAATTGAAATCTTAAAATATAATTAATTTCAGTACAAATTGAAAATATCCAAATGTTCAGAAAGGACATGCTTGTTTGCTATTTAGCACTTTCTAGTTTCAATAATCCAGTTAGGGATCACAACAGTAGTGATACCTTGTGATTTAAGTGATCAGTGACCCTCTGTGAGTATCCAGTACAGGATTCCCGAAATGGACAAGTTGCAATGATCCAGACAAATGATTGGGGGTTTTCTTTGGTTTGTTTTTTTGTTTTTTTTTTTTTTACAGCTAGTGAATATGGTAATCGGGATTGGATCATCAAAGAGAAGAGTTCATACTCATGGCCAAAGTTATTTGTAAAAATATCTCACTTGCAAACAGGTAAATTCATCTCTGTCCTTGCCAGTTGTGGTACTCCATTGCAGAAAGCATCCATCATATCTTTTCTACAACTGGAAATGTGTGCTTTTTCGAAGGGTAGACTAATCCCATGAGACCTTTATACTTACTCTTTGGCTAATTTTATCAGCAGAAAAACCCCAGTATATTTATTATCAAATATACATTGCAGTAATACCTCTTAGAAACCCTTACCTCCCTGTCTCTTGTTGACACATTTATAAGTGCATAAAGGCCTTTCAGTAAGTCTGAATCTTTTCAGGGAAATGGAATTTACTTAATGTGACCATTACAGAAGCATAGAGATAGAGGGCTCTATGTATTAATCAGTTCATTGCTGTTGTTGCTTCAAAAACAATTAATCTGTCAGATGAATGTTTCCTACTCGTGTAATCAAATGCTACCTTTTTTGCTGAGAGGTATCTGTCCCTCATATAAGCACAGATATTATGTTGTACAGTACTTGACAAGGAAACCCTGTTTCTTACCATGTACTTGTGGTATATCACTTTTTAGATATTTGCACTTGCCTTTTGGCTTAAAGAAACCATACTTCTTAATCTGCCTTTCTCTAAGCAGAAGCTTTAAGATGAAGGGCTGTTTGAGCTCCACCTCTTACAAAGATGCTGCAGAAAGCTATTTCAAGTACGTAACAATTTTCTTGTCCCTGATTATTCTGGTGTTATAGTGTGTGTTTTTCTACACCAGTTAACCTGACCATAGAGGTTTCCGGAAATACTAGTGGTGATTTTATAGCTAGGGCCTGGACTTGAGTATAAATGAAGAATTCAGCCTTTACCTTATACAGAAAATGTAATAAATCTTTGAGTGTGATAATTTATCTGAAAACCCATTCAAATAAATCCATTATTATTTTAACAATTAACATGAACTGAAAATGGATTTTGAATAAAATTTAGTGCCCGGTTTTAGACTTTTTGCCAGACAGAACAAAGTAACACTTTGAACTTCTCAAGCTGCATAAACTTAGTGAATTTTTACTTCTTAGATACATCTGAATTTTTATTTAGGATAGATGGTCATCTTCCACATTGCTTTTTGTGCTTACTGAAGTTGAAAGTGGCTGACCATATTCTTCTGTGCTATAAAGAAGCTTCATCTTTCCTCATGGCTGCTGTTACTGCCCTTGCTGGCATTGAAGTAGGAGGCGGCCCTCAGCTGGTCTTTTGGAGAAGGAAGGCTCTATATGATGAGCAGTAATTGGAAGGACAGGTGGTGAAGGCACGGTTGTCCCCTAAAAGCGAGGAAAAGAAATCCAGATAAAAATAATTTGTCTTTTGTAGACATGTGATATGGAGGCACTGGAAAAGTGTCATACAGCTTTTCCAGGGAGCGTGGCTACAGCGGGAAAAGAACTCAGCAGTCTGTGAATTGAGTAGGTATTAAACACTGGACAGGACAGGTACTTCTTATCACACTTCGATGTTTCTAATGACACACAGATATAGTGATCTGCTGGAGGTCTCTGTCACAGGAGTAAAAATGTACACTAGTCTCTATCAGAAGAGGTAGTGGCTGAGTGGAGCCATGCCGGGCTATAGGTAGGTTAAGAAAACGAAATGTATGCCTGTTGTTCAGGATTTTCATTTTCACTTGGGGGGATTTAACAATGTGATATTTTATAAATTATCGACATATGTATTTAAGCATGTGGAAATAAAAAATTACGTAAAATGAAACAAAAAGTAAATTTTTTTTACATCAACAAATTCTCTCTGACCACATACTTTTAAACCTGCTATGACCTACATCAGATTTAATATTCAAAGGTATTTTGTACAGTTCTAATCCTCACTGGCTTTAATTATTCTATCACTATTCTGTGTAAAATAAATGGTAGGGTCCTCATTTAATTTATATTAATAATACTAATTATACTAGCATAAATGTATATATTACAATGATCCATGAGTCCATGTTGGGATGAGTAGGTTTTTGTTGGATTAAGTTAAAAAGGGCTATAGAATTAATTTCATTGGAGTCAGGTCGTGGCACCAGTCATCATCAAGCTGCTTAAGAAAACTGATTCCTGCGTAATGCATAGGTGAAGTATTGAACAGTGTTGAGGGAAACAGTGTCCTGGAAATCTCACTGAATATTTACAGAAGATAAGCCCTGTGAAATACATTGCTTCTGATGGAGGGCAAAGCATTGCTCACATTTTAGACTGATGGATTACATGTGCATGAATCCAGTTCCCCCAGCTCGGAAGTGCCATTACATACACTGCACCTGCAGTTATCTGTCTTTCATTCCTCTGTGCTTAAAACAGTATCCCTTTGGGTGGTTCGTGCCTCAATACGTCTTGACTTTGATACATGACAGCTGTCTTCTGTAGCTAAAAATCTGGTTCCAGGTATCTTTTGTTCAAGTGGCTTGGCTTACCAGCCTGCTTTCCCTTCCTGATTATTTAAGAAGATTTTTTCCTTTTGAGGGCAAGAGAAGGGAGTCTGAAATAACTGGCAGTTTTGCTGGCTGTGTATTATAGTAATATTAATCATGTGTGACTGTGCCAGTCTTCCCTGGCATCCGTTCTGTTTGGTCACCACATTCTCATCGCTGTTTGTTGGCACTCAGCCAAACAGATGAACTTTGCGCAATTACTGAGATGAAGAGTGCAAATGTTCTGTATAATTCAGGATCTGGTCTTGCTTCCATGGCTATCAATGGGAAATTTCCTACCGAAAGGATTCTAGATGATTGTGTATGAAACACTTTCTGTACTCTGGAACTGTTGAGCTTTAACGGGATCTGTTTTTATAAATCCTGACGGTTTCTCTATTAATTTGGTTTTGCGCCAAATACTTATTTTTGCCACACTTCCTCCAAAAGAAGTGTGAGGATGTGGTGAAATATTCCAAATCACGTTTCCCACCACTTGCAATTACCACTACTAGGACTTTGTAATGGGTTGTATTTTGGCTTTTTTCCTCAATGTGTTTTTACCTATATTTTTAAAAATCTTAAAGTGAATGCATAAATTAGCCAGATCCTCTAATCCATTCATGTGCAGCTACTAAGTTCAGTGAAGGCTCTGTGGGAAAATGGAATCACATTCTGCAGCATTCAGTCCTGCCTTAGATATCAGCAATTCCACAATGTTTTCCTGTCCTAAATTGTCCTCTTAGCGGGGTGTGTTTGCTGTTCTCACTCTTTCTTGCTGTCACCAAACATGCACGTCTATGGTCCTGTGTTGAGAACAGCAGCTGACATAAAATGTGTAAAGGATTGTTCCTCTCAGTCATTATTTTTTGCAGATTGGGTTGCCTGCAATGGTTTGCAAAAGAAGTTTATGATTTGTCTCCTGAAATTCTGCTCCTTGAACAATCCAACGTAGAATTGCCTTTTTTCTTAGCTACGTTGTGACTTCCAGATTGCTTTATGAGCCATCTTCCTGGCTGCCCCATTGCCTCCCAACTGATCCTCAAGTTGTTCTAAACCTTTCTCCCCGAAAGACGGAAAGCTGAACCGAGTACAAGCGGGTCTAGCAGGAAGGTATATTGCTTTGGGCCAGGAGCAGGGCAATCCTCATAGCAAAATTTTTGTGTTTTGCACATTGGATAATTGACACATGGTACAGCTGCAGGGCTGTGGGATCTACCTGGGTGACACGCAGAAGATGAGTAGAGCAGCTGACACCTCTAGAGCTTTATTCAAACTGTCCACATATGCTGACAGGTAACTGTGGCATGTGCTTTGTCGCTGGCTAAATTCAAGCTAAGCTCTACAATCGTAATGCTAAAAACCTGTGTATTCTACATTGAGATTCTGGATGCCAGTGCTGTGATCCAGTGTGGCAAATGTGAGGTGAAGATCAAGAAGAGTTTGACTTTTGTTTACTATTGCTTCTACAGGGGCAAATGATTTATTTAGATGTCAAAAGCTCAAATTCTACATCCACAGATAATTTACCTATGTCTTTAGAGATGAAAAAATGGAACTAAACTACATGTCCTTTTTGCTCTACTAGAAACTGATGAAATAACATTACAAAATAACCCTCATCACCAGCAGAGAAATTATTAATAACTGGTTAGGCTGAGAGCAGAGCTGTGATTGGATGGCAAAGAATTCAAATTTTATTCTCAGGCTCCAGGGTTAATATTAATTCATTAGGGTTGCATATTTTTTACTGAAATTTGGGAGTTCTCACACTGCTACAGGTTTAAATCGTTTTTTACTCATTACTACTGTAATTTTAATATTCTTTTATTAATTAAATCGGTAAATGCAATGGTATTAATTCCTCATGACACCTGTTCTGCAGAAACTGAAATTAAAGTTAACATCAGAAAAGTGTTAGCAGGTTTAATTCTTATTAAAGTGCCAGCCATAGAAATAGGGATGGACAAGGGTGTAATAAGAGGGTATGGAGATGAAACTAAAGGACAGTAACACAAGATGGCATTCTTAGCTGCTGTGGGGAAGCAGACGGTTCTGGCTGAAGCCTTACAAAAAGAGCATGAAGGTATTCCTTTCTGAGTCCTAACCAGTGCACAGGGAGCCTGCCTGTCACCCAGAGACCTCAGGGCTGTCCCAACATGCAGCTCCTAGCACTCCCAAGCAGCTAAGAAAAACCTGCCGCACTGACGCTTTTCCTGTTTTCCTCTAGCCACGTGTTTTGTGGTTACAATGCAGAGACAAAAATCTTTCTACATTTTCTCTGATTTAGTAACTGGGTGGCCTGCTAGGGAACTTTCTGTGCCTTTTGGTAGCTATAAACAGGAGACATTGCAGCAGGGTAGGCTGCACCCAATTCAAAGTTCTAGTATCGCTTTTTTCATAGTAATGATTTTTGTGGTTATTAATGGCAAGGAATTTATAGTAATGCAACTGCTTGTTAATACTGCAGTACTTAGCACCTGGTATCGCTTGAACTCAAAGTGCTTTACAAAGGAGACTGAACATTTTCTTTCGTAGTTTGCTAGTGGGCCAAGCGGGGCAAAGGAGGATTAAAAACATGTATTGTAAGGCTGTGTTTTGTTTATAAAATGTTTTCAAACCTGTTCGTCCTGCTTGGTTGTAAGCATTTAGAACAATTTAATGTCTCCCATGAGTATGAGGTCTTAAAAACCAAGTGCATCCTTAAGTCAGCAGCCCTCACCTGCCACTGTGGTGCATTGGCAACTCCTGCTTAACTCACTGTGCGCTGCACCTCCATACAGCAGCAGAAGAAGGGTTTATCTAGTTGCAATAAAAGTAACAGCTTGTTTCGTAGCATAAATAAGGATTGTACGGTTTCATTACCTGCACATCATGGTTCAGAGCTTGTAATGTCATACATATGGGCATTTGTTTGGTTATAAATTATAATCATGGCCTTCAGCTATGTTAGCAGAGGGATCATCCTGTATATCTTTGTTTAGAAGGCACTGCTTTGATTGCATTTAATTGCTTTCCCCTGTGGCTTTGCTTAAAGGTGTGTGTGATAAAGGAGCAAATATTGTACTAAACAAGACCAGCTAATGAATGAAGGCAAAGTCTATTATAAACTGTGCTGTAAGTAGGCAGCTACTAAATTGAGATAGCTCCTACTCAAGGCTTATTTCTGTGCGTAGCATTGTAGTCTGTAAATCTGATATGCTTACCCCAAATCTGCCTGTGCCACTTTATTTATGAGTCAGTTCTAATTTCAAGTGGTCATGGATTGTAATAAATACTTCAGGAACATGGCCCTGTTTCTTCACGCCAATGCGAGAATGAAGTCAGAAAGGAGAACAAGTGCAGAAAGGGAGAGGTGGCTTTAGGCCATGTTTGCCCTGTTTTTTATTGAGAAAGCTCAATACTTACGAGACTTGCAATGAGTCAGAGAGGATTTCAAGACTGCTCTGGCTTGCATTCAGGGTTCCTGTAACTTCCATGAGATTTTCCAGTGGTAAACAATACAGTAAGTGGTGCGCCTCAGTCTTTTCCTCCTTTTCTCTAGCAAGCCCTTAGCCATCATCCGGTGCTAGAACCTGAAAGGGAGCTAGGAAGGGGGCAGGCAGTAGATCTGATCTGTTATTTCCCTTGCTAGCCAAAAGAAGTTTCTTGCAATGAAAACATGTCTCAGAGGCCTGTGAGCCACCACAACAGTGTAAAAGATGCAGGCTACCTTCCAGAGCTAAAAGATGCATAACTTTGTTATATACAGCACAGAGCTATACCTAAGCTAACTGGAACAAGAATGAGCTATAAAATTGCTGTGGGGTAAGGATGCTGGGCGAAATAGTCTGGGAATGGCAATGACACGTCAGTTCCTAGGAAGTTAGTCCTAGGATCCAAATTTCCGGTATCTTTGAGTACTCGGTTTGCCCACAGCAGGAGTATTTTGTGGCCTATTTGACACAAATGTATAAAATTCAAGCATACTTAACTTCTGCATCTCATAGATGACCTTGTTCATATTCTCTTCCCCACCTGCTGTAAACCTATTTAAACCTTCACAGCTTGTAAGTGTAACTGCTCTCTCATTGCAACAGAAAAAGCTTGCACTCCATTTATATCAATGTATAGTTGGGACTAGTGAATATTGATCGGTGGGTCAAAGGTTTTGTGAATGCAAATTTGCCCTCTTAATAGGCATCTATTAATACGGTTTAATTCCTCAGTTTTTACAAAAGCAAAATGCATACAAAGCGTATACAAGTTGACTAAACAGGAGTTAACGTTTCTCTTCCCCGACCAATGTACCATTAATAAATCTCTCATTTTTCTGACAGAGCTACACAAACCTTGACTGTTTTCATTATTGACTTAATTGCTTTTCACTTACAGGTACATGGCCTTTTCCTGTTGAAGGCTAATGCACATTTCCTTGACAGGTAGAATAACCAGAAAGGTTTGAAAAATGATGGAATAGCCAATGCAAAGTGAAATGTGAAACCAAGGTAATACAGGAGAAGGACAAACCTTGAAAGATCCAGGATTCTGGTTCAATGTCCTTTGGGCCGGGGTAAGCTGTTTACAAATGTGTATAGAGGCTAGCACAGCGCAGCGCAGTTTGAGTGTAACCTGTAAATATTACCAGGGCATCAGAATTTAACAGTGGTAGGCAATAATAATAACAACACCCTCCCCACCCAACAACAGCTAATAATAATAATAATGATATTAATAAAATAAATATAATTATAATAATTAATAATAATAATGATGCCTACTAGGAAACTTAACTAAAAATTTAGTAAGCTGCATAACTTGCCAAGCCTGACTGTCTGTTGCCTTGTACCTTTTGAATTCATGTATGAAGTGTGCTAGAATCTTGCGTGGGCATGCATGGATGTGACTGCACAAAATCAATCTGAGAGTCACCTGGAGCCAGTGACCTTGAGATTATTTTGTAGGAATGGTATAAAATCAAGATTTGCCATAGGACTTCCTTCTTGACTCCTCTTGAACATACCATGGCAATGGCTGTGTGGTAACATTATAGCCACAGTGAGAACAATCGAATTGGCAAGCATTGTTAAAAATTACATTTGAAGAAGGGTACTGAATTCAAAACTGGCCAGTAAGAGGTATAGTTCGAATTTGGGGTTGGTTCTTATCTCAAGGGCTGATTTCAATTATTTGTGGTTGGATCTCCCTCCTGCTACCTGTTTTTCATGTAGAATTGCCGCCTTTGTTTTCTAGAATTTCAGTATCATCGAATACCCTTTCTCACATTGCTGGTGGATACAGTCATATTAGATTCATGACACTGATTGGGGCAGGTAATATCTAAATTAACAGATAATTTTCCATTTGACTCAGTTGCCTGGTATGCGCAATCCGTGTTGCTGGAATGCGAAATATAAATGTCAGAATCCTTGTTTCTCCCATTGGTGAGTGCAGTTCTAGGGCAGAAGAACAGGTCAGCAAGAGGGAGCTGTGGGCCCTGACAAAGTCGTGACCATTGCTATGAAAAGCATCTGCGGGAATAGGACAATTGCCAATTGGTTTTAATCATGAAATTCCTACTCCCACAGAACTCAAAAGTATTTCAGAGGATTCCTGTTCTGGACCTGCTGTGGGTGCAATGTTTAGAGCTGATAGCATCATTATATATGATTACCTTATTTTAATTTAGATTGCAAACTGCTGTAGTCTAAAACTTGAATATACAAAGACTCACACAAGCACAGCCACGCAAGGACCAGATTCTAAGAGACATAATACTACTTACAAAGGAAATTTTAATCTGTATTTTCTAAATTTTGGAAGAACAGTAACTGTGCAGGCCAATGTGACAGCTGTGTAGAACTGAAAAGGAAGCAGCATGTTCACAGCTTCTGTTGGTTAACAGAACTGACAGCTGAGACAAAGGAATAGATTCCTAAACTGAGAGTGCAGCCCTCCATTAATTCCTGTGTCTTGGTTTTGGTCTGTGACAGATAAATTACAGGTTTCACAAATAAGCTATTTTTCTTCTCTACATCAAGGTTACAATTAATAATAATAAAAAAAGTAGGTACGCAACAGTACATGGTGTATCTGAGAATTTTCTTCTGTGGTCTGGGATGCCAGGTTAGTGTGTGTCTGGGAAAAAGAAAAGCTTGCTGATGAGGATGCACTTCAGAATTGTTGTGGGAGCTTATCGACTACAGACATGCTGAGTGGGGAAAGAACATCTGTTTTTTAAATCAGTTTCTTGTACTGTATCCACACATAATACAATACTCTTAAAGTTATAATCTAAAGGGTGCCTTTCACAACATTGGGGCTATTTGTAAGCTTTTTCAAAGCATTTCTTTGATTAGCAAGGCTCATTGTTTAAGTCATTCTGTTTTTGATGCTGCGTGTCTTTTATTTTACAACTTTTTTCTGTCCAAGGACATGTCCTTTCTGTTCAAATATCCCATGCCTTTCCTCATGCTGCCACTCCATTGCTACCTATTTGCAGTTGAGATCTTGAGAGGGTTAGCCAGTATGTGGCACTTGCACGAGCATTCGTTTTGTATGTATTCATTGCACTCTCTTAGGCAAACATGCTTCCTCTTTCCCTGCTAAATATGATCTATAAAAGAGGTAGTAAGGCATTCATGTCTGGAGAGCGTGCCTGACCCATCAGTTATGTCTTCATTATTAGTGCTTTTGTGAGCATAGAATCAATATGCTGCAAGAAAGCATCACCTAGTCTTAACACTGTATTCAGAAAAGTATCTCAATATTCCTTTAGCTGGAGTAAAGTATCTGAATATTCCTTTAGCTGGAATGGAATTTCTCCAGCTGACAAATTTGGCTCTAAAACAACATCCTGACTTACAATGTGGTAGGCAGAACAGTTTTGTACACCTTCATTCTAGCGGAAAACTTGATCTGGATGCAATAGACTTTCAGAATTGGCACAGGTGTTCTGAACTCTCCCAAGAAAAGTCAACAGTTAAGCAGGCAGATGTTTAGATCTGCATATGGGAATGGTAGAAAAGAGGATTGCTATGTGGCTAAGTACTGAGCATCGATTCTCCATCAGTTGCGCATTGTGTTAACCCAAAGGATTAAATAAACTTCTGGCAATTGAAAAACAAACCGTGATATTCATGGTAAGATTTAGGTCACTTTGATCCAGCTCTGCCATATAAAATAATACAAATAGAATAAGGCCTAAATGGTACATCCTTGTTTGATTGCTAGATTTATCTTAAAGCTGGCTGAAACTTTCTTGCATAAACACAGAAGTGCAGCTGAGCTCCCTATTTCAGATTAATTAAAACTTGAACACTTCTCCTTCATTTGCTGGGCCACAAAATACATGTAAAATGTTTTGTGTTTTCCTTTTTCCTTAGAGCTACCCTGCAGTCCAGAACTTTCCTCTTTGTCAGATGGAAGGACAAATGCTTGGGGAGAATCTGAGAGAGATACTGACTGGCTAGTGAAGGCCAGTGGTGAGATTGCTCTCTGTGAAGTTTCTCTCCTTCCATCTCTAGATGATGTTATCTGTCTTTGAAATACTGTGGTGTGATACCTGCATCCAAATTTGACCAAAAAAAGATGGTGCAATCATTCAGGCAGAGCCTAGCAGCTCACACTCTGTGTTTCAAGAAATGGTGCATTTACCGTCTTGCACTGCTGTTAGTGTATTGCTAATTTGGCTGTAACTGGTAGCTCAACCAAGCCTCCTCAAAAGTGAGTCCAACAAACTTCTACTGGTGGTTGCACTTTTGCTAAACAAATACTGAAAGTGTTGGGCCCTCATGCCTTGGCAATCTGTGATCAGTGCAATTTTTCCTCTAGTTACGATCAGCATTGTCATATTCTGCCTGGGTCCGTAAAGCCCCTTGAGGCCATCATAAAACAAGCACATATGGTGCTTGTCAGCATTTTCCTGCCATTCGTCAGCCTTGGCTTTCCACCACTGACCTTTCATCTGACATAACTGATTTGGACTTCATGGAGAATCTTTCTGGAAGCCAGCTTGTCCGTAATTGAATCTGGGTGAGCCAGCACAATCTGACAAGTGCTCTGAGCAGAAGCTAAATTGCGGTGCGATAGCCATTCATCCTGTTTTGGTGTTCCCCACATAGAAACTCAACAGTTTGCTTGCAATCCAACACGTGTCCTATATGGTACACCATACTTTCTGGAGAGGATTTCTGCAGAAGAGAGAGCAGTAATCAGCTCATATACAGCTTTTTACATTTGGTCTATCCATTTCGTTTTTCCACATTAACCTGAATAGCTGCTTAACTGCTATGGTGCAGCATCTAGAAGGCTCTTTGTGGAGTAGTTTTGTACTATGTGGTTGACCATCTGTCAGTCAGAAGCATATATTGATTCAAGCCCTTCCAGTGCTCAGGGATGTACCTGCCAGTTTCTGATAAACAAAATTGTACATGCATGCAAGAGAACTTGAACTTGGTTCTTGAGACATGGCTCTGGTGATTTTTATTTCATGCCTAATACACCGAGTAAAAAGCAAGCTGGTTTGGCTGAACTTTTGAACAGACACTTCTATGTCTGCTCGCCATGTGAGGTCAAAAAGTGTTGTTTCATCTCACATGTGCATTTACATCTCTCAGATTAAGAATGTCAGAATTGGGAAACGTGCAGGGAGTGTTGGTTGACATTGGGTCAGCTTGCTGTACGATTCTAGCAACAAACTAGCCCTTCTGTTTGCTTCAGGCATTTCCATCCATGCAATATAAAATCATGGTAACTAGAAAAGGAGGTGAATTTGAAACAAAACTCAAAGGGAGAGCAGATCAAGGAGTGTGAGTAAGATAGAGAATGCAAGCAATCATCTGTGGTGATGCAAAGTAAGTGCTGTGTCAACTACAGTTAAACTAGTACACACATGGATACTATATATATGTATGTATGTATGCATGTATGTTTATGTGTGTATGTATGTACAGTAATAGAAGGAGAAGATAATGTGGAACTTGCAAGTGAATGAATAGATGGATGCATGGATTTCAAGTTGGGTTTTAGGAAAGCACATAGCATGCGTGTTGACAGAGAACCAGAAAAATCAAGTTGGTGAGATCCTAGAGGGTATAGACTAGATTCTGCTCTCCTGATACAAATTTCCTTCTAGTTAGTATTACTGAGCCCCTACATACTTAATCTCACTTATAAAAATCGTGATTTTTTAATTTTCTTGAGTAGTTGTCTGTTCTTCTCCCTCTTTGGCATTTGTTTGGCAGAATTGGTGCACTAATATTTCCCATAGTTGCACTGTGTCCTCACGGATTCAGAAGGTGCATATGCATTGAAGAGTCATCTGTGTCCCTGAAGGTTGTCCATTTTGGTCAAAACCCCTTGTTCTTCAAAGCCAGCTTTAGCAAGATAGTGTTCCTAGCCAAGCCCTTTTGCCATTGGTAGGTTAACCCAATAAAAGGATCACATAGCTGTTTTCCTCAGCCAGCTGAGATTCACCCACTGGATGCTACACTGAGTCCATGGGTCGTCGTTTCCCTGCTCCTAGCACTACTCTTTGTTCTGGGCAGCTGGCATTGGTGATACAGTGGTGTTTGGGTATTTGCAAGTAGCAACAAACATTGGATGGGAGTTAAAAGTAGCAACAGGGATCAACTCTAAAACTTGCTTTTACTGTTATTAAAGAGTAACTATGGTAACTTTTTGCTTCAGTGACTTTGTCTGGGTGATAAAGATAGACAATTTTTGGGCACCTCATCCCTTCCATTTTAGGAATGATTTGCAGAGTCCAACACAGGACCGCTGAGTCATTAAAAAGTCATTGAGAGGGTGTTCTAGTTTTGCATCAGCAGCTGCCTTTCAGGCTGCACACATTCAAACTTGTCACTGTAGCTTCTAGTGCTATTACTGATTGCTCCCTGTATCATTTCTCCCTGTAGTTTGTGATTCACTCTTTTGTTACAGAGATTTTATTAAAGGCTGCTTTTCTTGGTGAGGAGTTTTTATTAAAGGTTGTTTTTATTGCCCCCTCTAAAGAAAAGTCTTTCCAAAGACAACATTGTCCCATCCCAATAACTGTGTTGGCACATATGAATTGTCTAACGCTCAACGGACAGATGAGCTGTCATCAGGGTGCAAACTGGTGACTGTTAGAGCAAAGGTCAGCAAATTCAAATGGGAAATAAAGTGCAAATTTTTTAACAGCAAAGGAAATTAATAATGGAAACAACTCACCTATGGATCCAGTCAGGAACAGATGTCTTCCTAAAAGACATGTGCCAGTTCAACAAGAAGTTATTGAGCTCCGTGCAGGAGTCAAGTGGTGAAATTCTCTGGGCTACCTTTGGCAGAAGTCCAGAGCAGAGGATCCAATGGTATCTGCTGAATCGCTAGAGCAAAACCAGACTGCCTCGGAAAGAACAGCAAACAGCTTTCCTCTGTAGATGAGACATCAAAGCTGGGAAATGTAGCATTTGACAAGTGTGCTGTATATGGTAATTAAATCGCTTCTATGCTCATTTACAGCTTTCCCTTTCCTCCTCTCAACGGCATTTTTCATCCTATATTTTCCCACTCTTTTTTCTCTGCTCTTTTATCACTTCCTACTCCAAAGCATTCAAATTGTAGCTGAACTTTTGAACCACACATAGTTTGTTTATCTTTAATCACCAACATACAGTGTAGTATTCCGCCACATGACAATTTCAGGGTAGGCAGCCCAAAATTGCAATATAAGGAGGGAACGGACAAGTTTTAGGATTAAATCTGTTTAAAAATGCCTCAGAAAAAGAAATTACGGCGATGAAGCATAATGACCTAACTCACTCACAGGTGGCAGCCAAGGGCGTGTACTTGCAATTGCAGAATGACCTCGTTTACTTTTTGCTACCTTTGTGCTAAGATGCCTGAGCATTAGGGCTTATTTACTAGAGGTCATTGGTATGTGAACAGAACTATACTGCTTGCTCTTACATGCGTCGTCTTTTGCTGCCAAAATCTTGGATGAACTTTTGGGAAGTGTAATGTTTATCTAACGTTTTTGGGCATATGGAAGAACTGTCCCAGGGAGAGCGTGGGATACGCTGTGCGTGTGCACTTTGAAAGTGTAAAGAATGTGCAGTGAATCAATGTGAATCACGCTGCTGCCTTCCCAATGTGTGATACCCAGTACGCATGTACCGCGGACGTATGTGGGAACATCCAGCTGGAAGGATCACAGCCCTTGTCCTGGACCAGGAGATGGCTTCGTTTTCTTGTGTGAACTTACAAACAAATGAGGATCTCTGCAGAGCATTTGGCTATAAGCTTTATGCATTTTCAGTCTGTGTTTTTATCTGCTTATTTGTATCCATTCTTCTGTTGTCTCATATAACAAACTAGGCTGTAAGCTTTTCACAGTGGGTACTGTCTTTCCGTTCTGTCTTTCTAGTGCCTAATAGCAAGGACTTGTAATGCCTGACTGTGACTCCTAAGTGCTATGATGATAATTTTAATAACATTTCTGTTACTTTGACAGTGATTAACTGTGCCAGGCTACTGGTGGTTGATACCAAGTTAACCATATTTGCATCCTGAATCTTTCAAACAGCAAGTTGCAGCATAATGACCTGAAATTTCCCCATCTGAAAATTGTTTCTCAGCATTTAATGTACTGTTTAATTAAATGTGAACAGCAAACTTCTTGTTTTGATTGTTAAACCGGTGGTGAATCTGGTCGATTGTCTTTCTCGTTGGAGTCTTTTGTGGTGCTGGGGTAACACAGGAAGTTCCTCTTCAGCTATTACATGAGAGCTGTGAAGAACTTCAGATAAATTATTTCTAAACCTTATTGTTGATTATATATAGTATCTTCTGGAGGAGAACTTCATACGCTATGAACTTTCAAGGTATATAAGGAGTGCGTGGTTACCAAATCTCCATACAAGTTGAGGTTTCCTCTACATTGTACTTTCAGCAGACATTACCGACTACTTAATGGCCTCGGGAGAGATTTGAATAAAGCATCCAACACAGCGGTGATGCATAGCGTGTTCATTTTTTGTCTGTAGAGAACTCTTCACTTAAATTATACATTAACATGTAGTGAAAGCTCTACATAATTTATTGGTTTTGCTTTTCCAGGCATGGCAAGAGGCTCATATGACAGTCACTCCATTTAGAAGAACAAAAGGAAGATTTTTTCATCACTCATGTGGCTGCAGCCTCAGGTAATACAGTGCAGTGTTTTATTTCTAACATCAGCTGTGGTAATGTTGCACACAAGTTTAAATCACAGAATTGGTGTTTTAGTACAAGTAAATGATAAACCGTTGAGAGAAGATGTGAAGTTATGATGAATTCTCAGCATCTCTGCACACATATGGAGAACAGGAATGGCTTTGGGACTAACCAAGACTTAGAGACAATGTTGGTAGAATTTTTTTGGAAGGAGTATTCCAAGGAAGTTAGGCTGTTTTGGCTGAATTGTGAACAAATGGCAGAATATAATAATGCAGATAGGAGAAAAGCTCGCCAGGCTTGCCTTTCCTGATTAGGACTTCCTCGTAGGCCCTCTGATGTAGTCAAATTAAGTAGGTTTTTCATGTTACTGCCAGCCTTCACTTCTCTGAGTCACTCAAGAGACTTCAGGTTGCCCAGTTATAAACCTTGCTGCTCTATTTTTCTGTATCTGATCATTAAGTCTTTTTATTTTTTTATGCAATCACAGCACCATAAATGTCATCTCGTTATGCAGCCCATGTTTCTATGGCCTGGGGACGTGCATAATTCTCAGATTGAAACAGCCATTGCTGTCATTTAGTCTGAGGCAATAACAAGAAAATTCTGACCTTGAGTCTGTCTGTCTCAATATCCCTCCTGTACTGTCCCACTTACTACACATGCCTTCCCACATCAAGACAGCAGTCAAATATTCCTTAGCCATCCTAAGAGGGATTGTGGCATGCTTGTGTGGTACCCATGACTTTGACGTACATACTTTTATGATGCTGCATTACAGGGACTAAGGTGTCATTTCTGCAGGGGAGGCTGTGCTCCTATGTGTGTGCCCAGTAAGATGTAACCTCCCCAACCCTAGAGCTATTACTGACACCGCTCCAGTACTGCCAGTGTCTGCCACCTCGTGGGTACATCCTGTTTATGTGGCAGCAGTAAACTGAGTGGAGTGGAAGGAAAAATTCTTTTAGAAATATCAGCAGAGTGACCACATTATAGTGATGTCCAAGCAATGCATTCGTAAGTTTTTCAGAGGTTGGATTTAAATGCATATTCAAAGGTACTGTTGTGTGGCACTTGGTTTCTTGGAATTTGGATTCCCGTATCTTTATTTAAAGTCCTGAAAAAGAATAAACTGTGTTCTGTTCTTCAGCAGAGAAGGCCTTTCAGCTATAGCAAAAAAGGTAGCAAGTTGGATTTCTGCATAGTATTCCCTCAGCTCCATTAAATCTATTACAGTAACATCAAAGTCCTACCTTTAATCCTCTAAATCTGGTCATCATTCTGTTATTTTGACCAGACAGGATAAATCAAAAGAAGTGCTATAATTGCATGCTGGAAGGATCTTGAAAAATCTTTAAGTTAAAAAGAAGTGGGGCATTTTTTGAACCTTAGTCTTCAGCTGTACAAAGAATCAGAATAATTGTCTAGATCTTAGCCTTACGCATGTCAATGTTGACTATACTTCTTGCAGTTTTTATGAAAACTGTCTTTTCTTCAGAAAGACCTAAGACTGAATAAGCAGATATTTTTCTGGATGAAAAAAAGGTTACAGGGGTATTTTGATTTTGCTTTGTAGCAATGGACAAAACTCAACACGAGTTATTACTGTGGACCAACCAAGAAGCCGTTTGTCTCTTCCCCTGGTTTACTGACAGTGGTCACCTTACTTCATCACGTACCTTTCACCTGTGTAATTCCATCTATACAGGTCTTCAGTAAAAAAAATCCACATAACACGTCTGTGAGGAATAGTTTAACTAATAGTTTATTAAGTGTGGCATTGTGGGATGAGGCTCTTGTGAAAGTAAGATTGTCTGTTGGTAGAGCTCTGATTCTTGTCGGCTTTACCTCTGGTCAGCTGGCTCATTGTTAAACCCAGTTTGCCTGCCATTATATTAAACATTGTTCTTCAGGGCTAAGTTATTTTTCCATAATACTTGAGAGTACCTGGTAATATTAGGAGGCTCTGTCTGGCTCCTAATCATCTCTCCTGCCTGTATGCTACCAATATGCGCAATGGAAATGTCAGCACTTATGAGCAGCTCCAAGGAGTTACTGCGAAGTTGGTCCTGATCATGATTCAGCAAAGTCATGTAGATCGCTAACATTGACACAGGAAGATATCTGTAAAGTCATTAGGCTAGAGATGTAGCTTAGTGGGTGTAAGTGCTTTGTAAAGGAACTCTTTTTGGTATGGATGAAAAAGAGACATATAATTTGGCCAACGGTCAGCACCCAGAGATGAGAGAGCCGGAAGAGTTTGCCTCCAACATCTGTTTCCAATGTGTCTATCTAACTCTTGTGTTATCAACCCTTTACATTGTCAAGTAAAAAAATGCATAAAATAATTGGATTATATAGTAAGACTCTTGAGACAGTTGCTTATTGACCTTCTTCTACTCCAGTGAACTTAGCTGTGAAAATTTGGGGAAGAAGCAGGGCCTTGCTGAAAGCAAGACATTACATCTGAGCAGCGCGCTCTTGGATAAACAGAAATTACCGAGTAAATAACAAAATGTGAAGAAATAAGATCCAAATTGAAGTGTGGAAATTGTGGACTGTAGACGTGATTGCTTTTATAAATACTTTTAAATGTGTATTTGCACTCTGAGTTTCACTATAAAATGTAATGAAGTGCCTCCAGGTTCAGATGTGAATAGGGCCAAATCTGGCTGTTGTTATTTGGGTGAACAAAAAACTCTGAAAAAAACAGGCTTCCAATTGAAAATAACTGTCTTGACTCACTAAGTAGAGCAGGATTGGGTCTGAATATCTTAGTATTCTGCTGTCCATTTATTGGGCTAAGCATTTGCTGTAGCCTTTTTGGACCTTCCTTAACATTCAGGCTTGATATAAACCAAAACTACATAAAAAATAGTGGTTTTTAAAAATCTCATACATTCTGTCTGTAATTATCCTGGTGGCATGGTGTGACCTGCAGATTTAATTCGTATTGAGATGAATATGAGCTGTTAGTAGACCAAGGTTCAGTGAATACATAAAATCTTTAGGCCCCACTCAATTACCTGTTTCATCATGGCAGTGTCTAGGATGTCTGGAAAATAAGTATCAGAGGTGATTAGAAGAGATCTCCTTGGATAAAAAAAGTCTCTGAAAAGTTGAATATCANACACAGGAAGATATCTGTAAAGTCATTAGGCTAGAGATGTAGCTTAGTGGGTGTAAGTGCTTTGTAAAGGAACTCTTTTTGGTATGGATGAGAAAGAGACATATAATTTGGCCAACGGTCAGCACCCAGAGATGAGAGAGCCGGAAGAGTTTGCCTCCAACATCTGTTTCCAATGTGTCTATCTAACTCTTGTGTTATCAACCCTTTACATTGTCAAGTAAAAAAATGCATAAAATAATTGGATTATATAGTAAGACTCTTGAGACAGTTGCTTATTGACCTTCTTCTACTCCAGTGAACTTAGCTGTGAAAATTTGGGGAAGAAGCAGGGCCTTGCTGAAAGCAAGACATTACATCTGAGCAGCGCGCTCTTGGATAAACAGAAATTACCGAGTAAATAACAAAATGTGAAGAAATAAGATCCAAATTGAAGTGTGGAAATTGTGGACTGTAGACGTGATTGCTTTTATAAATACTTTTAAATGTGTATTTGCACTCTGAGTTTCACTATAAAATGTAATGAAGTGCCTCCAGGTTCAGATGTGAATAGGGCCAAATCTGGCTGTTGTTATTTGGGTGAACAAAAAACTCTGAAAAAAACAGGCTTCCAATTGAAAATAACTGTCTTGACTCACTAAGTAGAGCAGGATTGGGTCTGAATATCTTAGTATTCTGCTGTCCATTTATTGGGCTAAGCATTTGCTGTAGCCTTTTTGGACCTTCCTTAACATTCAGGCTTGATATAAACCAAAACTACATAAAAAATAGTGGTTTTTAAAAATCTCATACATTCTGTCTGTAATTATCCTGGTGGCATGGTGTGACCTGCAGATTTAATTCGTATTGAGATGAATATGAGCTGTTAGTAGACCAAGGTTCAGTGAATACATAAAATCTTTAGGCCCCACTCAATTACCTGTTTCATCATGGCAGTGTCTAGGATGTCTGGAAAATAAGAAGTATCAGAGGTGATTAGAAGAGATCTCCTTGGATAAAAAAAGTCTCTGAAAAGTTGAATATCAATTTTGGATTAACTTTTCCTAGTGACTTTCTCAGTTTGACTTCTGTTTTTTTACTATCGCAGAGACACAAGAGAAAGCAGAGTGTTTCACTTACTGTTTTTCATCAAGCCAGTGTGCTAAGCAGGGACTGGCTAAGATGTGACACTTCAATACAGCCTGCTTTGGCTGCTGTATGGGGTTACTGACACATAGCAGCCTTGTCCAAACAGGAGCTGAGCACCTTTGTTTCCTGCCAGAATCCCCTTTGCAAGTGGGGCTCAGGATGAGGGTGAGGAAGCTGTCGCTTCCCAGTAAGCAGCTTCAGAACAGACAGAAAAGGAAGAGCAGTCACTTCAGACTAAATTTTAAAGGCAATGCTTTTGCCCGTCCCAGGGAATTGATCAAGCGGCTCTTGTGCTATTTCCTCTCTCAGATGTCTGACACAGTGGTAAAAAGGGTTTTCTTAATATGTAAAGATACTGTTTCCACTATGCACACTTCAGTGACCATCATGATTGATGCTGTCGGGGAGCAGGGGGCACACAGTAACAGGTGAATGGTAGCGTACTCTTTGTCTTGTTTCAGTCGTTTCACTCATTTTTTTCACATCGCCTTCTTCTCTTGCAGTTTTCTTTGTGTGTAGTACATGCAGTCTTTCTCACTCACATCCACTTTTCCCTCTCTGCTAGTGGGAGGAATTCCGCTAATGAAACAATCAGGGATTACCGTAGAGACAAGGGGTGAAATTTGCCTCATCTGCTGAGCCTGTTAAACTCTAAATGTCCCGTTTCATTAAATCTGTCTTGCTATGCTGGAAGAGCAAAGGACTATTCCCATGCCCAGGGACCTACTCACCTCCTAGTAAGGTCTATGGTAGGCATATATCGGGAAATTTCTATTACTAATGGGGCTGCCAACCTACAAAGGCACATGGAGGTAGACAAATTTGGACTGAGAGCTGAGGGTTTTGTTTGTGAGAGTTTGTGTGTTTTGTTCAGCAAAATGGGTAACTGTATGTAATTATTTGGGCAATTGACTCATTCTTTCATGCTAGAACAAGTACCAGGTCCCTTTTATTTTGTGATCTCACTGAACTTAGGATATTTTTCATGTCTTGTAGATTTTAAAGTCATAGAAGTCTATTGTTATATTGTGAAGACCATAGAAATTTAATAGGACAAGTGTCTTGGCTGGGATCACGTGGCAAAATTGGGAAGAACTTCTGACTTTCAGCATGATGCTCTATCCATCACTGCTTCCGAAAGACCAGTGAGCTGGATAGATGAGACTGAACTCTGGCTTCTCAGGCCCATACTTCAGTGCACTTTCCCCTAATCTGATGGGAATTTGGATAAACAGTCGATTCTTGTCTGTTTTTATTGGAAAAATAATCTTGCAATAAGGTAGGAGAAGCTACTCTCATTAGGGTAGGAGAAGCTGCTCTCATACACAGTGCTTTCATTAGAAATATTTACGTTTTGAAAGTGATTGTTCAGTTTTTGGAGTATAGTTTACAAAGATGCAACTAAACTGCCTTTCTTCTGGAAAGCATTTTATCTGGCTGTGCTATGCTAATACGATCACTCATATGTTGTACATCTCTTCTCCATCTCTTCCTACCTATAAATTATTCAGAACTATTATAGCTAAAACTGTGAGTAGATGATTTTATTTCTGTCTTCTGAAACGCTAGAAAGGATTTGGTTTGGAATGAAGGGGATGACATTTTTGTGAGGCACTGGGAAATTAGGAATCAATTGTGACTGGCAGGCTTGCTCCTGGAGAAATGGGAAAGATGGTTAAAAACATCTCTTCTAGTTAAAAATATTAGAAGACTTAATATAAAATATTTAAGCCTACACAGCTCAGTCTGTAGAACTTCCTTTCAAATATAACAATAAGCATGTCAAAGTTTATGGAACCATTTGCTAAGATAACTCTATCTCAACTCCCTTACCCGAGCTGAGGTTAATTTGGCTTTGCAGGAGAAATTTAACCTCTTACAATAACTCAAATATTTAAGTCTTTTCACCTGAAAACACTTGATTTAATCTTCTATAACACAAAGCATCAGGTAATTCAATACTTATCTTGCATACAAATAAACAGGCCTGTGAAATCACGTTCTGTAATTCACTGTGATCCACAGACTTAGCTGCCTTGAACTACACTTCCCAGGAGCACATGGGCTGAGGGTCAGAGGTTAAACTCCCATTATCAACCAAATGCCTTCAGGTGTTTTTCAATGTGCAGAGGGGTAGAGTAATAGTGTTTGTGTCTTAGGATGAAATTTGAAGCCATTGTTGGGCTGCTTCGTGCAAGCTTTTGCCTTCATTCTAGCGCAACACAAGGTTAAGGTAGGTGTGTCCTTTTCTTTGTGTTTTCTTCCAAACATCCTATAACAAGCTTTACCATCTTTTACATGGAAAAGCAGCCCTTCTGTTCTACACTACGTGACTTGTGCACCTTGCAGCCCCCACATAGAACTTGCTTTCTGGGGTTCTTTGCCCACCAGAAGAATACAGCTCTACAGAGGTATGGTCCATTTTGTCTTGATTCGACCCCGTGGTCTGGACCACAAAATATGTCATTTTGTGTTTTAGTGATCATGAGGAAGCATAATAACTGTAAAATGCTTGTATGATTCTTGTTTTGTCCCTGAGATATAAGCTTTGTCCTCCATGAGTAATTATGTGCTCGTCATGTGATGTATGGTGATGTGGCCAGTGGTGTTATTCCAAATGCTGCTCTAAATGCCATATACCTAACATTTGCTAGATAAATTTTAAAAATCTGTAGAAATTCATCTCTCAGCGCTAGCAATACTGCCTGGAAGGCACTGAGTCTGAGATAAATATATATATATGGCACACTAGTAGTATTGCTGGTGTTAAAGTGATAATACAAACTTAGAATAATCCAAAACTGCATCGCTGCAGTCTTGGGATGTGTGCTATATATTTAATTTGCATCTAGGATCTCTTATTACTGGTTTGCCATATTGTTTTGATTTAGTTAATGGTTTTCCAGATACATGGCTAGTTCTGTAGTCTGTTCTTTCACCACAGCATAAAGAGTTTCCTTTACCTGCTACTAGCGTTAATTGCATCGAGCTAGTGCGGTTGCTTGGCTGACAAGCTTAGAAAATAATGTATGTAATAGCACGTTGTTACACTCTAGTAACATTAAAGTATCTCTATATTGGGCCAGACTCCTGCTGCGGTAGGTATTGAAATGCAAAGGAACTGGTTCAAAAGGTAATAGGAATAGATGAGAGGAGGCAACAGCTGGATGTGGGCAGATGGGGAGCACCTGAGATTAATGAGACAGTCCTGGTTAGGATGATAGGCAGCTGCCAGACCACGCCAGCAGCCTGCTTGTTGTTAAGTGCTTTGTGTGCATCGCAGCAGAGGGAAGGTGGGTTGTTCACTGGGAATTTCGCTGAGCTTTATGGGACACTGAGGTAGAAAAAAACCCCCAGACCTGAGGTGATGGAAGCCAGCAGTGTTGGCTGGACAGGTATCAGTAATGTTATCAGAGACACTGTAGGGGTTGGCTGTGGCAGGCCCAGTGGGAGAGACACGGTTTTGTGCCTGATGTAAAGTGGATTATAGGAAGTGGTGGTGCTGCAGACAGAGAGAAATGTGGCAGGGACGTTGTTTTGCAGTGCTGATCTGAATCTCTCAAAGTTGGTATTTGTCAAGCCAGCAAAGAGCAGCCTATGAACTTTAGGAAGAGTTGTCCATAAAATCTAATACCTCAAGTTGATAGCCAGCGATACCATAGGATGACTATCCTAAGTAGTGCTGATCCTGGTCATAAAATTTGTGTTTGGATTCAGTGCACCCTAAGCGTCAGAGATGCTTCTTTTTCATGTGCATAGTATCTTTGTGACAACATGGGGCAACTGCAGAATGACGTATAGGTGTGAATTTCCGTTTCTCTCTTTGAAGTCTGGATGTGTTTGAATCCAAATTTTCCAGTCATTGTCTCTGCCCCATCTTTGTATGCTTTTATGCTGAACCAAAGTGCTGAAAACAGAAGTGCTGTTTCTAGCAAAAAATCATGACAAGTTTTTACAAAGTTGTATCTGCAGGAAGTTTCTTCCTGTTATTTTGTTTAGTGCAAAGAAAGAAATTAATCCTGTGGTGGCATATAATTTGTCCTCATTAGCAGGAAACAGAATTTATATAGGCTCAAAAGCTATTTGTTAGTCTAACATACCAGCCTAAAATTTTAGCCACCACTGATTGTGCATTGTTGACTTGACAGCAGAAGTAACCATAACTTAGACTTAATGAATGCTTTCATGCAGTATGCACAGTCCTCCAAGAGTCCTTATTTTATACTATTTAATGCTGTGTTGAACAGTTGAGTTTGATAAAGGCTGAGACAGTCAGAATTACGCTTTCATTTGAATTTTAATTTTTAAAGGGGGAAGGCAGATGGTATTGTTTTAAAGAGAGAATAGCCCAGCATGTCCTGCCATACTAAAAGTCTCTTTGAGCCCATCTGATGCTGGTCTCTGAGTTTTCTCTGCTGGTTTCCTTAGCTTGCTTACTGCCTTCAAATTGCGTATGTTGGTTTCCCATCAGGCAGGGAAATCAGCCACGTCCTGTGAAGGTCATTGGAATCTTGGTGATGAAAAATTAATTCCCAATTAGGCAGCTTCTGTATAGCATTGATGGTCCTCTTGGTGCCAAAGACTTATCTTTACAAA
Organism: Steatornis caripensis; assembly: GCA_013398225.1. Classification (NCBI taxonomy): domain Eukaryota; kingdom Metazoa; phylum Chordata; class Aves; order Caprimulgiformes; family Steatornithidae; genus Steatornis; species Steatornis caripensis. The sequence goes on along the minus strand of VZSC01002769.1, from coordinate 145,165 downwards.
TAGACATGAGTTCAAAAAGGAAATGCTAACTCAAAGCAGTAGGCAGGTCTTTGGAAGTACAGTCCCCTTGTCTAGTAGCCAGGAACAAATTATCTTTAAATCATTCCTGCTGTAGGTTGATAACTTGTCTCTACAGTTCATACATAGAGACCTAAGTTCCTCTCAGTTCCATTTATTCTTGCATGAAGATTAATAAGAATAGAATAGACAATTTCAGTGGGAAGGGACCTACAACGATCATCTAGTCCAACTGCCTGACCAATTCAGGGCTGACAATAAGCGAGAGCATGTTGTTAAGGGCATTGTCCCAGTGCCTCTTAAACACTGACAGACTTAGAGCTTCGACCACCTCTCTAGGAAGCCTGCTCCAGTGTTTGACCACCCTCTTGGTAAAGAAATAAGCATGCCCTAAAGTCAAAACAGAACAATCCAGTAATTCCTTTTTTCTTTGATAACTTCCCCAAATTTTTTCCACATGGCACCTGCCAAGGAGGCCCTTTGCTTCAGTGCCTGCAATGCATACCGGTCTGCCTTCTATAGATCATATCTCCTGATTTTTCTTTAGCCTTTACAGGAGGATGTTATTTGACTCTTCCCACCTGTGGTTTCCTGGTTCAAACATCTGTTTTAAAAGCCGTTTTAATCTCATTATAAGTTTGCCTCAAAATAGACAAAACTGATAACTCTCGTAAATCTTTCCTGACGCTTCCGCATCCTTGCCTTTCCCCAAAAGGTTAGGCAGCAATATCTGTTGTTACCTGCTCAGCTCAACCTCCTAGACAGAAGTTCAAAGCTTTTGATGACAGCACAATTCATTTTGAACAGTATGATAAAAAAAAAAAAGTGAACTTGTTTCGTGCTTGGTGAATTCTATGCAAGTAGATAGAAAAAAAAAATGCTAGATCCGATTCAAAAGTGTTGGCTACCATCACTGGCTGTACAGCAAGACTGCATGGATTCAAAATCTCATGCCTTGCAATACTAGCAACAGTGATAAAGAATTAGTGCTTTGAAACTGAAGTTGCATTTTGAATATTATTGGCAAGAGTTGATGGGCAGTCAGTAGCGCACCCAGCTATGCTGTGGAAAGTGGATTGGGAGCAGGCCAGTAACTAATTCTGTCGTGACTGACAGTAGAAGCGGGTGAGAGAGAGATCTAGGAAAACAAGGCTGGAGCCTAGAGACTGGCTTTCTGCCTTCAAGTCTAATTCAGATACTGCTGTGCACATTGCTGGGAGGTGCTTGGTGATGTTAGAGTAGACTAGAGAGTGATGAATATGCCAAAACAGTAGACGATTTGGTTTCCTTTCTGTTTGTTGGAAGGCTTTTCCTAATGCTTAACTCTTCCTCGGTGAGGAACTACATCAGTGCATCTCCTTAGGGCATCAACTGCTGGGAGTAGTTATGACAGAGGGCACCAAGCCAAGGTAAAGGAAATCCTTTCTGACATCTATTGAACCTGTACTGCTGTTAACCCAGAAAAAATGCAAGGGCAGGAGAAAAGGGTAGATTTCAAGCAGTGTACCCAAATTTCTCCTGTTGTTAACTCCAGTAGACCTGCTGGTGCTCCCAGAGAAGCATGCCAATTTCAGTACAATAAAGTAACGTTCAGCATAAGAAACAGCATTAGGTACCCAACACTTTTCTTTTTAATAACAGCTACTGAATATTGTGAGCATCATTGGTGTGAAGGTTTTGGCCCTCAGGAGTTTTTGTGAGTTGACTCTCTGTTAGAAACTCAGTAATACAGATGTTGGCTGTATTCAAAATGTTGTGAGATTTATTTAAATGTACGCCTTGCTCCTGAAACAGAAACGGTCTTAAAGTTAAATGTATCGTGTCTCCCAGTGTTTCCAATGTACACCTCAACTTCTGCTTCAGCTGCTGACTCCTGTGAGAGAGATGAAAGTGGAGAGAGAACCTCCAATGCTTTGGAAGAGCTGTCCTTCTCTCTTTCCTGCTTCCCAGAAAAAAACTTCACTGGAAAAACTAACGGAGGCATAAGCCATCTCCAAATCAAAGAGTATACCTATCCTGTAAGAAAGTGTTAAATTATGTGTAATAGTGCCACCTGCTGAATCCCATCCTAACACCTTTCTTTTCAAAGGGAATGTGTGTTAATGAAATGGAGTTGGTCTTGATTAAAGCAGAGGCATGGCTCTGGCCCACCATGGCTGTTTCTCGTGTAGAACACAGGGTACAACGTGGTGTAAAATACTAAATTAAATACTCATCTTCGGAGCATAAGATTGATTTGATTAAGTGTATCGTCATGCAAATGCAAAATACAGCCCTTGGAAATCATACCAAAAAGGATTTTCTCTGCTGTTAAATAGGCCTGATTCATTTTCAGCTATTATTAGTACCGAGATGTACAAAAATAAATTTGAATTGCACTTCTAGTAGTAGTTTGTCTAGAAGTTGCTGATGTTCTAAAGTTGCAAACAAAGTGAGATTCCCTGCTGAATTTCTGGATTTAGAAATATTTGATTCTACCAAGAACACTGTCAAATAAGCCTAAAATGACTGAGACAGGCAGTCGTTTTGTGGAAGTGAGCGAATGCTTTCACTGCATTCAGCAGTTTGACACAACAGCCCCCATGCTGCCTAAAAATAGTTAATGTTTTTTGAAACCATTATGGACTGAATTCTGCCTGCCTTGTTAATATTTATTTCTCTCTTTAAATGGTCCCGTTCATTTTAAGGGAATGCTGGTGCAGGACAGTGCTGTGGAGAGTCTATGTAGCTGAACTGGGCTCCTACTCTGAAGGACCACCTGATGCGATGGCAGGTATTGGTGAACCAGCAGATGGTTCCACCTGGGTTAGGCTGGTATATGCAATTCTGCATATAACTTGCATGCTATCAAGCTGTTTTCTGTATCATATAATGTATGGAAAGACCTCTCTATCGTGTTTAAATGCTATACATGCCCTCGCCTTACCCGTTTTCTACCTGGCGCAATGTTAACCCAAAGGGGCTGGTTTGCTTGATTTCAGGTGACCATCCTCTGCTACCTGCACAGTTTTGCGAATGCAGAGACCAGTGTCCGCTCTGGTCACAAGTATAGCTCCGACATCTTTGGGAACTAAATCCAATGTGTAAAACTGTAACATACTGTGTGTTTCTGACATGAGTTGGCAGGAAATTTTCTGCCAAAGAGAGCTTGCTGTGAGGCTGTCTTAATTAGGAAATTAGAAGAGAACAGAATGTAGTGGACAGGACTCATGTAATAGATGCAGCACTAAAGTGCAGGATGCGTGCGTCCCCTTTTCCACACCCCTGTATCCCTCTCAAGAAGGAAAAAAAAAAAGCTCTGGGTGCATGGCAAAGACTGCTTTGTTTATTTAGAAAACTAAATCTGCATATTTTTGGCAGCAATTTCAGAAAAGCTGGTCCGTAAGTCTCTGTCATAGCTAAAATGCATGGGTATTTTTCTTCTAGCTGGCCCTGACGTTAGGGCTGTGAGTGTATAAATATAGAGACATTCATTCTTGTGTTTCCATTTCCAGTGTGAGCCCTGTGTTACTGGTCTCAGTGCTTCTAAGCAAGGGAAAAGGGGTGTTGACAGGCATGTAAATGAAGCTGGACACATGCTTAACAAAAAGCGACAGCAAAGCAAAACCAGTGACTTTGTTCCATCAAAAGATACAAATTTCCCATCCTCCAGCGTAACATTCAAAGTGCCAGCATTCTCTGAGCTGTTTTCACAGAGGATGTTCTCTAATGGTCAATTTGTTTAAAGGGAAAAAGGATGGCATTGCAAATGTAGCAAATAAAATCTAGCAATGCTGCAGCATGAAATTCAAGCAGATAACCTACTGCTAGAGTCAGTCTTCCAAAAAACAGCCATTCGTACCGGCTCTGGATGGCAGCAGTGACACAGAACAGAGAACCTGTTTTCTTCCATCAGGGAGTGCAGACAGAGATGGAAGTACTCTTGTATTTTGGCACTTGTGCTCAATAACTGTGTGCTGAAATATCTGATAAAAGCTTCAGAAGCGTCTGAAGAACCCTGTACCATGAAAAAGATACTGTTGGCTTCAGGTTGGGCTCAGCTCAAAACTCTAGATGAACACAAAGGATTTTTGTATCTTTATTATAATAAAGATGGTTTCTAGCATCTCTGAGTTCACAACTGCAACGAAGCCATAAGATTCTGTGCATTTAATAGTCATGTTAGCATGTTAAACTATTTTTTAAACCCACGCTGATGCCAGTGGGTTCCTCAGACAAACCTTTCACCTACACCTCCCTCAAAAGGAGCTCTGGAGTCTGTATGGAGCAGTAACCGTGTTTATCAAACTGCTGACAGCAGTACAAGAATGAATGCTTGCCTAAAGAACAGGGCAACATGGTGTCTGCACCCCTTTTCCAGCCTGAGTGAGAACTGGAGAGTAGGACTGAGTCGTAGATCAGCATAGCATCCTCTAGATTTAATTGTAAGGAGAAGAATTGTCTAAGGTACATTGATGAGTATGTGGAGGGTGTTGTACTGCTGTGTGAGACCTGGATGGTCTCTTGCCTGGTGGTTCCCTGGGACAATAAGACAGGCCAGGGTATTCTGTAAGAAAGAAGGAAGGGTCCTCTAATTCTGTTCTGAACATGATGACTGCAAGGATGCCAGGGCTTGGGCAAAGCAGAACTGAGAAAAGGGGGATAGAACAACTTTGCACCTTTCCATTAAGGAGATTCCCAGAACCCGCCTGTTGAGCAGGAGAGCACCACTGACCTTGGCAGTTAACCCTTGGCAGTTTCTGTTTATTTGCTGTGAGTGAGGATGGGGAATGGAGAGAGCACTTCCCTTGACAGGATAAATGAGTGCTGTGAAAACCTGGAGTGAAGCCTGGGGAACAACCAACCAAAGGCNGGTATTCTGTAAGAAAGAAGGAAGGGTCCTCTAATTCTGTTCTGAACATGATGACTGCAAGGATGCCAGGGCTTGGGCAAAGCAGAACTGAGAAAGGGGGGATAGAACAACTTTGCACCTTTCCATTAAGGAGATTCCCAGAACCCGCCTGTCGAGCAGGAGAGCACCACTGACCTTGGCAGTTAACCCTTGGCGGCTTCTCTTTATTTGCTGTGAGTGAGGATGGGAAATGGAGAGAGCACTTCCCTTGACAGGATAAATGAGTGCTGTGAAAACCTGGAGTGAAGCCTGGGGAACAACCAACCAAAGGCCCAGGCGCTCTTGTTTCTGAGATACCAATAAAACCACACTCTGGGAAGAAAGATGAGTGCTAATGTTTATTAAAAGATCCATGACCAGAGGTAGCAGAGCTGAAGAAACTATTTACAATGACGAAGACTTATCCTGTAAACAAAAACATTTCATGCATTGCTGTTGCTTGGCAATCTCCATCGGAAGCAGGAAGAGCAAACCACTCCTGTTGGATGAATTTGAAATGTGCATGGGGAAGAATGAAGGGCTGGAATCCACTGTAATCCTTCAGTAGTGCGGGAATGAGTCCAAAGGCACAGGGCTCAGCATACAACCCTTTAAAAAATGATTTCAGGTGCCTTTTCTAGGCGCGCTTTTCTTGGAAACACTTATTGAAGAAGCAAATGCTCTGTTTCTCAGAATAAAAAGTTGAAATTCTTCCCTTTCTGCTGCTGAGCCACTCCTGGCTCTGCTAAATATTTAGATGTTGCGTCTCCTGGGGGGAGAACTTCTATGTTCTAAAGAGAGAAGAACTTATTTCTTTGATAGATTTACTTTAAAAAGGGATGATGGAGAAACTTGCAGTGAGTTTGAGGTGTTAACTTACATCCTGTTCATGGCTATTTTTATGTCAGTTATGTAGCTTTTCTTAATACAGGTACTGAGCAAAGAGGGATAAGGTGGTGCAGGAGCAAGAAGCTATGGATGCGATCATGAGGGTAACAGTGTTTTCAGCCCTCACCATTAGTTGAGCCGTTTGACCTCTGGCTTGACCTTGAGTACTTTGCAAAGCTGGTAGCATGTTTGGAACTGGACAATATTTTATGCATTTAGTAAGTGTACTTGGTGAAAATAGAACTTATGGTGACAAAGACTATTTGCAAATCCATCAGTTTTCATTGAAAAGATTTTTTTTTTGAGGGGAAATTAAATGAAATTTTGGGATGTTTGTGAATATTTGTTTTATACTTAGCAAAATCTAATACTTGAGCAAATTGCCAAGAAAATAAATAGTAAATTAATATTACCACAGTGTACAGAGAATTCCTCTACTCTGTCAAAAGCAATCACTGCTCATCTGGGTTTGGTTTGGACTCATTGCATGAGACTGGGGAACTGAGGTCCCTGGTGAGCCCGTGACACCCTGGGATGGAGTACTGAGGATGTGTACTGGGAGACTGTTCCTTCCTGGGGGAACTCGGGATGCAGCCAGCAAGAGTGGAAAAGGATGGGTGCTGGCTGGGGAGGTTGCTGGCCCTGCGTCACAGAGCTGATCAGTGTTAGGGTTAGGAAGAAATGCACATCCTTGTTTTTGAAGGCTGGTAGCTCATCCATCTGTGTATAAGGCCAACCTGCTTTACGCTCCTGTGTTGATGCCCATCTCTATTCTTCATTCTCTTCTCCCAGCTAGGTGAAAAGCCTTCTTTATAGCTTTTGGTCTCTGGACCAGTCTTACGTACTCACTCCTTGGGACTTCCCAGATCTCCTTATATTTTGCTCGATCAGTCTCTGCTCTGTATTTGTAAGCTGTGCACCCAGTTCAGTGAAGCACTTGGAAGGCCAGTGCCTTATGAACTAAGCCCAGATCCCAGACAGACTCTTGTGGGAACATTGCTGCAGTTGGAGGCTGCTGAGCACACACAGGGGCCATAGGTCTGGTGTGCAGGGCTGTGTTGTGCGTTATCACCTAGCTGGAAGAAGGATAGCTTTGTCCCTTGTGCTGGGACAGCTGATTATCTCAAGTATTTGGGGCTACACCTCAGACGGGCTCCTCTTGCGTGTCAGTAACACGGGAGGAACGAATTCTGCCTTCCTTCTGTTCTTATTCTCGGCTGTTAAGCACTGTGGTGCAGGGACTGGTCCATTTTGGCTGTGCAGACTCGGAGTGAGGGGGTCAGAGTTACTGAACAGGCAAGACAAACACTTCAGAGGAACAACTAGGCATGTTGTTGCTGCCTTGGGGCACGGAATGGGTTTGATGACCCTAGAGCCTTTTCCTGCCCTTTCTTATGTGATTTTTAGGTTGAGGCTTCCAGGGCTATCGTAAGGCAAACTCTGCGAACGGTCACTGTAGCTTGGGGCTGAAATTTACAGTCGGTTTGTTGTTCTTTTATGTTGTCTGGCAGTATCTAGGATTTTCATTATTGTGTGAAAAGCTTTCTAAAGGCACCAGCAGTGCTGCTTGTGAGTTATTCTTGGCTTTTGCGTGTAGACTGTGCTTTGTATTTGTTCTCTTCAGCAGCTATGAGGGTAACCCACAGTAGTCACGAGGACGTGATGGTCATTCACCTTTCTGATCTTTTGTCAAAATACATTTAGTGAGAACAGTGGGGTGAAAGGATGACGTTGGGGTCTTCCAGCACATTAGTGTCAAAGGGGAGAGAGACCATGGCTAAAGTCCTCTACCATAGTCAGTGTAAAAGGGAGAAAGAGCAGCCTACCAAGAAACTGTCATGTTAGACCTCAAGAGCTGAGCTCCAAGGCTCTGCAAAATTCTCTTACTGAATTGATAAAATAGTAAATGAAAAGGGAAGCAAAATTTTATTGACATTAACATAAAGTCCCTTTAATCATCAAGCTTAATCCTCAGTAGAAAAAGACTCCAAAATTGATTTAAAATCTCAGTACAGCCATCCTCTCTAATGTGAAACAGGGATCCAAATAAATGAATGATTTGCTTAAAAAATTCTGACTAATCTTGAGAACATTAAAATTAATATAAATGTGTGATCTTAAGCTCTATCCATTTTTGGATCCCATTTCACCAAGTACATATAATTTGGAATGGGACCTAAGCCATTTTGAGTGTAAGTGTACAGGGAATGCATTCCAGTATCTTTAATCAGGATGTAAAAGGCAGATTAGCTTCACTGTTTCACACAAGGTACGGAAATATCATCCTAGATGAACTGGAATAGGAACAAAACGTACTGCAGAGTAGAAAATGCAGCAGCTTTCTTTGAGGGTATGGAATAATTTAAGCGGCTATTTTCACGAGGAAAAAAACGCGTAAGGTTATAACAGCTTCTGGCCACATGTGTTAGCGTTGTAACACTTCCAAATTGCCATGTCTGAAGCTTCAGCAAGAAACCGTGCTATGGATTCCAGGATCTGTTGGGATCCTATATTCTTGGCTTTGTGGAGGAATATTTTCTGCCTTCCTCCCTCCAGTGAGGGGCTTTTTGGACAGTTCATCACTTCTGATAAGGAATTTTGAGAGAAGGCCATTTGAGCCATAATCTTTGAGTGCTATACAGCATTCAAAGTCCAATTTATTTTATATTCCAGAGGAAGAAGCAAGTTAACTGCTCAGTGTAGAGATGCCGTGGTCTTTCTTGCTGAACCTTGAATTTAATCTGCTATGCATGCTTATTAATATATTGTCATCATAGGGTTAAAGGTGATATGAGGGCATTGTATCATCTTGAGTGAAAGGTTAGTACAGAATTTACTTAATACTTATGTGTTTGCGCTTTCACCCCAGTGATGTTAGTTAAACTGAAGTGTTTAGCCTTTGGAAAAAGCAGATGTGTGTCCCAGACGGAGAAAGAGGGGTATGCCTCCCACCTGCGTTTGCTGTACCCAGGAACGCGTGGATGCCTGAGGAAGAAAATTCTCTTCACCACATCCTACGTATTACAGATGATCTCTGATGCTTTAGGGCTGGATGTAGAGGAATCTTAAGAACTGAAGTACATCTGCTCAATTGGGAGGAAAATAAATTCTTCATTAGCTCTGGTAGGTGATCAGATAAGTCCCTGAAATAAAAAAGCTGATTACAGTCATTTTTCAAATGTTGAGCTGAGTGCTGAGGAAAATAAAGGGCTGCTCTTGCTTGCTGCGTCTTGTGGGTGAAGGGCCTGCCCAGAACCGTTCACAGATTTGCTCCTTCTATTCCATTCTGGTTCCAGGCTGAGTAGTGGGTTCAAGTCATGTTCTTTAGTAAGACTTCTGGTGTTTTATGATGCCCAGCAATGGTGATTTCATTGCTTCCCTGGATGCTGCAGTTCTGCTGGTCCTGCCATGGCTTTTCCCCTCTCCATGCAGCTTGCTAGCCTTCTGAGACCAGAACTGCTGTATTAGCTAGAAACCCATGTTATACTATGCAGATTTTCTGTAATTGAGATTATCTTGTGTATTACTTTGCTTTTGGGGGTAGGTGAGAAGCACAGTAAATGAGCAGGAAGCGCTCCTTTTGACAGAATTAACTCTTTCACTTTGTATATGTACTTTTTTAAAAACAACATACGTACTTCAGGTGGCAGCAGTCTATTTTAGTAAGACCACTTAGAGAAGTTTGTAGGGGATTTTGCACATCCCTCTGCAAGCCTTCAAATTAGATACCTGCTAAGATGAGGGTTAGAGAGACAGCAGTACTAAACACTGGGCAGTCTTGTGGCATTTGGGGAAAGCCCGGAAGATTATGCTGGGAGCATCTGAGTCCTGAGGTTGCTCAGAATCGGAGGACCAGAGAGGGTATTTAAAATTGTTGTTGTCTCTTTGACTGCCCAGGCTGCAAGCCGTGGACAGGTTCCATCGGAGAATACGAGTGGTAGTGTTTATCTCAAACTTTTCAGGGGAACCGTGCAGGTTGTGGTGAGTGGAAATGCCATACTCAGACAAGATGCTAGGCCAAAAATCTGAGGGGATGGAACATCCTTCCTTTGCAGCACAGATACAGCAGAGCTCTTGCAATGCCAGCTTCCCCGTAATACCCAGTGACCAATTATATTGCTGCTAAACCAAGCTACAGTAAAATCTGCGTCACGCTTAAATTGCTGTAACAAAAATGTGCGGTCAACTGTATCAGAAACCTTTGCTAGATCAATAAATAAGGCTCCATAAACATGGCTGATATCCAGAGAAATCACAGTATCATTCCCAATGCATACAGCTATACTGCAGTAGTTAGTCTGAGCGTGGTCCTGCATCCAGAATGAACAGCAGTTGCTTAACTGGTGTATAAATCTGCTGTGCACACATGGCTGTGTGGGTGACTCTTAAATGAAGAATGGCCAGGGTATATGTGAGCTTTTGTGTAATTTTGTGAGCCTGGAGTATAACTGCTTGCTGTGTAACTTCTACCTGATTCAGACTGATGCTAGCACGTGTGCTTTCATGACTGAAGAGATGCAGAATGTGGTAACTGTCACATGTGAAGGTTCCTGCGCAGCAGCTGCTTCTGTTTGCGTTACAGCACCCACTCACCCATGACAGACCAGCAGGGTTTTCCCAGTATTGTTTCTTTTCTGAAACGTTGCTTTCTGCCCCACAGATTACTTGCATTAATACTTAAGATGGTTTTGACTGACTCTGAGGTAGAGACTCAAGTTAAGTCATGTTACGAACTCATAATCACTGGCTGTCAGGCGGAATTGTTTATCATCAGACACGTTTATAATCCTGTTTTCATGATGTTTTTTCATTACAGGGTAACTTTTGAGGTAGGGGGCGAGTTTGGTGGTTAATCATTATTATGAAGACTTTAGAAGTGATGTGTACCAGTTGCAATTCGGACTTTGTGAAATCAGTTAAGAGCCAGGCTAGGATGGAGTCCTGCTGTATTTAATTGTTGACTCAACTGCGGTCCTCGCATTGCGGTTGCAGATCCCACGTTGATTTTGTGAAGGTGGCACTCTGCTGAAGGGATCTCATCCGGTATTTTCTGTAGCTATGAACTTGTATGTTCTCCCTGTGTGCTCGTGCCTGTGCCTGATTCACATTGCATAGGCATTAGTCACAACTGCAGTTATCACGGTCCATAGGTATGTATACTCTGACCTAATGCTTTTATTACCCTGAGTGACACTTGACGTTTATTGAGCTGGGGACTCCTGGAGCTCCCCATCCTGGCTTTTGTGTCCTCTTTAGGGTGTGCAAAGGTAGGTTCTTGGTTGTTGCATACCTGGTGCAAGCTGCAGCTATGTGGGCATTGTGCAACAACGAGGGATGTAGGTAACTTCCACAAAATATAAATTGGACATAATGTAAGTTTTATACCATCAAGCTTCTTAATGCTGCTACTTTCCACCTAATAAAATATATTAATATCTGGGAAGAACAGTATTTCACCTAGCACATTCTAGCACCAGAACATGGGGCAAGGGGCAGGCAGAGCCTGAGCTCAGCGGCTGGAGCCAAGCTTGCACATGGGATGTTTAACCTTCAAATGAGTGGCAAGGACTGCGCTGTGTGGTGACAGAAAATGGGCGAGTAGTAAATTCAGTAAATGGATTTAGTATATATGAGGAAAATGTTTGCATGGGTCATTTAATACTACAGTTACCCAAATTTGTCCTGGCCAGGGGCTTGCCACAGAAGCAGTTAATTGAATGAGATGGTCATGGTAACATGGATCCTGTGTATGTACATGTGACAAATAAATTGCTGGTGACTGGCAGGGATTGTAGTAAAAGGTGGCATGCCCCCTAGCCGGAGGCATGCTTTGGAGGCAATTAATCAAATGAGTTGGGCAAAGATATGTGACAACACCTGTCGCAGGTAGCACTGAAATACACATGCAATTAATGACCTTGATGAAAGAAAGAAGAGATAATTTAAAAGACGGTATTTTCTAAAGAGCTAGTAACTCAGTAGAAAATTTCTGCCTTAAGCTACAAAGGAGTCCCAGCATTTTCAAAGCTGTGCTGCCTGAGCATTTCCAGGTAGTGTAGTGAATGCATGTGTGGAGAAGAGAAAAAATTTTCAGTATCCTAAAATTCCCTCAGCTTGAAAGCCCTTTGCACAAACAACGTGCATGCACATGTTCAAGTATTGTAGCTCATCTGCCAAATTTAATATAAAGATAGCAGAAGTTCCCAAACATTGTAGATTGCTCTTGTAAACCTCTTTGCTATCAGGTACTAGATAACGGAATCTAAGAGTCTGCAGACAGACATTTCTCTATTGACAGCAGTTGTAATTTTAGAGCTTTCTAGGCCATGACACCTTTTTGCAATCTAAATGAATATTGATCTAACCATAGCCTTCACCAAATTTATGCCAGATTGCACCTTTGCAGGGGAAGCATGCATTTCTAATGGAGATTAAAAAAAAGTGGTGGATTTCTTTTCCACGTAGATATCTAGCTTATCAGCATTTTTTTTCCTCTTGTTCCCTTTCCTGCAGAAAACCACGCTTACTGTTCCACCCTGAAACTACTACTCCATCATAAGCATTGACTGGGGTGCTACTGGCTTAACTAAAAGACTTCTTATGACGACAGTTAACTATTTTGGCTGATGTGTTGAGTCTTGCCTGCACACTCTAATGCAAGGTCAAGACTCCATTATGTTAGGAGTTTCATCTAAAGATGATAACCCTTGTGCAGAATCTTGACAGTCTTGATTTTTGATATTTGTCTGCTTCTTTGTCATACTGGAGAAGTAGTCTGTCCCTCTCGTATAACTTCTTTCTGCACTGGATGCTCCCTAAGTTTGTGTTTTGTCCTACCCATCAAAATGAGCTATTTGGGAATGTTGTCCTTAAGTTTGTCTTTGGCAGTAGCATTGCGGGTAGTGCTCACTGATGAGAATATCCCTGATACAAACTTCTGAAAACTCCCTTAGCTGTTCTTTTGTAGCCGGATTTTGTCTAAATTCTGCAGCGCTCTTTTTCCCAAGCGTCCGTACCTAGCTGATTTGAGACAGACAGGAACTGGTGCTTGGTACTCAGCCTTTATAGACCCAAGTTTAACATGGCATCAATTATCTTCCTCCAGATGAAGAAGCCTTTAAGATTTTTTTTTTTCCAGACTTGTCATGGCAACTCACAGACTTTTCAGATAAAGCAAAAAGATAATGTTAGCTTAAATGATTGGCAAACTGGTTGACGAGCACAATGGGAGATGATCTTTAGTATGTACATTAACAGCTTGCCATTTCAGAGAACTCCTTTTAGTTGAATTGAGTGGCACTTTTGTTCTCTTTGCAGAGTTTCATTCCCACAGCAGGGAGAGTGCAAGAAAAGGAAGAGCAGGACCCTGCAGATGACAGAGTCTGATCAGTTAATTTCAACAGCAACTTAAAAGGAATCTTTTCATCTCCTCATAATCCTCTGTCCATCGCTTGCAGGGTCCCAAAGAAAGGAAGAGAGCATGAGAGCATGGTGCCCTGAGGCCCCCACCACTCCCACAAGGTCAAACGCATTATCTGCTCCGTTGCCACTTCTGAACTGTGGCTGTAGAGAAAAAGATGAACAGAAATCTGTTAATTTTTTCTCCCCACCCTAAGCGAAACATAAAAGCAACAGTAGAAAAGTCTTAAGGAGAAACAGGATAATGCAGAGATTCTTTTGCACAGAACAGAACACCCTGTATTTAACATGTTCACAGGCATAAAAATGATTTGCAGGCTAGTTCTCAGTCCTTCCATTAGTCTGCTGGACCTGGAGATACAAGGTAACTGCCTGAGCTGTGTCAGCGTTTTGAGTTTAAAAAGAATGGATGTGTTGCAGTCAAATGGAGCTTCTTGGGTTTTTTTAACCCTGCTTTGTTATTAACGTGCAAACAAAAATGAAGGACAACCAAATGTGAATGAGACATTAACTCCAAAATAAAATAATCTGGCTGAAACACAGAGATCATAACTGCAAAAATGGGAACCAAGATGGGGAGGCAGCACCTTAAATGTGTAGAACTGAAGCAGTGTCCTGTGAGCAAGGACGTGGGCTTGATGGCTTGAGGTCTTTTCTTCCTGATGTGATTTCTATTAGAATCTTTGAGTGGCTTTGAGATCTTGGGATCTGCAGCCCTTACAGGGTTCAGGTTCCTATAGCATTGGATGCAAAATAGAACTACAAGAGAATTTAGTGATATCTACTTGTTTCTAGTATGAACCCATAAAGAAGAGGAAGGTTTTTTTAAAAAAAAGAAACATGTCTTCAAACATTGTCTCTACTCCACAGAGGCTGGGCAGTAGTCAGTCGATCAAACTGTATCAAGGTTGCACGCCGCCATGTGAGACTGATGTGACTGGCTGTGCTTCCGTATGACTTCTCTGCCTCTTGGAAATAGCAGAGCACAGCAAAAGGGTGCTTCGCGGTCAGACCTCTGCGAAGCCTCCCAGGCTGCACTGGTCAAGGGGGAGCTGCAGAGCGAAATAATGGGCAGAGACTGGAGTCAAGAGAGCAGGGTTCTACTTTTCCAGAGAGCAGCTTGAAGAGAAGATTCAGACGGGGATCACATTTCTTGTAGATTTCTGGCCAGGCCTGTTCTGTATGTCTTTCAATATGCAGGTGTTAATTAAACCAGTTTAATTCCATTCATTACATCTCTATCGGTACTGGTCCAATACACTCTAGTACTCAACCCACTAATTGTTTTCCAGTGAAAATAGAGATGGGTGAGTCTGAACCTATAGGACTTTATTATCGATTACCTGGAAGCTAGATTGATGGTCTTCGCTTAGTTCTTAATGAATGAATCTGCATTAGTGATGAGGAAAAGTAGAAATAGTTTTGATTTTAGTCTTGCGGAAGCTGGGCACATGTCTTAAATTTTGCAAGCCAGCAACAGATAAATGAGAAATCTCCAGTTCAGCAGAGTTCACCACAGGCTTCAGAATACTAATTTTGTTGTTCTTCATTTTGCCTTTGCTTAGAATTGAGCCTGAGTCTACGAGCACATTGTTTTCTTTCATCTCTAACCGCAAAATGGCTCAATTTCAGTTTTACAGTAGAGGACAAAGCTGGAATTTGGGCTTCCTGCTTGTAAGCTGTATTTGAGTTTGCTGTAAATCAACATGACTGCTGGTTGGCAACGAGAGAGGATTTTTTTACCGACTTAGTGTGCCCTGTTACAAAATGACGTAAACTGAAGTTCTCAGAGGAGTACCTTAGGAGCCACAAATAATCTCACTAAAATTTGGAAAACCCGTAATTCCACAGTGCTATTTTCCATTAAAAAGCAATAATTCTCAGTTTGTGTAATTCTGTGCCAGTAATTACAAGCACTCATCTTAAAAGACATGTCAGAGTGTACATGTATGTGCACATGCACACGGATGTATACCTATGTGCACAAGCAGCTAGATTTTGAATTTGCATTTTAGAGGCTTATTTAAGTGATGTGGAGTTCCCTATTGCTTTATGGGAGCCGTTGGTTACAAAGATAGGAGGATACTGGTTGTAAAACCATCACATTACAAATATTAGTTAATGCTTCTGTCAGTCAGTTCTCTCTGGTGTGCAGTAGTCTCACATCAGAAGGCATTAATCTTACACTGGCTGATACACAGAAATGCAGCATTGCTCTTCTGTTAAATCAAAGTGATGCTCAATCCTTTGCAGAAATGCATTCCAGCCATGGCAGTAAGCAGCTCTGCTTTTCTGGCAACGTGCTGCGCTGTTGCCGCCTTGTGAAAGATACTGATTTTCTTTTTTTTTTTACTAATATACATAAATCTTAGGCTTTCAACACTGGAAAACAGCGCAGGTCACTACCACCTATCGGGACCAAAAATCTTCTATAATAATCCCCCAAACCAAAAGGGCTTGGGGGAATCTAGCTGTGTGAAATGGCAAAAAGCAACAGTAGAAGCCACAGTTCTGTGCTGAAAACCCAGTTCTGTTCTTGCTCCCCTAGATCACTGCATCGTGAAGCTGAATTAGTCAGAGTATTAGTCAGAAGTATTGGCGAAATNCAAAAGGGCTTGGGGGAATCTAGCTGTGTGAAATGGCAAAAAGCAACAGTAGAAGCCACAGTTCTGTGCTGAAAACCCAGTTCTGTTCTTGCTCCCCTAGATCACTGCATCGTGAAGCTGAATTAGTCAGAGTATTAGTCAAAAGTATTGGCGAAATGCCAGACAATCATTAAGGTCTGGCAGATTCTGATTCATGGCTTTGCTGCAGCGGTGGAAGTTCTTGGGACATCAGTCTCCTATTGCTTTAATCATCCCGGCTTGTGTATTTAGTGGAGACAATCTCTGTAGCAACCACCTCCACACGGTGATTTAAGGCTGATCCCTGTTCCCTTCCGAGAGGGACAGTTTAGGTATGAAAATTGTGGTGCAGGTTCATGGCTGTGAAACCTAAGGTGTCATAAATGCTTCTGGCAACCCAGAGTGAGGTACCTAATCCCTCAGGAGATACAGGATTAAGTCACGCCAGTTCTGTCAGCGCTGCTTTATGGGCTGGTGTATGCAGTTTGTTGCCTGGCAGCTCTGAATCCCATTCTTAAATGCTTCTTCCCATCCACGGAACAGGAAGATCCGGCCATGGTTGCTTGTGTGGAATTTAGGTCCCTTTCTAAATATAGTTCCAAATCCTAAGGAATTCTAAGATGGCTATTGTATGAGAGAAGGTTGAAGTGTGCTGGGAGTAGATTGAAGATAATTTGAATGACGTATATGTTGCAGAAAGTGATTCTAAAAGACCGATGTGATTCCTTCTGGCTTTAACGTGATAGTGACAGGTTTGTCACAGGTGCCGTGACTTCAGCGGTATCATAGCAAGGTGCGTATTTGGGAATTTGAACGTTCATCTAACATCACAGTAGCAACAGTCGCACGAAGACTTGTTTGCTGCATCTCACTTATTTTCACCACTCTCACTACATCTCATTCTTATTGTACCCGAGGTGAACGTGGGACAAGGGACATAAAACCCATTTCTGCCGTCTGCCTTGTGCTCTGAATCTGGCTGCAAACCTCAAGCCCATCTTTTTTCTGTGGGTAGCTCACTGGACCTTTCTAATCCTTCTCTAGGAAGAGGTGGAAGTTTCAAATGAAAGGTCAAGCTGCATAAATGTATAGATGTCCGGTGCGTTTAAAGCAAACCCTCCTTGCCAGAATTAAAGCTGGTGCCATGCTCTGTGCCTTGCAATCTTAATGAATGCCGGACAAAGGTCAGTAGCATTGCAGCATGCTGCTAATATGTAATTTAGAATAAAGACATGATCGGTGCTCATGAATGTGCCATCAGTCCCTCTGTGTTCACCCTCCTCGGGACACTACAACCGATTAAAAAACCCCAAACCAAATAAACTTCCAATGAGTGAACAGAACTCCACTCGATCCTTTTCTGGGGGAGAACCCAGAACTGATCCGTCAGAGGTAAGATTCTTCACGTTGCTGTTTAGAGCTTCGGTTTTACAAAAATTGCCATATTTTATTCTGTGCAGTTGTGGATTGTTTCATGGACCATTTTTAAAGAATAAAATTTGATTTTTTTTTTTTAATGAAAATGATCAGATCTTGACCTGAGACACTTTGCATTTATTTCCTCCATGGTGCCTGCTGGGCAAGTTGTTGTCTCTTTCCACTCGATCAGATGTGCTTGACAGAAAAGGCAAATAGCGTGTACGTGTAGAAAGGGAGGGAGAGCTGGCAGAAGGGTGGGAGAGGTGGCGTCAGCTATGGACAGGCCACAGCTTTCAGTGTGCGCTTGCACAGAACAGAACAAGGCTGGGGTGAGTGGTTCCATGCAGCAGCCTGTGGGGCAGTTTGTGAGTGTTCAGCTTCTCGGGGGTCACCTCAAGGTTTGCGTATAGAATTGCTCTTCACTGTCCTAGCCCACAGCCTCCGTGAGCTCACAGCTCTGCTTCAGTTTCCAGGAAAGTCTAATCCCTTGTATCTGTTTCTATATATACATGTGTGTATGGGTATACGTATCTGTATCTACCTGTATCTCTGTTGCCTTTTGTTGTTCTAGCTCTTGTCTTTAGAACGTTTTTTACCCTTTCCGCAGGAACCTTGTGAGGAGATTTCCTTGGCTCACTTGTATGCAGTTGCGTTTTGATCTCAGCCTTGGTTGCTTCCATAACTTCTAACTGCCAGATCCTTGTTTGGTCTTCGATTTTTGTTTGCCTTTGTTCTCTGGACCATTTTCACTGTGGTATCTTTAGCATGTTTGCTATTAGCCTTTTATCTTCTTGAAATGTCAGTCCCACTGTGTCATGTATTTTCCGTTTTGTGTCTCAGTTGTAAGGCTTTTGGAGTGGAGATGATGTTTATTCTGTTTATGCAGTACCTTCCACAAAGGGTTATTAACTTGATTAGCCTCTAAGCGGTGTTATGTTCTCTGGGATATTTAATGTTAAATTATCATTGTGTACAAGTCACTGGCCTGCAAGCTGTTTATTTTTTAGTATATAGCTTCTTCTGTGTCTGTTTTTCCAGGATTGATGAATCCTTCAGCCAACTATGAATGTATAGCCAGGAAGTAAACTCAGTTGCCTGCTCCACAGTGCTGTTGTGCCCTATTTATTAATTGGGCCTTGCACAAAGCCAGATTGCAACGCAAGTCACTTCTCTCTATCCTTTCCAAACGGAATTCATCTATTACTAATCACTGACCTTAGATGTAGTACTGAGCTCATTTTAGTGTCTATGAATTGTGCCATCATTGCCATACTTATTCATCTTTATATACTACTGTTATATAATACTGCGTAAAATGCATTCATGGTGTCGACGACCTTGTATTTCTAGCTTCAGTCCTGACAGCTTTTCATTGTTGCGTTCACAAAAGCTTTGCTGAGCCTGACCTCCCCTTTAGAAATCCTCTAGGACCATTCACTGTGCAGCCTGTCCAAACAGTCTTCTGTTCTTTGCCTTACCACTGAGTTTAGGATCTTTGCCTGTGCTACAGCTCTGTAGCGTTCTAGTTTGGCCCTTAATTCCTTTTTAAGCGTGGATGCCGTGTAAGCTTTCCTCAAACGCTCAGCCCCATTGAAAAATAATTGCAGTTTTCTAGGATGGTGTACAAACCCTTGCTGTTAACAATAGTGGTACTACAAAGACTTTGAGCTATATAATGCTATGGATTTTTTTGGAGAAGTTCTTTTCACTGAGGATCCCACCCCAAGCTGAGTTTTCTGCAATTCAGTGTGAGCGAAGAGCTTGATGAAATTCAGAGATATTTGAGCTACTGCCAGTTTTGAAGGAGAAAGTGCCAAAGAGGGGTGCAATAGAAACCCTAAAGCACGTAAAACTTTCCACAGTCTTTTTTAATCTCTCCTCACTGTACAGTTCTGGATACAGAATGTCCTCTGTGACTTCTCACAGACTGAATTCTTCTTTGGCTGCTATGATACTGTCCTCAGTTGCGAAAAATCTGGTGTGTTGCCCCACTAGTAGATGCATGCTTTGTTCCTCTGTAGTTTTTTTTTTTACCTCCCTGTTGTTCATGAGCATAAAGAATCACCTTTTCGCTCTAGCAGTACGAATTCTTTCTGCTGAACAGCCGATCTTTTTAAAACCTACAACCTTTCTCAAGGACAGTCCTGCACCTTGGCGGCATCACATATTGATGCTTCTATGGTGAGACTCAGTTTTGATCTCCTTACGCTCTTCAGACTTACCTGAGCCTGCTCTTGATATCTTGAGCGGGAAAAAAAAAAAAGCCACAAATCATTTGTATTGCCCTTGCACACATGGCACATGCCTCGGTGCTTTAGGTCTCCTGGATATCTAGTGTCCCACTAGCTGAAGGCCATGGAAAAGCAGTACTTTGGGCCTTCTGTGGAAGGCTGGTATAGGAATGTCGAGTGGGACAATACTGAGAAAAATCCTTTGTTAAATTCCAACAAAGCGTTAACTGTCTCTCTTATCAATTTGGTGCCATCGGTGCTCCTTTTCCCTGCTGTGTTCTCTTGCTATTTGTCCTCCGAGAGGTGGAATTTATCACCTCGGAGGCAGATGGGGCATTTGGCACAAGCGGGATCCAGATGTAAAGCTTTGGAAAGTTCCCAATAGCAGCATCTGGGTTTGGCTCTGGCTTATTGCCTGAATTCTTTGTGAACTCTGAACAGCTGGCCATGGAACTGCCTCTGGGGTTATCTCAGGGGTGGTTGCTACAGATCTGGCTGTGAAATCATATTCTCCTGACATATCTCTCCACTCGGAGGAAATGTACCCATACGTTCACATGCAGGAATCTTTTTGTAGCTCAAACTTCAACTGTACTGTGTAAAATATGAGCATGTATCTTTTTGTACCCACAAGACGACTAATCTGGAAACTCTGTGAGGAAGAAGCTTGTGTGTGTGCGGATTCATGTCAATGTATTTCTGTGTGTATCAATATGGTTAATTGTTAGCAGATTCTGTGCTGCTATGACTGCTTTGACTCCGAGTCGGTGGCCGTATGCCAGCAGAATATTTGGCTAAATATCTCCCACCTCATGTAGCAGCAGAGCACTGTAGGTTTTGGGCATGTTACCTTCTGTCCGTTTCACTTAAAACACGGCCCTGCGCAGCTGAATCGTGTTGCCTTCATTACGTGAAACTTACTCCTATGCGCAGGCCTGATAAAGACTAATTTTTCAGGCTTAAATGGCTCCTAATCCAGTGTCAGACCCTTTTTGCGGTGGAGATGTTAACTACTAGATAGTATTCAGTGCAGTCAAAAGAAAACAAATGTATATTGAGTCAGTATTTTATAATGCTCACCACAGCTGCCTATATCCTGAACAGAAAATAGTCCGTCTTCTATTTATGATAAATCATTTGTTAGAGTATGCTTGAAACATTGAGTTGGAAATACGTATCTTTTACATATGCATGTATATCTCAAATATTTATTTATCCCTATGTGTGTATATATTTTGGTATACATTTCTCTGTAATTAAATGGTCTAGACTTCTGAATTTTGGCGCTTTGGGATATAAAATAATCTTTGACATATGTTGTCTTGGTTTTTAAATTGCCGTAGACCCTGATTTCGACTGACTTCCATTGGAGTGACTATTTATTAATATCTAACTAAAAAACCATGCATTTTTATCATATTGACTTAAAGATAGTAAAATTACATTGTTCCCGCCCCGAAAATACTATTAGAGTTTATAAATTTGAGGATAACCCTTCATCTGCAGGTATTTTTGAATTTAATTCAGCATAAGACTGGTCTGAGGATTGCTGGGACAGGTGCATTTCAAAGCAGAGGTTGTGTTTACCCCAAATATATAAAAACCTTTCAGAAACAAACCTTTTGTGAAAATGGCAAATAAAACTTTGGGTGAACGTGTCTACTGAAATATATCAGCATAATTAGCACGTAGCTCGTTGACTTCAGCCTGATTTGAATGATTTACACAAGAATCTGCCGCTATGTTGGGAATAGTCCAGTGTACTTAAAATCATGTATGGGATATACATGACTTGGTGCGGGTGGTATGTGCGGGAGTTTATCACTGACTGGTTATTGTGTCAGGCAAATAAAACAAGAATCCTTAGACGTTGCTCTCTGTTTTGTGGAGCTCCTCTTTTGCCCTGGGTGCTGTGAAAGGACTCTTTTCTGTGGAAGAAAGGCTGAATGTTGAATTTGACTACTGCAATGCACATCTTCGGGAGCATCCGAGATGCTTTTATACATGTGTGGAGAACTAGAAGAAAGGGGTAACTCTTTGGGGTGAAAAGTGCTTGAAAACTTTTACCACTAATTTCTGCTAAGTTGTTGGTAGGTGTTTTTCGTTGGTTTCTCTCCTGAAAGTTTACTTGAATCGGGACTGAGTCTTACAAGGTGAACTGGTCCATCTGACTTCACTCTGTACTCATAAGCCACAAGTAATTTTGTTTTTATTTTTTTCTTCATGCTAAATTGAAATATACAAACGTTAAAGGCAAGATGAGAAATGCTTTTTGGCATATTTCTCTTATTTCCTTAGATCAAAGGTGATTGTGAATACAAGAATGGGCAGCAGTTTAATTTCTTGAAGTCACCTGTACTGAAGCACACGTCTTAATGTTTTAGTACTGCATGTGCTGGATAAGTGCTGTTCCCTGAGATGTTCCATCTTTGACATCATAGGACTAAGTAGTCTGTACAGTTGCTTGTAGTGCAGGTTCCCTGCTATCATCTCCTTTTGACAGCTCAGCTGTTACTGGAGATTTTTCTCAATCAGGGGCAACACATCTGTTCTTCTCTCTCCTTTTAACATTGAAGATGCTGTTCTGACTAGCTCTCTGTTATCTGGGAGAGTTTGGTGCTTAAAGTCAGAGGCATCAGACAGCACCAGGAGCCATACCTTCTGCATGACCTCTGCCAGTCAGGTCAGGTTAGTGATTGCTGCATTACACACAGCAAGTGCTGGTTCTCCTGTTGTGGCTTCTCTCTCTTCGTAATTACTGAAATCCATCTCTTTCCATTACCTCGTATAGAAAGTGCAGTACACACGGAAAGGAAGAGTATTTATACCATGTGGAGCAGAGATAATGGGGGAATTATAAAGGATAACAGTATTTTCTCTATTTCAGAATACTTTCCTGCAATTTTTGTATTCCTTTAGGTATAAAAAAAAAAAGGTAATGGGATTTACTTTTTTAATTTTAGAACTGTGGCAGGTGGTGGAGAATGACAGGATGATATAAAAGCATTTTACTTCTCATGATGTAGTTTGGGGTTGTACTGTATTCACTCTCCTCAAGTCTGCATGACATGATTTATGTGCACAGAACCAGCGTCCCTGAAAGGGTGATTCTTGCACTGATAGACCTAAATCTGTACATAACAACTAGTTGGTATAGTTTAGGACAGCTGCTGAGTAGTAAGTCCTGCTGATGTGCTAACCACCAATAACTTTTTAAAATCACTCGGTAGTTGGGACAATGTGTTAAAGAAAGTTTTAAGACCAGTAGCCTTGCATGCAGATCTAAGCAGTCTTGTCTCATCAGATACAAGGTCTACAAAGCAAAGAGCAGAAATCTCTTGTATGCCTGAAAATCCGGAGTACTACCTGGACCTGACCGGATTCTCATTCCCTATCACAGGAGAGGTGGGTTTTCTGGCATCTTCTTGTGATGTTTTCTAGAGAGTCTTAGAAGCTATAGCAAAACCATCGGCTTCTTAAGCTCAAGCAGTAAATCTGTTAGCGAGCATGACGTCTGAGTTACCATCTGATAGAGCTGTTACTACAGCTGAATATAAGCCAAAAAGTATAGTTTTCATATTATAATGCCATTTAGACTGTTGCTTGCAATATGCCTTTTAAGAGCAGTTCTAGGTCACTGACTTGTTCTTCACTTAAAATTTCAGAATCATAGAATCATAGAATGGTAGGGGTTGGAAGGGACCTCTAGAGACCATCTAGTCCAACCCCCCTGCTAAAGCAGGTTAGCCTAGAGCAGGTTGCACAGGAATGCGTCCAGGCAGGTTTTGAATATCTCCAGAGAAGGAGACTCCACAACCTCCCTGGGCAGCCTGTTCCAGTGCTCTGTCACCCTCACAGTAAAGAAGTTCCTCCTCATGTTCAGGTGGAACTGCCTGTGTTCCAGTTTGTGCCCATTGCCCCTTGTCCTGTCGCTGGGCACCACTGAGAAGAGTCTGACCCCGTCCTCTTGACATCCACCCTTTAGATATTTGTGAGCATTGATCAGATCTCCTCTCAGCCTTCTCTTTTCCAGGCTGAACAGACCCAGCTCTCTCAGCCTTTCCTCATACAAGAGATGCTCCACTCCCCTCATCAACTTCGTGGCCCTCCGCTGCACTCTCTCCAGTAGTTCCCTGAATGAACCACCATGGAATTTTGCGCAAACCCCTCTTGAAGAAAAAAAATTCTGTCTGTCAGTTTCCTGCGTGCAGCAGGAACATCTGATTTTCTATCATTTTCTTAATACCTTCTTAGTAACATCTGCTTTCTCTCATAGAGGCGGTAGCGCGTTTATCAGGGACTCTTTCCTTTAACAGCCATTGTGTTTTTGACAGTACTCTGAATAACAGAAATTCCCTTTTCCAGTGTCCCAAGTGACAGGGCAAACTATTCCATCAGTGATATATCTTCAAAATTTGATTTAGCAAATAAAAATGTGGTGGGCTTTAAATATAAATAAGACCCATACCTTGGATCTTCTTTTAACTGCAAACCTTCAAAGAAATTATATTTTTACTCCCAGCAAATTACCTAGGAGAAAAAAATGACAAGAGTAATCTATTTTTTTCACAGCTGGTCGGTTGGCCAGAGTTTCTCATCAAGGAGTACATGCTGTTTGCTCCCCAGACGGACAGGCTGGATGAGTAACAAATCCACAGGGCCTGGGACACAAGTTAGAAATTATACTGCCTGTGCTTTTAATCTTGCACAGCTCTGCTCGTTGGTAATTGCAGGTGGCCCATATCCAAATGAGACTGTCTTGGGATAATATCCTGTATCTTGTCAGAATGAGTCCCATTAATGCCTCCACTGGAATTAGGCCAAAAACTTGCAATAATTATGGGAAACTTTTAAAAAAGAAGTTGAAGCCATATAGTGGTGGCAATTAGACATTTAAGCAACATCAGCTGTAACTGCAGTTTCAGCTGCATCTGCTTGGTCCCTACTTTGGCTCATCTACAATAAGAGATACTGAGCAGAAAGTGCATGAAGTTGTCACCATGATCATTGTCCCTGTCTCTTGTTCTGAGGCCTCGGCACTGTGCTGGAGCAGCGGTGCATGTTTGAACAGTGCCTGGCGAATTCCCTGAGGCCTGGACAAGAAGCGCTGCCTTACACTGCCACTCAGCTATTTGGGTCGCATCTTGCTCAGCTTGCTTTCCCTTTAGTTTAAAGCATGCACGCTTGCTGTTGCCCTCATTCTGCCCAGGGATACTCCTACTTTATCAATCAAACGGCGCTGAGATTTAGGAGCCTTCACTGTGAGCGTCTTATTAGAAAGTCTGAATTACAAGGTGATTTCATACATTAGCCCCAAACCATTTCCTTGGGAACAGCAACCTCCCCCTCTCCTCGTGCAATCTAGGTGTTGCATTTTCCTGTTCCTGTGCTTTTGAGATGCCGTACCAGAGCAGAAACAGGTACGCTAAAATGCTAGTGGGCATGTTTAAAAGTGATATGTCTAATTTCTAAAGAAAGCCTTGAGGCAAACTGCTTCTCTTTGGTGTTATCCTGTCAGCTCCTAAATCATTTTACTTTTCAACTAAGCATGTAAACATCAGACTCCAAAATTATTAGCGTAAGAGTTGGAGGGCTGCTGTCGGGAATGCCACGGATCTGCTTCGATCTGTCATTTTCACGGGAGCCGCAGGGCTGGAGCAGCGCAGTGGTCCATCTAGTCTAGTGGCCGTCACCTCCAGAGATGGTGCTGGGAAGGGTCTGATCTTTCAGCACAGCTCAGTGTGCCTGTTGAAAGCGGATCCGCTCTTTCTCTCCCTCTTTAAATCTCACATCTGCAAATCAGGCTGGTGTGCAAACTCGGTCCTGACTGCATGGACTAGAAGTGAGGGCATAGGCTGCACAATCAGGTTCAGCGTATTGATGGTGCCACTGAGGGCTGGTCACGACGTCTGCTTTAAGGGTAGATGAAACCTCCTCAGAGATCTTTGCCTCTTTTCTTCCTCTTTGATTGGTCTGGCGCTGATGTATGTGTGGGAGAGGGTGCGAACATGGGTAGGAAAAGGTAAAATTAGGAAAAATGTTATCAAATTAATATATTTAGTTTTTAGCTCTCTTACTGAATGGTGATGTTGCAGTGCGTCCCTGTTTTATCTGGTGCCTGGCAATCTCCTGGTATGAATATACCTTCTGGGCTCATGCAATGTCCTTGAGACATAACTAGGACTGGTAGGAATCTGTGCTGCCCTTTATTTGTCCACATGAAAAGCAAAGCTGAGTTTCTGCTGTGCGACACTACTTCAGGATCCCACGTCCACTCCTGTCCTCTTCACTCTTTCCAGTGGTCTTAGAGAAGTGAGTGAGGTGCGTACAGCCCTTTCTCTGTGTAAATAACAATACGTCGGTAGTATTCCTCGGTAATGTGTGTCGACATGTATTTCAATAGACCAGTTACAAAGTACCAAGTACCGAAGGCCTGGGCCGTAAAACTGCAGTCTCTTGAAAGGGTTTTGCCGATAGCTCCCCAGCAGATGAGTGTGTATGTGGGCTGATTTCATGTGAGCACTGTAGACTATTTTCAGCAACTCCTCAAACCAATTGATCAAAGGAAATACAGATAAAGCATTGGCGCCCTTGCTCAACTCCATGGTCAATATTTAACTGCTTATTTATAATAAAGATAGCTTGATAACTAGCACACGCAACATGCAGTCACAGATTTGTTGCTGTACCCTAATGGTGTTTTTTTCTCCTCCAGAAGAAAGTAACACAAGATTGTGTACAAACAGCAGCATCAGTAAGCAGCACGTTTGTACGAATGCGGGCAGAGAGGCTAAACCTGAACAAGCTATAGGTAAAAAATACAATGTAATTCTTGTGTAACTGAAAAGTGAAACGTGGGGTTTTTTCCTCTTAATGTAGAGCAAGAAATTTAGTGTTTCCTGGATTCCAAGTCTGGAAGAGTCTACTTATCTTCTGTGTAACATTGTCCAGGAAGTTTCTTCAAGCAACTTTCTGTGCATATTATAGATATTTTTGCTGTTTGTGTATATGAAAGTGTGTTGGAGGGACAAGTCTGATACTTAGAGCATTTAAATGCAGTGTTTAAGAAAAGTATGCATCTGTTCCAGAACCTACCAATGCTACCGTAGCTAGTGTACTGATGTCTTTCACAGAGCAAGGGGCCAAGTCCCTTTGCGCGTCTGTTATTCCATAGTTATGTTCTGGGTCTACTCTGGTAGAAGAAAAGAAAATTCTCGCTAAACAAATGACATGGCCTGGAAGAATATACTCTCTCCACTTCTCCACTGACATGCACACAGACTTAACAGATGTATAATTAAACTTGTAGTCTGGAAAGTAGTTGTTGAAGATTGACATTTTTTTTTGTTTTGTGCCTGCTCTGTTCTGGCTTTGATGGCAACAAGTGTAAACACTGTTAGTCGTACGGAGTCAAAGAATGACAAGGTCAGCTGAAGTTTCGTAATGCCAAGTGAGTCTCCTGTACTGATGGTTTATTAAAAGGAAACGGAGTCAAGTGATTCGACAGTAACAATTCAAGCTCCTTTATGCTGTAAGCAGGAGATGGCAAGAAGCAAAATCAGGTTTCCTGAATCGATAGATTTGTTGCTTGACCCCAGTGAGCTCAGAGTAAATTTTGTTCTGAAATAGGTAGACTGCTATTTTTGCTGTCATATTCCTGAGCAGAGGCAAAAGTCAACTGAAGCATGGAGAACTGTGTTTAATGAACACCAAGGCAGCTCTCCATGGGTGTGCATGAATGGCTTCAGGAGTCTGATTTTCTGCCTGCCATTTAAAAATAAATAAATAATCGGCATTTGGGCATATGTATGGCCATTTTCTTCTTCCAGCTTTCTTCTTTGCTGACTTTGAGCAGCAGTTTCCTGTGGTTGTCACAGCAGCCCTGAGCGCAGGTCCACTCTAAGCACACCCAGCAGCCAGTCAGCTCCTGAAGAAAAGTGTTCGCAACAAACCGCTTTCAGAGCACACGTGCCTCGAACAGGATGTGACTCCTGGGTATGTGGCACCTACGACACAGACATCCTGATGAGCCTACAACGTATCAGCTTTTCCCCATTGTTCAGAACCATGTGCCAGCCCAGAGAGTGATTTCTTTTTCCACTGGGTCACTTCTTTTGTCGTCCTGGGTTCCAGTAATCAGGTCAGACCAGCCTGAACTTTGTGCATTTGAGAGAGAGAGAGAAAAAATTAATGTGTTGTTTCAGTATTGAGGGTTGATTGAATTATCCCTTCTCATTTTCAGCTCATGCTGGAAGTATTCTTTTTTTCTTACGCATTTAGCCAGAAACATCACAGGCTTTTTTATGGGCTTGCTGCAAAAATGTCTTAGCAGTGGTCTTGAATATTCCATGACAGCAGCGTCTGTGGTGCTTCTATCTCGATTCACATGCTAAGGCAGCCAATTGCCTCCCAAGAGAATTACGGGCAGACATTGCCCCTTCATAATGGTGAGCAAATAAAGTTTTTAATGTGAACAAATTTGAGCTGAGATATGAAGCAAGCAAAGAAGCCATTCATGTATCAGTTGTAGCATATTCCAAAGATGGGAGAAAAGTAATCGCAGCTTAATTCATCGGGATATGAATGAATCTGATGGGGATAGTGAGTAGCAGAGAATTTTTAGTCATGTGTGGCTTCACTAGAAGCCAAATGCTGGTAAAGGCTCCAGCAAAATGTAATGGAATCTAAAGTTGCATCTTGAATCACATGACGAAACCGTGGCCTGATCCAAAAATTCATTGCTAAACTTCTTTTGGCTTCAAGGAAGTCAGATTGTGAAGGCCAGAACTTAACAGAACATTTTAAACAGGTTGGCCTTCAATTTTCCAGAAAAAATGCAGCATGAGGGCATTCAGAGACAGATGAGATGAATAATGAACTGCAAGATTTGGGTAGCACCTTGGCCATGGCAAAAATGTTTTAAATCTCTGCATGCATACGCTTAGAAATATGCATTGGACTTATCTCCAAGACAGGAGAGCAGCAGTAATTGCAACTTATTTATGTAAATGCCATTAGTTTTTGGGCAATGGTGCATTTAATCATAAG
Source organism: Steatornis caripensis (assembly GCA_013398225.1). Taxonomy (NCBI): domain Eukaryota; kingdom Metazoa; phylum Chordata; class Aves; order Caprimulgiformes; family Steatornithidae; genus Steatornis; species Steatornis caripensis. Next base: position 116,648 of record VZSC01002769.1, on the reverse strand, counting down.
CAAATCTCCTTTACTCTTCAAAGCTGCTTTTAGCAAGGAAAGGATGTTGCTTTGGCTGTCAAAAAGCTATGGGAAGAACTGTTTCAGGACATGCTGAGATTCCTTAAACACAAAGCTTTCCTTCGCAGCTCAGTTTCTCCTGAGCTTACATTTATTTCAAGAGCCTAAGCTTCCTTGAAGGCTTGTTCCACTTGAGGAGAGATGTTCCTGTCTTACTTAATGTCAGCTTTGATTCAGAAGGTAATTCTGCATGGATCCAGGAAGCTGTGGCCTTTCCCACCAGTTGGTCATCTATCATTTCATTACGGTAAGGTTACCAAATTGACGCGTCCTGGCTAATTCTTCTAATGCAGCTATAGAGCTATCTAGTGTCTCATCAGGCAACTGTGCATGCTGTCTCAATTGATGATACACTGTGATCCTATTAGCAGATGGCAGAACATGACCTACCTGTGAAATCTGACCCACAGTGATCTTCTAACGGTGCCTGTTTTCTCAGGGAATGTCTTGAAGTGCTTTTATCTTCCTGGTCCAGCATTGCAACTGTGTTTTATTGTCCATAGAAATAAGGGAAGGTAGCACACTGCTGGTATTTGGCCTTGTAACTGGTCGTGACTAGCTAAGAAATGAAAATTTGCTGTTAATATTAATTCTTACAATTTCTTCAAATGAGGCTGTAATGAAATTTGATACATAATTTTTAAAGTAGCGGCACAGGAGCTATTTTAAATTTAACAACTGTGATATCTGTTCCTCTTATATTTTTCATTAATCTTCATGTGCTTAATTAGTTGCTGTTCCTCAGTAGGAATGTTTGACTAGAGCGGAATGAGACTAATGAAATGTCTCGGGTTGCTACTGCTGAAAAGGAAAAGGACTAAGTGCTAGAAAGACATCAAGCCTGTCTAAATACAATGTTCATAAGTTAGTCCTGTGTGGCAATGTTTGCGTAAGCAAAAAAAAAAAAACTTGAAGATAAAAGCACAGAGTAACATGCTTTCAGATTTTTCAGGTGTCCCATTCCACAGGGAATGGTTCTTTGACGGTGACCCTTAGTTTGCGGGGCAGGTATAGAGAACACGCGTGTGGACTGGAAGTCTATGCAATATGAAGAGCTAATGGGACAAGTTCATCTCCTTTTTGAAAGCCAGGCATGCAACTTAGCAACTATCAGCAAACCAAGACCAAAGTGTGTTAAACTCCAACCCTAGGATAAGCAAAATAGGCTACAGTTTCAAAATTAGAAGCAAAAAAAGGAAAAGAATTATGTATGAGATGTCACCAAATACTTGGGTAGAGTCTGAACTCCTGAGAAAAAATCCATTGCTAGCAGTGCGAATGTGCACATCTGCAATGGAATTTGGACTAGGCCCTACGTTTCCTTACTTTTTTCTGAGAACAGGATTAAAAATCTGTGTTTATGGCTTGTTTCATGTTTAGCCAGAGTATGTCAGTTATCATGGCGTAGTATAAGGGCTTATGTGAGACCAGATACAATCTCCCTGTTCGTTGTTTGGAAGCAATAAACAGTGTTTATCTTTTCCCCAGCACATGGCATTAGCGGTCGCTACAACAGAGCTCGTTCCATGCTGTGATAACAGTACAGCAGACACTATCATCTGTATGTCTTCAGAAGAATAGGTCACTTTTGTTCCAGTTCCGTTGAAGCTGGAGAAATTATATCAGCAGAAAGTTTGGCCTCATGCATGTTAATTGAGCTCTTGTCAGTTTGGTGTTTTGCATTACTTTAGTTTTACAATTATAGCCATAGATTGTGCCTAGCAATGCTATATCAAGACCTCCATCTACTTCCAAGCACAGCCTCTTGGACCCAGTTCTTGCTGAAGCACGCTGCTCCTTGCAAGGTACCCTTGGATTTGTTTCTGAAAAACCTGTTGCTGCAACTAGCACAGCTACCTACTAACTCTGTGTACCACACTGCAGTGCCTGACAAGACCTGTACCTCTTAATTTAAGAGTAATGTGACAGGAGAACAGGAAGCATATGTCCGTCTAAGGCCTTGTCACAGCATGAGGACTACGTGTCTTCAGGCAGGTATTTTCAAGTGAGATTTATTGCCCCAAGGGACCTGGTAAACAGATGCTAAGAGGCTTTGATTTGGATTGGTTTCTCCAGAGATGGCTGCCAACCTGGGCTGATCTGTCTGTCTTGCTCTGATTTCCTTTTGTTGTATGCAAGAAAAACAGCTGGGAAGGAAAAAGGGGAGGTGGCATTGCTGGAGGCTCGAAGGCACCGAGCAGCTGGCTGTGAGACATTGGCGGTAACAGGGAAAAAGTGACTGAATTAGATATGAACTGCGGTGGCTGTTGTTCAACCCAACGCCTATGAAATACTCCACAGTTCCTAGACTATAAAAGGCCCGATTTTTTGGGTGGAAGTACCTGTTTAATTTATCTGACTTCAATTTTACCTAATTTTATCTAATCAATCTTACACTATCATATTCTCTGTTTGTAAGCGATCTATTTTCTACTAGATTGCTCACTATTTTTACTGTATGTACATTTACAGTAATGAACCTGAAAGCTGAAACAGATGATAACACTGTAATTGTTTTTAGGTCTGTAATAATTCATGAGCATTGCCTACAAAACAGGTTTTTGATGGTCTTCAGGGGTAAACACATTAAAGCCAGGAACTTGTAAGCTCTTTTACAATCTATTAGCATAATAACATCCTGTAAAAAATGCATCTTCGTGATCTAAGAACATCTGATGTTGGTCCATTAACTGCCTTCATCTTCAATTCAAACTGCCAATGGTCTCCATACCCAGGCGTCATTTGGGATTAGAGGTGAGGAATCTCCTGCTGTTTTTTGGAAGTGACCAAGTTCAAATGATATACTAGGGTTTTAGGTTCTTTTCCTTAAAAAAAAAAATGCATTATGCCCCATGTGAATGGGAAATCACCTTAACAAATGTTGCTGTACCCAAAAGCCTAATAAAATTACATCTTGAAACCCTTTGTTTTGTCATTAGCAATTGTTATTTCCTTTTATACCAAGTAATTAAGTAGCACATGAGAAAAATGTAATTTTTCCTTCATTTGTTTATTCAAGTATCAAGGGTTGTGTTTGACAATTGTAGTATGATACACATCTGTTTCTGTTTAAATTAGGAAGGCTTTAATGATACCTCAAGAATTAGAAAAGCAATTGCCTAACTAAACTGAGGGAATTCCTACAAATGAGTGCATCATGTTTATAAAAGATTTGTTTAATCTGTGAATTGTTGTATAATTAGTTACATTATGCGGATGAAAATTAGATATCCTTGCTTCTGACTCTTTGTCGTTATACTGTTGTCAAACGACAAAGAGCTCTGACTAACTGGTTTTCATTGAACACCATAATTATTCTTTTGTAGGTAATGTCCAGCTCTGACAATGTGCGGAATTACTGTCTTGAGAGATACTGAAAGTTTAACAGGTACCTGTATTAAAAGGTCCAAACAAAGTATTAATTTAAAATACAGCTATAAAGACTTCACTTTCCTACTCTCTCGTTTTAAGTAGTGATATGCAAACCATGTTATGGTTAATGTGGAAGAAGCAGTCTGAAATTTCCTAACTTTTTTTTTTTTTTTGGTACAATCTTAACCTCATTGGGTTTACTACATGAAAATATAATCATTGCCTTATGGAGAGATAGCAGTTTCCCATATGGCCCGCTTCTCTACCTGGCAATTGGTACAACATTCTAAGGTTATCAACACATATTTGTTTAGAAAAGTGAAGTGGAGGTTTCAGAAGGTCTCGCTGTCTTCAGCGGTGGTCTGTCCCTACATTTGCCAGTCACACGAAGTGAGAACGCCACCACGCTTGATGAAACTTTCTATTGTATTTCATCTGCATACCAGAACTACAGGTCAGAAAAAGCTAAGGGAAAAATACATGTTTCCAAAGCTGTTAAGTTGTGAAATGTTTGGATATCAACCATCAAAATAAATTCGGTCAAAAACATTGAAAAGTCAACAGTTCAACACAGTGCTTGCTTAGCCCACGGGAGCTTCCTGGGTTTTAGATTAGCTGCCACGGTTGGGTTCTATTCCAGGACTTTGACAACCAAAACCAAAACAGGTGTACCAATGTGGATCCGTATTTTGGCTTTTTAAACTCTGTCCCATCTCAAAGATAGCAGGGAGATGTTCGGTGCTTTTTTTGACGCCTGTGTGCACTTTGGGGAAAAATGTTCAATCTCAACTTTAAAGCGAGCAAAACTCCTGAGAATTAGTGATGAGAGAGTCTAGGGAATCTGATTGCTGGGCAGAGAGCTGACCTGTTGAAGACCGCTGCTCACAAAAGGCTGATGCCTTTCAAGTACGTTGACATCAGTGAATGTTTGGGTTCTTGGCGATGTAGACTCTTTGCCTTTAAGTAAATATATTTGAGAATAGATTAGTTTGCAAGCACTTGAATTGATTTAACGTGTGTTTACTCTTCAGATATTCACTGTGGCTGTTTACCTCTGCAAGATAAATATTTAAAATTGCATTTGAACCTCACATTAACATTTATGTTCATGTCATTATAGTTTCCTTTTGTGAATGAGATTTACCTATCAGTCTTAAAGCTGTAATAAGAATGAGTCTATTTTTGTAACTTTCAGCTTCTCATAATAATCTGCCATGGGGTTGAATTAATTTTGTGGCATGTTTACTGCTCATTCATCATCAGAGTCACAGCAATGAAGCAGTCATCAGGGTAGAAAAGCATTGGTATTTTGTGAACAGTGCCAGGCTGACAGGTCTTGCAACAGAAATGCACGTATAACACGGTGCAGCCGCCTATTCCTGGGCAGCGAACACATATCGAGGGAACAGAACTGAGGGTCTCCAGGGCCAAAAGCATGACAGCTGAACAAGAAACTGGATACAGGCAATTATTTCACTCTGGAGCTTGTCACTGGAAGGGAAAGGGCTGACATCACAGTCATAGTTTTCAGATTTCAGCAACTCATTTGCTAGGAGCGGAGCGCGGACTTTCTTGGTTTGCCCCATGGCTGCCCAAGTAGTGACTTTGTCGAGGCCCTTACACGTGCCAGGTTTGTGTCAGTGACTTAGGAGTGAGGGGGTGTTCCTCTGCCATCTCTCTGCTTGCTGGTGTACGAAAGCATGCCCGGTAACTGGAGTAGCAGAAACAGGTTATCTTTCCAACAAGGGATTGTCCTTCAATTGCTGTTTTTTCATGTTTGAGTTCTGTTCAGAAGTGCATCTGACAGTAGCTGTGTCACGGCAGCAGCTAGTTTCTTCCAGATTCTCTCTTACTGAAGAAATCAGAAATTGTTCTGTGTCCAAACTAGATTTTATTTCCCCCGTTCTCTGAGAACTGATACAAATTCATATTTGGATGGACTTCAGAGTTCATGGTGAAATGCTGAAGTATAAATCTGAGTTTCTGTACTTCATGGAGTTTTGACAAATGTTTCCGAGCTTTTCCACTGCGTAGTCAGTTTATAGCGTTATTGTGAAAATTCCAAGTTTTGCAGTTCACATCATGCTAAAGCGTATCAAGTGGAAGTAGCACGGTTATGTAATCATGCATTTTATTAGTTGGAGCAGTATGCTTACATAAATATTGTGCCAAGTATGGTGTGCAGTGGAGGCCCTTCTTGTTCTGTAAAGGATAAAGGCTTTCATTTTTCTTCCTACTTTGCCATTTAACAGTAGAAAATTGTTTAATGGATAACTGCAAATACTTTTTAAGAATTAGAATGTAATTATGTAGCTGATAAAATCTGAGCATATACAGAAGCAGATTTAGATGAAGTTATAAGAAAGTTAATGCCATGAATATCATATTTTTAAACCATTTTTGTGCATTTTGAATAATTTAGTACTTGAATGTTTTAATTATTTTTGTGCAGAGTTGAATGTGTAGTCAATAAATCTAGAAATTCTTTCCCAGTACTTTACCTAGATTCTTTTATTTGTTTTTAGATCCACAGGTATCTCTAACATATCGGTTACATAGGAAAGAAACATCTGACCTATGGGGCAAATGTTACAGGAAAGGAAAAGAACTGAGAGCCCAGCCTGCACGGGACTGTACCAAGGGCTGATTATTGCTCCCTACTCTTTTGATATGAGACAACATTTGACCACTTTCTAATTTAGAAAAGGATGTAGTTAAGAGCAATTTAGGTAATTTTGGTTGGAAATCAATGCAGGATGCGATCAACTTTCTTAATTTGAGTTTATAAGCCTTAATACGCAAACTAAATCATATTCTATGTTTTCTACAGCACAGAGCACATATCTGGTATCTTGTAAAGGACAGCTAAGAGTGATGGCAGAGATTCCTGTGGGAAGTACTTTTCCTGTTGAGCTTTGTATCGCCTGTGTGATACAATATAAATATGCTGTTGTTCCTCTTCGCAACACAGATCAAACGCTGTGTCTTGAGCAAGGGCAGGTAATTGTTGCATTCTTGAGACAGATGGAGACGGTTTAAGGCTGGACTTTTGGCATCAGTGAGATCACTTACGTAAGCAGGTTTTATCTTTTATCGCTCTGTCTGAAAGTATATGGAAGCTAGACCTCTTGATCAAAAAGCTGATTGCCACCCAGATCTTTTAGGTACGAGATGAGACCTCATTTGCTGTATGCTTCTTATTTCATAAAAGGAGTAATATATTCAGAACAATAGATTAAGATACACATAGAAGAATAGATACTGCTTGGACTGAGGAACATAAGCTTGTTTGAGCTTTGTCTTGGAGTGTGCAATGAAGCTTTTGGGTGTGTCTGCCTTTTCCAGCACTGACTGCAGGGAAGAACTGTCATTCTTCCCTATTCTGCTGCTTGTGTGGGAAGGGACTACTTGCATGAGAAGGAACTTGCGAATGTATTTGAGAGCTGGAAGAGTCAGGCTGTGTGCCGGTCAAGTATAGGAATGGTCCTGCTAGTGTGCAGATGTCTTGGGTGACCGTTTCCCTCCATTGACATTAGTGAGAAAGAAGTCTGTAGTCGTGCCATTAAATCTGTGTGTATAAATCTTCACGACTGACATGAAGACATTATTCTGGAAAGCACCTGCAGCCAGGCAGCAATTAAGTCCAGGATGGGAGCAATGACGTGATTACAGTTAAGCTCATGCTTGTGATATTACTGTGAACAAAGCCAGAGCTGAATGCTACTGCATCGCTTTCCTGACTTTGAGCTAGAGTAAATAAATGGTAGATGAATTGTTAGCCACACATCCACTTCTGGGTTTTAAGTGGATCATTAAATCCTACTTGTCCATGCTGTACTGCTTTATAGATACAATTGTACGGTAGGATGGTAAGAAAGGAAAAAACAAAGCTCTGAAGATGGTTGTTACCTCCTGTAACTAATTCAGCTGTCAGCTCAGAACGATGTTTTGGTGTAGAATTTTGATATTTTGGTGATATTTGGAAACTGATTGGCAAAGTTCTGCAGCCACAGAACCGACCAAGAGCAGTCTTGTCTTCCATAGGTAATAAGCCTACACGATCAAAATGAATTGCAGTGGATAGAAATGCAGCAAATATTACTATATCCATAACATTTGCACGGTAGTGGATGTTGTGGTTCACGTTCTGAATTGTTTTTGGTCTTCAGTTTCTTGCAAAACTAAGGAAAAGTCGTTAAGAAACACCAATATCTTGTAATGAATAAGCACTGGATTTCAGTTCTGTACTGAGAATGTGTTAAAGCTTTGTGTAAGCCAAGTACTTTGTAAAACGATTATTTTCCTCTGCCTCCGCCCCAGTTGTATAAAGTTTTGGCTGTCTCCAACACGTGTTCAGAGGATGTTACTGTGTCTGGACTAAACTATATTTATACTCTTTGCTCAACTGTCTTGCAGTGAAATGCACATAAAAGTTAATTTTAGAATTCATGGAGTTGCTGTAGGAGCTTTGAATGATGCAAACTGTGTACTTTCTAGTTACAGAGGTATGGAAACTTAATGAAGAATGTGAAAGTAACTTTGAGTATTGATTTCAGCAACAAAGACCTGTAATGTAATAATGTAGGGGATCATTGTGAAAATTAATTTAAAATTTAGCCCAATTATTCAGATATACAACAATAAAGGATCTGGGTATAGGGCTAAGAGAACACACAGTAAAATTTATCATAGAATGTACCAATATAACACTAAAGAAGATATCTGTGTCAAATGGAGAAAGCCACTGACAAGTAAAATATTTCCATGGCAGTGTATATTTGAAGAGAATGCCAAATTAGATTGTGTCCTGACTCCACTGGTAATACATTTTATACTTTCTAGACCTTTAATTCCCAGTTGATATACCATATTCAGTGAAATGCTCTCAGTACTGACCTTTCAGCAAATACAACTCCACTATAATTCACATTTTATGCGATACAAACATGCATTTATTGCTATTAATTCCTAAAACAGTGTGTAGAGAATATGAAAAAGATGAGAACTGTATTCTGGGTAAGATGAGAGAAATAACATAGATAAGATTGGGAGATGTTATTGCTTTATTGCTTTATATCACAAGATTTATTGTACAGTTCTCCATACAGTGTATGTTAAACAAAATCAGTATTAGTGAATCAGTAGTGGCAGACAAATGTGGCGTAATTATGAACTGCAATTGATAGCACAGTCCTTTGTTACTTAAGCATTTAAGTAATTAATAATAAAAGTCATACACTAAGATATGGGCGCTGAAAGTACTTTAGGAAATTATGGTACATAATTACATCTTTTCTCCTTTCGCGTATTTTTTCCCCGCCTATTTTGAATGTTTTATTAGTTTTAGCTTTTTACAGACACTAAATATTAGCAGTGCTTTGATCCTTAGCCAAGTCTCATTTATTACAGTGGTCTAGATCCTCCGCTGGTGCAAATTGGTACAACTTCATGGGTTTTCAACACCTTTTCCCATCCTACAGGACTGTGCTGCTTTGCGCCCACTGAGAATCTGCCAGGCTGCAAGACTTGTCATTGAACCGGAGCTGGAGAAAAGACTGAACTTTGGGTTTTGTCATTTCTATGAAGTCTATGGTAGAATCGATAGTCTGTATGAGAGATGCTAATTACAGGGCAAAGGCTCGTCATTTTGCATTTTCATTCCTGAGCTGGAGGGCTGCCTAGGGAAAGGTGTCCCTTGATGTGAGTCAACACGACAGACTGGGGTTATGCAGGCATGCTCTACTTCCTGTCCTGGCCGTAATTTTCTGTTGGATTGTGCCCCTATAGGGCAGGTAACAGCCTTCCATACTGGCACAGGTACCACTGCTTTTATTAACCAGGTGACCATCCAACGCAAGAGGGGTTTTCAACTCTCATTTAGCTGTAGAGTGGGGAAGGGCTCTCAGCTGCGTGGGAGAAGACAGCACGCGGCAGAGAGAAGACTGAGTGAGTGGTGGGATGTGCAAGTACAGTGACTGCCAGCTGTGAAAGGAGATGACTTCTGAGAACAATGCTGCAGTGCCGCTTTGAATTATTTGGAAGGTAGAACTGGTAACCAAATGCTCTATTACTATGTATGACACTTGAACATAGAGGTAAAAAGGGAGTGAGGAGTTGAATATAGAAAACACGTTGTGCTAAACAGTATCCAAACACATTATAAGGACCAAAAGTACTTGAGATACAGATAGCATGGAATAATGACAACTGTTAGATGCATTTGTTGCTAAGTTGACATGCAGCACTGCAGGGTAGTTACTGCAGGGCCAGTTCAGCATAAGCAATGTGTGGAGTGGAGAAATTGCTGACCTTCGTGAACAAATGCTCTCTTCAGGGTTCGCTGGAAGTTCAGAATGACTTCTGTCTAAAGGGCAATGTCCTTATCTTAGGAGTTTTGCCATGCTCTTCACTGTTTTCCCAGATATCTCTCTTGATGACAGCCAGAGAAAAGAACTTCAGGCATCAGTTCTCCGCTGGAGCCACAAGTTAATTTCTTCTATTGTGCTGAAGACCATCCGGCACTGATATTTTCTTCCTCCACCTGACATGCCCTTAGGGTCTACTGGAGAGAAGCTGCTTGAGGTGCTCTGCAAAGTTCAGCCAATTTTGGGCTGGTGATGCTGAGCACTAAGAACACAAGTTGCCTTGATTTTTGGCTGAGTGCTCCTAGCACATCCATTCCATCCTGCTCGTGCCCAGTTGCACAACTGAAACGTGGCTTTAGGCCGAATGCAGTGAGGGACAGTTGCTGTGTGAGAAAAGCAGTAACGCTAAGACCCGCATGGTGCTAATATATGTAAACTTTCAAATGAAGAAATGTGCACAGCAGTGATTTAAGACTCGATTTCAAGTAGCTCTTCTCATCGGTTCTGTGGACTTTTCAATCTGACCAGCTTTGTATGGTATGCAGAGCGCTTGTATTTGCTCAAAGCAGGTATCAGAAGACAGGTTTATTTTGTACCAATTTAGTGTTTCCTTAGTGATTAGTTGACACGATTTTATCAACTTATATTGGCAATGTTTTAAATGCAGATTGAACACCTTAGCAAAATTAGCAGACAACCAAATTACAGCAGAATTAGACCAGATAAATGAGAACAGCGAATTGATGGGAAGATCATCACCTGCAAAATCATAAATTAACAGAGCATCAAAAGCCAACTTGATTATTCTGTAACAATTAGATAGCAGCAGTTTCTTGTTCAGATAAAATCATTAGCTCATTCCAAAGTGCTTCTGTATGTTCTCCAATACAGTAGGTGTATTGCTAGCGCAAGTGGCTGAGGACAGCACATGAATCTTTCAGGATACAGGCATGCGATAGAAAGTTAATCTGTGCACAAACAGATTATTTGCTGAGTACTTCCTTGCTGCCAATTTTAAAACGGGTTAATTTTCCATGAGCTCCTAACTAGAACAGTGTCCAGAATCTTCAAATCTTTAAGCTGACCTTGGAAACTGGTACAAAGTCCTACATGTCTAGACCTTGATCCTTGTCTATTTTAATTTGGATTATTGTCCGTGTACAAAGGTCACTTGAAACTACAGGTCCCTTCTGACCGCGAGGGTTGGAACTAATGTATCCCATTGCAGGGCATAATTAGACATGAAAGGCTAATTTAACTATGTGGAGGTTAATCTAGGTTAACCATTGTGGTGTTAGGGGAATACTCAGTGTAACGGGGGGATACTTATGTCAAATAACGTGTTTCAGATAACCCTAACACTGAAAAGTAATAATAAAGTATAACTCATAGGTAGTTTTAAGGAAGAACATTGTAACTGAACTGTAAAGTACGTGCCGCGTGATGTGCTCCCTCTGCACAGAGAGGTGAAGCAATACAGGTGTTGACTAGAGGCTACAGACAAAAACCGAGGTAGTGGTGCGCTTGCTGTAACAATGTCTGTGTGTAAATAAGATATTGGATATATCCAAAATGACCTGAATCTGCACTGAAGAAAAAACCTCTTACCTTTAAGCCAGAGATAACAGAGCATAGAGCTTTGAAGTAGCATTAAAAAATAAAAAAAAATTAAAAAAATTAAAAAAAAACTCCTAAAGCCCCGGCAGAGATGGAAGTTCTTTTTCACGGATCAGGATATCCACCTGATGGGACTGCATAGGCTGAGGATTAGCATAGTCATGTCCTATTACAATAATTGGGCATATTGTGTCTGTGCACATGCATATACAAATATATACATATGCAGATTTTCTACATGTTGCTAGGACAGATCTTTAGAACTCCAGAATTACTCTGGAAAGCCAAAGTATCCTAGAGTTTAGAAGGGACTTTGTCTGAGAGCTTGATGCCTGATACCTGAATCACCAGACTGGAAGGGGGGGCGGAAAGTCCTCTCATTAAGCTCTGGAGTTCTGAAAACCGGGGCAATACTGATCTGTTTTCAGACATAACAGGAAATATAGTGAGGACTGCTATAATGAAGTGTAATGATGAGATGAATATTCTGCTACATTTTACTTCATGTTAAAATACAGTATAATAAAAGCTGCTCCCTGTGAAAGAAGGCGGCAAATGGGTTTGGAGAACATTAGCGCACTGCTTTGCGTGTTAGGGGACTATCTTATTTATATGGATTGAATTCACCTAAAGATTTTTTTTTTTTAAATGTACATAGTACTTGAACTACTGCACAGCCTAATTAAATTGAAACCTAGGAGGGCAGTAACCCTGTTGGAAGATTACATAACCCGTTGCTAAACCTCAAAGACTAAGACAAAGAAGCTCTTCCAAAGATATGCCGGTCATAGGGATAAAGTGCTTAAGCAAGGTGTCCAATGTGCAAGTTTATGAGATTAGCAGGTCCTTGTCTTTATCTGAAATTATTTCATAGAGGATCCTCAGTCCACGGTGAGCGTTGGAAGTGCCGCGTGCCAGCCCGAGGGTGCGATTGTCATTAGTTGTGGTCCTTCTCTGTGCTTTGCTGGTGCTGGCTGAGTCCTGAAGTCAGCCTGCCCCTTGGAATTTAATGCTTCCATTTTAATTGTTTAATCTTTGGCTACTGTAGACCCAGCTGTATAAATTATTTAAAAGGCAGAAAGCTTTTCCTCAGTAAGTAATGATAGGTTTGTTAGCTACTGTAGCAGCCCAAGGCTTCACTTTCCTTGCATAGTTCTGTGACAGTGGCGTGATTACATAATGTAACCACCAGCCTCTATGGCTTTATAAAATTATAATCGATGGTTTGTACCAGCAGTACTTGAAGGGAGGATAGAGCAGTAGACTTGGATGTATCTGCTGTCGCTGAGAAAATAGCCTGGGGAGGAGAGAGCAGCAGCCCGTCGACAGTTTTCAACTACTCGGGAAATGCTGTGAGTTAGTAAGATCATTGAGGCTAGCCAATTTTATGTCCAGCATTAGTGAGCGTTTTACCACACCTGAAAGATCATAGAGATATTTTGAGAAGGCAGAACACCCAGGTGGTAGTGCTAATAATAAAGTGTCTTATACAAAACCTTTCACCTTCTTTCTTCCATTGTCTGCTTGGTAAGGGAATACGCTTCTTCCATGAAGTGTCCTGTGGGCGTTCCTGTGGAGTACTCATCTTCCTCCTATATCATTATGATACCAGAGGTCAGAGTCTTAACTGGAGCCTTCTCCTCAGTCCGGTGTTAGAGAGTCTCTCTTGCAGAGTCTCATTGAGGGATCTCAGATTTTTCAGATGATAGAGAAATGCAGTGCGTCTGTCACAGCTCAGCAGTGAAAGCAGTTCTACAGTAGCCCTCGTGTCTTTGAATATCATACCAAGTATTCGATGTTTTTACACCTTGGTCTTAGTTAGCTTTTTCATTGCAACTGAGCTGGAGCCTGTTTCCTAGAGCTTGAAGCTTCCACTCTCTATGCTCACTGGCCGTACTGAAGTGACGTCCAGAGTTCCAGGAGCCTGAGCTCTCTGCCCATTTTAGATCTAAATAAATGATAATGAATTCTTGCATTTGATTTTCTTACTTTGCATAATATGTATAAACAAAATACAACTCACAGCAGAGATCTTTTGTACTTGTGTCCGGGGATATCGTGATAGAGATAGCAGAAGGGCACTTTGTGGTTATGTACCCTTAAGTTTCTTTGCAACCGTTTGCATTGAATGGCCCAAGACTAAGGTTGCCTCAGTGCTTTCTGGGAACGCCTAAGGCAGGTTAGGAGCTGTCATCCGTAATGATTAGAGATGAAGTATCAAGAAAGGGAAGGAAGAGGGATGGGGCTAGCATCTACGGGAGTAACGTACAGAACCCAGCCTGATGTGACGTGAGTGAATTGTGGGGTGTTTTTGCTGTGGTGTTGCTCCTCATCCCGTGTTGCATGGGAAGCTTTGAGAGGAAGGCGGGGAGGGCTTTGCCACGATACCACATTATGCGGTGACAAAATCACAGAGTTTCTGCTGGTCTTGTGAGGCCCTTGGTGATGACTTTTTGTCTTTTTTTCTTTCAAATTAAAAAGTCTGCCAAGGCATCTAATATAAATAGATCTTTTAGGCCTGAAATTTTTTTTTTTTGGTCTTCTCACTAGCAATAGAGAGATAGCTGATCTTACATATGTTTGTAAATGTTTCAAAAATGTGGTAAACGTGCATAACCAAGAGAAAGTTAAAAGTGACAAATAGTGTTAATACTGTGAGTCTGTGGTGCACCATGAACAGGTTTTAAGTATCTATCCCCGTACAGTTGTGAAAGTAGGCTTTAAGAGATCATCAAAGCTGTCATGTAATTTTCCACTGTATGTGAAGAGCTGGTGTATCTGCTCTACACTGAAAAGACACCAGAGAGTTAAAAAATGGGTGGAATCCATAACATGCTGTGACCTGCTGATAACAATGACAGAAGTTACTGTTTGGGCAGGCCTGCCTCGTGACTAGCGAGGCACTGAGGAAGTGGTATACCTGCGTATGATATCCTCACGATATTAAGTGAATTAGAGAAGGTTTGAAAAGGTGAAAGTCTTGAGCCTTGGGAGCCTTTGCCATCTGCATTTTCTTCCTACCCCTGATGCGTGCCGCGACGCAGGTACATAGGCGCAGCCAGTGGCCTGACCTTCCTTTGCTTACGGACTCTGGAAATGAATGTGCATGATTGAGAGAATGAATCCCGCTCGCACGGTTTCAGCTGAAAATTATGCTTTTAAAATCTTGATGGCCCTTAAAGAGCAACTCCTTTCACATTTAAAATTTGCCACCGCATGCATCTTACTTCCAGGATGATTCAGGCTGCTTCAGGGATAAATGAGGGGTGCGTGAGAACAAGCCGTAAGAATTATGTTATGCTGATCTTTTGCTCCTGACAACCTTGCTGATGTGCAGTGAAATATAAAGGGGTTAGAGCATGATTCACTATTAAACATTAAAAAGAAAAAGTTCAGCTATTCATAAATTAATGTTAAATCTGTTTTCTGCAGCCAGTGCAGGGCTGGTGATGGCTCACTTGCCTGTACTTAGTAAAGAGCAATGCTCTCTAAAGAATCACATTCCATCGTTTCTGCTGACAGCTATTAAGAAAAATATTTAAAATACCTCTTAAAATTGTATATGTAATTCTTGGTGAAGTGACATTGCATTCTTTTCGTTCAGTCATCACCCCGTGCTAGGACGGGAGTTTGTGACACACTAATTAACTCTGATTTAGCACAACCATTATTTTTGGAGTTAATGGTTAGCGAACATTGTCTAATATTATTACATAACTATTAATATGACTAAGGTAAAATATGAGTTTCAGTAAAATGAGAGGATGGCAGTTTGGAAATACAAATAGGATTTTGAGTTTCCCAGCATTAAGTCAAATAATACATCTGCGCCATCCGTCTTTAGAAAATAAGGCATGAGGATGGACAATTCCTGACTTACTAAAAGGTTTGGTTTAAGGTGAAATTCATTCCTTTGCAGGAGGACAGCTCCAGTGCTATGCACGATGCTAGCCTCATATTGCCCTAGGCCTAGGTATTATGTAGTATATAAGAGTGGTTTTTTCCCAGAGAGTTTGAGCTTTGAGGTCAAAGCTTTCACGAAGGGAGGTGCTGCCCTGCCTGCCCTGAGCGGGCCCGATGTGGACTCTTCTGCCTTGGGACAGTGCAAACAGTACTAGGCATGGGATGAACAGTTTCTCCAGCCTACAGATTGCCATGGAGACGTGCTACCACGTCATACCATGGCTTCTGGGTGAAACAAGTGCCTTTTTAAAGTAATGACTTTGCTTTTCTTTCTTTTTTTCTTTCTTGCTTTTTCTTTCTTTTTTCTTTCTGTGCCAGCCCTGCGCTCCTGAGAGCTGCCGTGGTGGTGTACCATTACTGCACCTTCTGCCTGCCCGCCTCCTGGGGCTGCAGCAAGGAGAGGCAGAGGGTGACGCATGCCGGCTAGGAGATGGTCTGTGGGCACTGGGTCACTATGGGCAGAACTGCCTATGGAGCCCAGAAGAAAGGTCCTACAGAGGGCCCAGAGACTGGTGCTGGGCAGTGAGGGAGTAGAGGAAATACTGAGAACAAAGTTGGCACGGAAGAATCGAGCCAAGATCCCCAAAATTATCTGTCTCATTTTGCTTTATATGTAGTGAATTGTCTGAGACCTGGTACTAAAACATGCACAGTTGTCTCTCTCCTATTCGCCTCGCCTACACAAGCTGTAACTTAGCAGAAAAAAGCAGCCAGCCTGGACCATTAAACCAAACACCTCCTGCCTCTCACAGATCAGCACAGCAGAGTAGGACAGCATGGAATAAAGGTGGCACTCCCACCGGAAAGATCCATTAATGCTTTGGGGAAAAAGATTGAAAATGTTCTTTTAATAATAAGTCTTGTTGATTGTTATTTTCCTCTATTTATGAGGGATATTTTGCCTGCAGGGAAGCTCTTTGCTTGTCTGAGTTCATCTAAGAAGATTAAACTCCAAGAGTTCATGACTAAAAAGCTCATCTGCTTTCATCTTTATTCCTCACCTTGAACATGTAATCTGATGAGTGATTTCTGTATAAACATATAGATGAGTTTTGACTTTGGCTGAACCTAAGCTCAAGACTTATCTCCCACTAGCAGGAGGTGGAAACGCTGCTGAGCAGGTGTGTTTGTCAGCAGGCGTTACAAACCGTTTGCGTGCCAGCACGCTGGCATTCCGTAGGGTTTGTCTCCACAGTCTACACAAAGGGGGAGCACCCTGCTAGCGTAAGACGACGCACTGCAGGAAAATCTTTGACCCGTACACCAACAGTTCAGGTCAAGAAGAGCGTGACAAGGGGATTTCTGATAGCCCTTGGGCGAGTTACATAGGTGGTGTCACTTCCCTGACCCACAGTTCACGTGTCACCCTGGCGCGGAGCGGCGCGTAAGCTGTTGTTTGAGAGGAGGCACGTGCGTCTGATGCTTTGACAGTGCCAAGGCGTGCGTCTGGAAGAGGCTGCGTGATTGTCCTTGCAGCTCCTCGGTTCAGTTGTGTCCCCTGGTGCATCCATCGCCCCTGAAGCCACAGGGAGGCAGGCAGTGGCGGTTAATCCGGGGCTGGCCATCTACCTCTGCCAGGGCACGTCACTTTACTTTCCCTGCAGAATCCTGTTACTCTTCATCACGAGTACTCCGTTGTCAACTTTGCCTGGACCTGCCTTTCGATGACTAGCAAAACAAGAAAGGGGAGGAGGCAAGAGGAAGGAGTTCAGGTTCTTCAATATGCAATGGTACAAATTTGAAAACCTCGGAGGCGTATTTAATTGCATTTAATTCCATTCCTAAACGGCTCTATTATCTAAGAGGAATATGTGTTTACTGTGTCCCAGCAGTGGTCTGATTTTCTGTGTAAATATTCAAACAGGTTTGTTACAAAAAATTATCTCGCAAAATACTGGTAAAATTTTGATTACCATGAAGCTTTACAAGGGATTTTGAGTTAACCATCCAAACTAATTAAGTGAAATTGTCCTAATTTGTTTATTATGTTAATGATCTGAATTAATTTATAGTAATTTAGCATGTATTACTAAAGATTTATTATGTTTCCCACCAAATGACTTAAGAGCTATAAATCCCATGGTTAAATGTAATTAGCGGAGACATATTTATCGAAAGGGATAATTACATCTGATAAAAGTTCTTCAGTTAGGCTTAATTAAAACAGATTATTCCCTCATAAATGAAAAGTAAATATGGTAATTACTGGATAGATATTCGTTGCAATAGTGAATATCTCAGCATTTTAATTTTCTAAAGGGATGGGAAACTCAACTATATAGCTGATTGCCTCTCAATAAACTATGATTAATAATCCCTAGGAAATAGATATTTTTATAAGAGTAAATATTTTGCTAGCTAATGACTAAAGAGTAGACACTAGGCAGAAAAATCAACGATTAACTCACTTTTTTTGAGTGGACTGTTGCTGCTTTGAGCTAATGAAGAGCATGCTAGGAAAATTATATTTTCTTCCGATAAGACTGTCCCTAGTAGCAGAACTGAGGAAAAACCGCACAATTTTTGCTGATGCTAATAGGGACTGCAGTTTCCTAGGCATACACCAAATTTACAGTGGTTTTGATGCTACCGGAATTTAATACACATCACTGCACATGAAGAGATTAGATTGTAAATCTGTTTTTTCATAATTTATAAGTACATTGTGTTAAAAGCACTTTCTACAGGGCTGTCACTTGTAAATCACATTGTAAAGAGGGGGCAGAGCTGAGAGTAGCAAAAATATAAACATGCAAACCCAGATTCTTTTCTTGGCCGGAGTTACTTAATAAAAATACCTGGTGATGTGGGGGAATAAGAGGGTTCTAACTCCTTAATTCACCGCAGCCTGGGTATAAACGAGTGGAAAAGGAGACACTGAAACTCAAATCATTGCCGCCGCATGTGGCTTTCTACTGGAAGAACTAGGACAGAGTGTTTTGGCTGGAGGAAGGGATGGTTTGTCCCACAGTACTTACATTTTCGACTTTTACGAATGTGTTACGTGAATTGGCTGCTGTTTGGTGCGTCAGTGAGAACTGCTGCCGTGGCTCCTGGGATTTGTAGTTGTGGTGGTATGACTGCGTACGCAATGAAGGATACAAAATTCTGGGTCTGTGTCTATGAAGTACTTCAGGTCGTTGCAGCTTGCAAAAGGTCACGTGGATGGAAATATCTGTCCGAGCTTATGCACGTGACACTTGTAGTTGCCCGAGTCCGCTGGCAACATACTCTGAGGTCTGGCAGGGAAGCGCCCCAGGAAAATGCCAGCGTGCAGAGTGGCTGGGGAGGAGTGGTTGTGCATTGGGATGCAACGCTACAGAGTTTAAGACATTTCAGGGGTGTCGCTGTCTCTCTTGTTTGTGTGGCCAGAAGGTTTGGAAGGAACTGGGTGGTATTTTGGTGAAGAGTGTGTATGTTAAGAAATGAGATTTTGGTGGTGGGATGCACACTACGTACTAATTTAGATTGAGTTCTGGCAGTAATTCATACTAAAACAGAGACAGAAATTTAGAATATGTTGGAACCCTTTTCCACAGGTGGCTGAAGCCCTCTCTCCTCCCGTGGGCACTGCCAAGCCCAAGATGGGAGCTCAGACTTGTGATGTGGCAGCAGCTTCACCCCAGTGCAGCATCCCCATGTGCTTTTTTCTTCCCCCCATTACCCAACTGAAATGCTTCACTTCGGCGTTTCTCTGGTGTTACACAGACACACTGCATCAAGAAAAACTTTCCAGCCTTTCATTTCAATTCAACTTTTTGTTTCAAAGTGGCATTTTTCATGGAAAAATGTGACCTGAACTTGAAGGTTAAACAAACAAATGAAAAAAAAAGTTAAATAATCCATATAGTGAAGCCAAGATTATTTTCTTTTGGGTCAAATGAAATGTTCGGGATCAATCCAAACTGAATTTTGCAGAAATCCCCCAACAAGTATTTCGGTTTGAGCAAGACAAGTCCCTTCCATCTCCCCAACATGTTTTGCATTGATCACTCCCATAGAGACAGCATAGGTTGAAAGTCAGGACTGGGATCAAGAGGCGCACCTTGCAGTCCTGGGAAGGAAGGAACCGAGCAGGTCAGCCTCCCTCACTGAAAGGTGGTGATTTCTATAGCTGCTGTCTAAGAGGAGATTTTGGGTTTTGCTGACTGCGGTGGCTTATGCCTGATAAGAGAGCTCAAGAAGGCAGTAGAGGTGAAGGAGCGATGGATTTACTGGAGGGGGAAATTCAGGGCCTGTACCCAGGGCAAAGAACTTAAAAGTCTGTGGAAAGTTACCTCTCAGGCTTTAAAAAGCAAGGAAACTGNAAGGCAGTAGAGGTGAAGGAGCGATGGATTTACTGGAGGGGGAAATTCAGGGCCTGTACCCAGGGCAAAGAACTTAAAAGTCTGTGGAAAGTTACCTCTCAGGCTTTAAAAAGAAAGGAAACTGAGTGAGGGTCTTGAACTGAGCTGTGCAGAGCTAGGAGACAGGAGAAGAGCAGAGGCTTTGAGGTGACACACAGACTTTCAGCACAGGGGGCTTCTCAGGCTTCCCAGTTGACTCCTTCACCAAAGCCCTGTACACAGGAGAAAGGTGGAAATCTGTGACATCCCAGAACAGTAACAGAGTTCTTTCCATTCTGAAATGAAATAGACCAAGGCAAAATGTTAAATTAAATTAATATGCCATACTCTTGGCAAACAGAATTGCACAGACCTCGTGTTTATAAGCTTTTCAGACTATTCACGATGTACATACCTATCATGATTTTATGTAGAGCTCAAAGTAAATGATAAGCATTCTTTATTAGCAGTAAAAGATGGAGAGGCATTTAATCCACAGTGAGTGAAGATTCCAGCATACACTCAGTACTTTTTGCCACTTGAGTTAGGAGCATTTCAGCAAGTTTGTGTAATATCGATGATAGTACAAATTGCATAGCTTGAAAACCATGAACATGCAAAGGAGAAAGGTTTGTGCTTCTGGTTTTGAATCTAGAAGACAGTAAAAGAAAAAAAAATTTGCCTAGACTGATCCTCATCTTTCCTAATTTCTGGGGGATTATTCGAAGGTATGTTTTTAAAGTAATATATCTTGGTTTTGCTGTGGTCTACAGACCATTGCAAGGAACTCAGCTGTGCACAGGACCTTTTGAAATGCTGTTTCTGGTGTAGATCCCGTTAGTGAGTTGAGCTAGGGCACCCAAAATAACACGTAAATTTCAGTGCTGTTGAAAAGGCTGTGGTATAAGTCTCAGGACTGAGTTATGCTTGCGTATTTTGGATTCTCTATGCAATTTGATCACTGTCCTTAGAGATCATCAAAATTCAGAGCTTTTCCAGCAAGGATGCACTGTCCCCGTGCTTCTCCACCCACGTCAATCCTGGCTGGTCCTTAGGAGCGCGGTTGACCTTGTTATGTTTTATTTGACTCCCTGGTTGTCTAAGAGAGTTAGTCTGGAAGTGCTTTGTACAAAGTGAAGGAAAAAACACACACTCAAGGCACCAGACCTGAGTATGTTTCATAGACAAGACTGGTGAGACAACAGTACAAACCAGAGCCTGGGCTGGGACTGAAAGAGGCTGCCAAATGGCAGCTGGGATGTTCAGAGAACAGAGAGAGCTGGTGCATACTGCGTGAAGCAGCTGGTTGTTGTGGTTCAGTGTTAGTGGATGCTTGGAGTTTAATTTGGACTAAACAATACTAGGATCTGGTTCACTTTAAACTGCACGGAAGAGTTTGTATCTTCATCCTGAGAGGCTGTTTTCTGTGTTTCCTGCTGGTGTGTGACCTAAGTGATGAACACACGTACCAATGACAAACTCATTGAGCTGAATTACCAGAGCAGCGATGCCAGAGTGTATGTGGGGTAGGTGACCTATTTAGTAGTAAGGCTGGATGGTATTTTTTTAAAAAATATCAGGTTTTTTTTCTCAAAAGGGCCATTATAGGGAAAGAGGTGTAACTACAAATAAGATTCCTCTGGAAAAAAAAAGTGGGTGTGGTTTTTTTTTGGTTAAAATGCTCAAATTAAATTTTATCATTTTGGGTTTTTTCCCCAAACTGAATGGCAAACACAAGACTTTTCAGAATGGTAACAGTTTCTGTAAAAATGGAAACTTCATTTAACTTATTATCAAGGCCACTTGCTATGAAGTTATCGAATTAAGTCATTCCTATTTAAGTACCTATACATCACAAACGCATTCGCTATTAAAGTTCCATCAACTTTAAAGATTTTACCAAAGAGTTTTAAAGAAATTGTCAAAGATCGCTATTGTGTCCAGTTAATCACAGTTCCGTACAATCCTATTTTACAAGCATACATAATAGTTTCTGTATTCATAGGAACATAGTAACAGCCACAGCCAGTGCAGTCCAAGTCTTTTCAGTCTCATATTCTGGTTTTGACAGTGGTCAATAGCCACCATTCAAGGAAAGAGCGGAAAAAGGGGGCAATAAAGTGTGAGCTTTCTCCCTAGATATTTTCATAGATCTTGGCAGTTATGGCTCAGGGAATTTTACAAGTTGGATGTTATTTTCATCTAATCACAATATCTTCCATGAACTTGTCTAATTTTTCCTCAGACTTATACGAAGGGTTGGTACATACAGTATCTTGTGGCGAGGAGATTTAAGAAATAGTTCTAGCTTTTGTGAAAAAGGCCTTCCTTTTATTTGTTTTAGACTGGTTTCCGACATTTTAATTTTTGCCCCCATCATTGTATTTTGAGAAACAGAGCAAAATTACATTTGGTGAGGTTTTTCATATATATTTAATCACGTTAGTTGCCCCTTCCATTGCTTTGTCTAGTTCTGCGCCATCAATTTTGAAAGATGAAACTGGTGTCGTCTACAGAGGTGGCACATGTTGACTTACGTAGCGACAAAAGGTTGTTTCTTACATTTTTAAATTAACTATTGTGTTCCTGCTAGCACTCCATTTACTTTTTGACCACTGCTTAAAATAAGAAAGTATTTCTAGAGAGCTGTTTACAGTGACTGAGGTCTTTTGTAAGTGGTCATAGTTAATTTGGAGATAACAAATATGTGTGTATAGCTATGCACGTATTTCCTCTTCATGAATTTCGTTTCTTGACGTAGAGTTTCATCTGCCATTCTGTCACCTCGTTGTTTTATGTGCAAGATACTCAAAACCAAAATTGGCTGTTAGGTATCTGGAACAGTTTTGTATATTCAGTGAAATTTGTCACCTGAGGATTGACATCAGTTTTCCTGTTACCCGTGAATGCAGTGAGCAGATCCCATGGGACAGACTGTGCCTTCCTATGCTGTTTGCCGCCGCTGACCCTGGTAGTGGGCTCAGGAATACCATCTCGTGTTATCTCAGAACACCTGAAGCTTTAAGAGCTTTTCACGAGCAGTATGACCCAGAGCTTTTCTGAAGTGAAAGTACAATATTTCATCTTGGTTATTCCTTCAATATATTTGCAAGGCAAGACTTCTTTCAACAATAGCCATGTTGGCGCGTTCTCACAGTATCGTATTTATTTGTCTGCTAATTCTTTTCTTTATTGTAGTTTCAGCCAACCAGTCAGATTTAGTGGACCTAGCTCTTTCCATCTTCTGGAAAGCCTTTTAAAAATTGCTGTCATTTTTGAATTTCTTCCTGTCTTTAATACTGAGCTGAACATGAGCGATAGAGTACATGCCACAGTGAGTACTTTGGCAATTTCATATCCAATACTATCTCAGGGCTGGTAACTTGTTACTAGTAATTTTATTCATTTATTCTGAAACTTTTCCTACTGACATTTCAGTTTGACACAATTCCTCAGACATATTTCCTGTGTAGAAAAGGAAAAAGAAAACCCACAAAAACTCTCTCTGATATCTGAACATCCTTAATCTCTTCCATCAAGAAAGCTGATGTAAAGAATGCAGTTAGGGCTGGATTATTATTTTTTTTCTTTTTTAAAATTTTTGCAATGATTTTTATCTTCCTTCAATCTTCCTTTAATAGCTCAATTTCTTATCAGCCCTGCAGACTCTTTGGTAGGATTCATTTTTGAGTTGTGGATTGAAAAAGTTTTTGCTATTTAGTTTTTGTGTCTTAGGCATGTTGANTTTGACAGAGAAGTAATACCGACAAGTGAAATTATATAGCAGTTAGGATAACACTGGTGGCATAATAATTATTTATAGAGTTAGGGGAAGAAGTTGGAGTGGGAAGAATAATACTTGGGATTTTTTTCTTTTGATGGTAAAGGGTTTTTTTAAATCAATTTTAGTTTAGAAAGTAGAAATTTCCTGCCTTTTTCTTTTTTTTACTTTTTTTTTTTTTTTTTTTTTTTTAAGCCTACTCTCTTAAACTTCTTATCTAGTGTGGCTGAGTTTCATCTCTTCTGTTTTACCTGTTTGGACCTGATTTCTACTATTAAAGAAGCACCTCTTAGTACTCACCCCCCCCTTTTTTTTTTGTATTTGACCACATCAACCATTATTTGATCCTTTTGAAAGGATAAGCAGCAAAAATATTTCTTCTGAACATCTCGTGTGGTTTTCTAAATAGTTCCCATGCTACCCATAAATGTCTTGCCATTTTATCTGTAATTTCTTAGTTTCCTAGTAATAATCATTTTTAGGTAGCTCTTCTTTTAGAGCTAAATCTTCCTGTAGATCGAATCTTCCTTATCACATCACTGTCTCAGTTACATAGTCAAGAATATTGCTGCTGTTCCTCCTATGCATGTTTGTCACTTCAGTTCATAGGAATCCTTTAGAGTAAATGCTTTCATTGTAAGTATTTTCTCAACTAGATGTTGGCCGTTTGCTCTCTCCAATCTCACATACGGAACAAGCAGCTTTTCTGGGGTCTCTAGCATTCTGTGTATGTATACCTGCCTGCCTGCAGGTACAGTTTTGCCTTCTGCCACTCTTGGTCTTGCTGATAGCCCGGCTGGCCACCACTACAAGCTCTTCTCCAAGAGTCTGCTGATGATCCCATGGCCAACTGTAAGATGTATTTATTACTATTTGTAACTATTTATTAATATTTATTACTATTGATGACATATATATATGTAATGTATAGTGTGATTACACTGTTAACCTTTTACAAAGCAGTAGGGAATGTTTGAAATGCGTCTTAGAGAGGAGAGCCAAAGGTGGACTGACTTCTTGCGTGGAGAAATCTGGGAGGTGTTAGGAATAGTGTTTTCTTTAGAATTCTATTTAAAAGCATACAAAGCTAGAGCTTTTATCTAAGAAAAGGAAAGCAAGCTCCTCTTTTCCTGAGCAACTCTACTTGTAAATGAAAAGAGCTTACCCTAATCCCTGCAGCAAGTGGTGATGAAAACCAAGAAATCCACAAAGAAAAGGCCTTTTTCTGCAGCAGCGCAAGAATCTTCAGGCCAGTTAATTATTCCTTTCTTCAGCAGCTTAAATTACAAAATCTCTTGAATATTCTTGACCTGTAGTAGAAGAATATGACTACTCATCCTCAGTATTACAGTTCCTTATGGGATGCCCCATCATTCGACAGCAAAAGGGTCGTTGTAAGAGACTTAATAGTGCCTGAAGGTTTAATAACCTCTGAGGGGAAAAATAGCTCGAAGACAAGGATCGTTAAAAGCCAGAGCATTTTCTTTGACATATTACACCAGACAAGGCTGGGCTATGTCCGCTGTTGAATTACTACTATTAGGAAGTAGCAACGAACTGACCTTGTGAATTTATTTTTTAGGAAATGTTTTAATTTCTGTGTGTGTTTTGCTTCCTGTTTGGTACAAAGAAAACCTTTCTGAAACTATCTAGGAAGCATAAGTTGAAATATCATTTTAGTAATCGGAGAGGTGTTGGAATTTTGATTTCTTTTGTGATGTGAGAATAATAAATCATAATGTGGCAAGCATAATATCATCTTATAAAATATCCTATTCATCTTAATTAGGAAGTTTAATTCTTGAATTTCTCTATGAGATATCAGAACTGATGTAATTTTGGAAAGGCAAAACCCAGACTGTCTAGGCATGCCTGAGCAACATGACTGGTTCTCTCCTTTCAGGGAAAGGCTTTGTGTTTGCAAGGTGTAGATACATATTCTAGTGTTTGTGATGCTGTTCTTCACACGCTTCATAAACTGTGGTAGCAAGAAGTTTGAGTGATGACTTTTGAACAGAGCGTTTTGAGTAGATCAGGCTTGGAATGCCAAAACTGTGGCATTTTTTTATAGCTTATTTTTAATACTGGTTGTGAACTGCAAAGCCTTTGGGATTGTCTCAGATTGCGTGCCCAACCTCATGAGGCACTTCTAGCAACCTTGGTCTCACTCAAGTTACGTTAACCTGGCCTCAGGACACAAATCAATCTAAATGCAAAACTGACTTCTTTCAGCTGTGGTTCCCTCAGTAATTTCCTTCTTTCTCTTTCTCTTGCACACACACCTGCTCATTTGCACACATGCAGACAACAGTCTTGTACATGCAGCTGAAGTATAAGCCAATCAATCTATGTGTCTGGAGAAAAATAGAGAGATTGTTTATTTCCATACCTAATTACTCCTTATTAAAGAGCAACAGAACTTCTGACAGGACAAATTATTTTCTTACGTAAGTAATAAGAGAAAGTGACAGGCACTCGTGGAGAATGAATGGGGAACACAGCACAATAACGAACGAACTCTTTAGTAAAAAGCATAGGTAGTTTTTGTGGATTTTTTTTTTCTACAGAAATATAGGTGATACCGCCAATGTTCAAAAGATAGAAAAGGGATATAACATAAGCCCCTATAAGCAAGAAAACTGTTCTCTTTCACGCTTATAATACCATGGGGATATCCTGCAAAACAAAATGAACAGCACAATCAGTTAATACCCACTCTAGGCTCGTAGATCCTGGGAAGAAAGGGATATTAAAATCTGTGTTTTATGGCACTGAGAGGCATCAAGTTGAACAAGATCAAAGACACAGTATACATATTTACAGTAGTAGAAACTCGTACTGTAAAGAGCTAATACTCTCCCTGGATGGAGAGTGGCTGAAATACCGAGTGGCTGAACATGGAGAAATACCTTCTCTGCTCAAGGGCTGTGCGCTGAAGGCAGGGAGACTCTGCCTTTGCCACAAAAATGAACAGTAGAGCCAGGAGCTGAGTGATGCCTTCCTGTTTGTTAACCCCGGGCCCACTGAGGCGTTCCGCTCTTCTAAACTAGAGATCTGGTGATGTCCACCAGTTTTCAATGTGAGAAAATGGCTAACCAAACTCTGCAGAAATTACAACTAGATGAGTGAGGACTTGAAAGAATAAACCACTTTTCCCTCAGTTTTCTAAGAATCAAGGGGATTGAAAATGTCACGAGTTTTGCCAGGTTGATTTAGGACAAATCTTGAATTCTTTGACAAATAAGAAGCAAACTGAGCTAAAGCCAGATAGCAGGTAGGGAATGCATAACAACTTACAGAAATGTAGGAACAAACAGTGATTTACTGTGGGCTGTTATAAGAATGTGACTTACCAATTCATAAATTCACAGTAAGCTTGCTTTTGTGTTATCATCTCTGTTATCTCCAGTGCTAAGGGCTGATAATGCACAGCACAAGTAATCTCCAGTCCTTTCAGTCTCTGTCGCCTAAGTCGCAGGGCTCCCTTCTTTCACTTTTCCCCTTCCACAGACGTTTGCTGGCTGTTCCTGTGTTTCTTGCCATCAGTGGGGAGACATTGAGCTGAGCATAGGAGGAGCAGGAAAGGCCTGTAAGCTGCCCTTGCGGCTTGGCGCGGCCCTGGCCGAGGGTCAAACAGCAAGCACGCTGCCGGGGGGGGCAGGCACGTCTGCCCTCCACACCGCACTGGAAGAGAAGTGCTGCAGAGATAACACTTTCCCTCTAATTTTTACATCTCAGGCCTTGTTAGCACCCCTGAGCCACACAGTGCAGTGTGGTACTGTACTTCCTTTGCTTTTTCAAGTGAAATAAATTTTTAAAGCAGGCCAATTACAGGAAATGTTTACAGCATTTCTCTGCTGCAGCTAACATTCAACATTTAACAGCGCTCCTCATGAGCCGTACTGGAATCCAGTCCTGGAATTGCGGTCCAGTCCGGTCCCCGTGCTGGAAGGGGTCACTTTGACACATGCCAAAATAGTCCTTTAGGAATCGGCGTAGAGCAAGCGGGGGGGATGCAACAAGGCTGGCAGCTCTGTCGGGAATTGCAGCCTGCCTGAGCAAGGGAACCCCGACATCCCGCAGGCAGGACCCCTTGAGAACGCACAAGAAATGGAGCAGCGTGGAGCGCGCCTGACTGCCCTGCTGCTGCCGCCGGGACTGGGACGATTCATCATCCCTGCCTGCAGGCTCGAGGGACCGTGTTCTGGCTTTCCACGTACTCTGCCTGGTGTGAGTTGTGGAGAGGGGCATGTGCACTTGCTCAGGCCTGCAAGCGACCCACCATCATGGGAACTGTCTCGCTTGAGCTCTCCTGCTGTGTAACCGGGCATGGCATTGATGGGATGAGGACTTTCGTATCCTTATTATGTGATGGAGGTGCGTATGGTCATGGCGGAGCGCGGCTGCAACACGCACCTTAATAGCACTGCAAAACATACGTGCTGTATTACCTTATGGAAACGCGAGGCAACGCTGACTGGCGTTACTAGCTGAAGCTGGACGGAAGCAGTGCTTGCCCGCCTCTGATACCTAGACATCTCTTGGGTAAAATTTAGTACCTGAGTGCTGAGTCACCTGAGAAGGGAATGAATTTTTTTGGCCAAAGAAATAAAGGTCACATCTGCTTTGCTGTCCCCGGTGTGACCATGATCCTGCAGGCTAATTTATCTTTAAGCTTGTTAACTAGCTTGGAGAATACTGGCAGGGTAACTGTACTGACAAAGAGCTTGGTAGCCAAGGAGAAAAGGAGCTGGGTAAATACTGCGTGCGGTTAGCGCCTGCTTAGCTCCAGACTGCTGCAGCCCTGCGGGGCCGTCAGGCTGAACGCAGGCTGAGGCGCTCAACGTAAGCGGGCACCAGCGATGCTGGGACAAAGATCCGAGTCACAGCTCTCCAAGGGGTTTAGCTATTCCGCTTGAACATCAGAAGTGAGGCTCCGTTTGGGAAGATAATTACTGAAGCATAGTTTGGCTTTTTCTTGGTAGCAAATCCAAATCTGAGAGGGATGAGTATAGGACTGTGTTCAGCCCCGCCTAGGTGCAAAGTGTTACTGCTTTGGTCTCACACTGACACAGAAATAATTGCTGCAATTACAAATAAGCCCTTTTATAACAGCGTGCTGATCGTTTACGCTGTGCAGAGACAAGCCTTTCTCTTGAATTCTCATGCTGGTTTTAGAGTGAGATGAATCTTTGCTGTTGTTTGCATGAGACAGCAAAAGCAAACACAACATCACCTTTAATTTGCAACAGACAGGTCTGATTCTTTAGTCATAGTTGAGGTTTACACCAGTGCGATTTTACACGTTTGCATCAATTTACTCCAGATTTGTACCAGCCGAAATGGAAAATGCCTGCTTGATGTGCAGATTAAGGCTTGGAAGCAAGGAGCACAGAAATGTGAAGCAGAAGCTGGTGCATGGGAAAGGGATAGAAATGAAAAAGAAAAATTATCCTGCTTTAACCTAATGTTGTTAATCTATATTGCCCATTATAATCTCGAGTGTCCTGCTTAGTGAAGTATGCAATCTGTAGTGCTGGTTCCTGCACAAGCAGTGTATCTAATATAAAGGACTGGCTCAACATCCATCATAATAATTACTGTGTCATAATTTTCTGCCCTTCCTACCTCTGCTGCAAAGAGATAGAAGAGGCCTTTCAAGTGCTTCACTAAAAACTTCTCCGGGTTTTTTTTTTATATGGAAATCTGTATTTCTGCCCTATTTATTTTGCAGGTTTGACCTGACATAATGAAATATACTTTATTTGGGCGTGTAGACACTTAATATGAATATCTGAAAATGTGCCTATTTCATTTAATGTCTGAATTTGCCCGGCTGCGCTGAAAGGGAGCAGTAGGCATTTTAGAAGTTTCATTTGAAAAATGCTGCCCCAACCCCCTTAATTCAACGACCCACAGATTCTGAGACTGTTTGACTCTAAAGTTAAACATGAGGCACTTGCATACGGTCATCGCAGCTCAGAGCGGTTAAAATTTGGTCTCTGCTGAAGTCCTTTGTATCGAAGGAGATGTTAGCAATTTTAACAAAAAGATGTGAGCTCTCCTGGGTCTGTGAGGTGGCACCAGTCAGCGCTGGTGTTTTGGGCCCAGACTCATGCCTATGTGCTTGCACCGCCTTCTCGGCTTTGTATTTTAGTTCACATTGTTAATTCTCATAGCTGTGCAGTAGAGCCTGAAAGTGTGATGAGCATGAAAGCGGCCTAATCAACATCCACAAGGCCTCTGAGCTGTGCATCTCAATGGTAGGGTACCTCCAGGCGCAGCCCTGTGCGGGGAGGGTTGTACGGCAGCTCCGTCCAAGCACATCCACCCTTCCTGCATTGCACGCAGGCGAGATGGCAGTGCTGTCCCTGCTCCTGCAGGAGCAACTGATGCCGAGGGCGCTCTGCGTTGGGCCCTCCGTGCCTTGGTGCTTCGTCGTCCGTGCGTTTTCCTCCTACGACAGCCCCGTGCACTTTCTTTTAATGTCACTGATAAGCGATAATTCTGCTCTCGTTTCTCTGTTGTTGAGGAGCTGTCATCACAATTTTTTACAGGAAAACAGGAGCTTTGTTACAGGAAAGATACGGCAGACTGTAAAACAGTGATTTATGTCTGCGTTTGGGATGCACTGGTGAAGCCCGGAAACCCGCTGCTGGGACCTTAGCTCCAGGACAGAGGGCAGTGTGGTCAAGGACCCTAGACTGCAGCAAAATCCAATGATAGCTGTTGGACATCAAGACGACTTGCATTTTTAAATTAATCCTTCACAAAGGGAAGTTCACGTAAAGGGTTTTATTACACAAAAGTATAGTTCAGTCACTGAAAAGCAGTAAAGATTTCTTTGTAAATGTACCATAGCAAGTGCTACTGAAGGAAACGAAAGTCTCAGTTCCACAAAGAGATCCACTTGACAGAAAATGTAATTGGGATCAAGACCTGAACTGACCTGATTCTACACACTAGTCGTGTGGTTGTTTTTGTTTATACGTTTTGGTTGTATTTTTAATTATAGAAACATTTATTTTCTGCCTCTAGGGCTTTTAAAAGTCCATCTTTTTGATGTGCGAGTGCAGAAAACCCGAAGAATAGCTTTGAACTCTGCTTAGGAAACCCAGCTAACGTGCTCAGCTGTCAAACTGAAAAAACCAAAACATAGTGGGGAGTGATACAAGCAGCAGATCTTTCCATTAAGTCTGTGCAACTTACTGATAATTTCTTTGGCTTTAAGAACTGGCATCTTTCTTGTGTTGTGCACTTTTTTTTTCCCCCAAGAGCTTTGGAAACACATGCCCATGCGGCTACCTTTGCATGTGAGTTATCTCATTAAGGGCTCAGACCTGCCTAGGGAGAGCCCGTGGCATTTTCCTCTCAACTCTGTGTTTGCGGGATGGTTGGGAGTTGTGGGGGGCCGCGCCTGCCCAGACACCATTCTGTCACTGCACAAAATGTACTTTCCGCAAAACTCACAAAAATAATTTTCTCTTTCATCTCTTTCAGCTACAGCAACCTTAACAGGTACCAAAAAAAAAAAAAACCTCAAAAATCAAACAGGAATGTGAATTTAAGTTGATGATGTCTCTCTTAAAGATATAAAAACTGATTAGATTGAACACGAGCCCTGAGGATCCCCACTGCGGGCTGAGCTGCTGTCCCACACTACAACCTGGGAGAGATTTTTCTACTGCAGAGGAAAATTCAGCAGCCTCGGTAGCAAACAGTGAGCTCAGCTGCAGCTGGCATTAAGACTAAATTTTCGAACATCTGAATATTGAAAGCCTTTTAAATTCACCTAATATTATTCTATTACTGGAACAAATCTAACAGTAAATTGAAAAAAAAAATAGGAACCTTCTAAAAAATATGCCTTCCCCATCCATTTTCAGCTTCAGTATTGTGTAAAGATGACAGTTATCAGCTATGTAGAAGAGCAGCTATATTAAATGTTAAATAACCTTTAACAGCACCAAATATTTAATCATAAAAAATTAAATTGACAGTGGTGTGGTTCACACAGTATCCCCTCGAAAGCCTGACAGCATCATTTCTCATATATATTGATAAGTACAAGACATCCATAAAATCGTAGGCTCTGTAGCCTCCTATTTATGAGAGGCTATCTAAAGCTCATTCATTGCAGGTAATATCAGTAAGTCAATTCAGCTTCGTCTGATAGCTCATAACTTTTCAGACTGTTGTATTTACTGAGCTATAGACTATCCTTTCTTTAAGTGTACTTGAGAAAATGACTTGTACCGTAAGACTATTTCTTCTCAAAGTATAATCAAGTGCTTTAAAACGAACTCCATAACTGCAAATTCAAAACAGTATTAGATCTTGGCAATAATATAAAAAATATTGCTTTAATAATGCTTTGAAAGTTGCACAGAGTACTGGCAGTATTTTCCTGACTGTAGTAACCCACTCAGAAAACCATCAGTGGGAGCTTGGTGCCAGGCTTCGGCATGTTTCACGGGGCGGCAGAAGCCCCTGCGACAGAGCTAATAAAGCTTCATCTATAAACGCAAGAAATTCCTCAGTATGTGACGCACGTGACCGGGGCTGGAGGAACAGCATTGCAGGGAGCAGCGGGGATGGCACTCCGCTCTGTTTTGTGACTGTGGTAACGTCTGGCCAAATTCAGACCTCCTAAGCGGTGAGAGCGAGTCTGTTGGCTTTGATGGTGTTGGCTGCCTTTCTTAGTTGCTGGCTTGTGGGGCTTCCCATAGAGTTTGGTCCCGCTTCTGCTAAGGGAGCGGTAAAATGTTAATCGTGTTTCTAGAGCAATCCCTTACTGAGGGAGACTCTTCTTCCGTGGCTGATGTTCTGGCAGCACTAGAAATTCATGGGTAAAACTGTCCTATAAATGTTCTTGTAGTGCTTTATTTAAATTGGCTCGGACAGGTTGTTTCTCCTTGCAATTAGGGAGTGGGATCAAAAGCCCATAGCACAACTCCTGTTGACTTTAATGGTCTTCTCACCGAGGATCAGAGCTATGCATAGAATTTGCTTGTAAATAAACTGGGTTTGCAGGAGACTTGTAAATATTAGCCATTGTTAAAGGGAGCCAAATAGCCACAACTGCCCAGAACTGAAGCTTAAAACCGAAACGGAATTTGGACAGTGACGTTCTCACCTAGGAGAGCTTTCCTTTGCCTGCTGAATTGCTCGTTCCTCTCATTCACCTGCTTTTTCTGGTACTGGCTGGGGCTGGAGCTAAAACCAGAGAGAGAAGCTGCACTTCCCTTTCTGTTAGCCGTGGCCAGATTTGCTCAGCAATCATTTCTGCCCGTAATGCAAGCAGTGAATTGCTGTTTTGGAGGACTTCAGGGTGGAGAATTGTGTTACCAAGCTGTTTCATTATTTTTAAATTCCTGTTTCACTGCTTTCTGGCTTCTGATGTTCAGACAGCATCAGCTTTTAGTATCGAAAATGTTTCCCCTGGAGCCTGAGCTGTGACGGGGAGGCTGCGTGCCCCTGATCCATGGGCAGGGAGCTGGGGGTGCCTCCGTCTACAGGGGGCCAGACAGTCTCTTTTGGGCTGTAGGAGCAAATGGCAGAGCCTTTGACACTGGTGTATGCGATAACTGAAGGGCTGCAAAGTTCCCTGACCCCAGGGGACTGAGAGCTGGGGCTGAGGGCAAAAGTTGCTTACAAACATGGGAAAAATAGTGGGAGGTAGGTTGGGGGAATAGGGAGATGGAGAAAAGAAGGGCTGAGGGAATACTTGCGGGGATTCTGCCCAGAACAGGATGAATATAAAAGCTGGGAGAGGGGTACTGGTCTGTCCAGGAAATTTTAAGTAACTCAGATGTGAGAGCAACCCTCAGAAGGTGGAGCAGTGCTTTGAGCCATGAACCCACAGCCCTGCAATCCCCATCAGAGACGTGTTGGTCTGTGTGGGAATGACTCACTTGCCTTGCAAAAAGGGCTTGGGGTGTAGACGGGTTTTCAGTTTTCTTGTTCCTGGGATAGGAGTGCTGGCAGTAGCAAACTTGTTACCTGAGAGCAAAGGTATTTACAGCAGCACGTCAACCTCAGCTGGCCCGGCCGTGTCCACAGTCGCAGCCCGCAGCCTTGCGCACCGTGCAGAACCAGCATGTGACAGGTGAGCGCAAGCAGTAGATGACCTGCAAGAGCAGCGGTGGGTGCTCAGATAGAAGACCTCTGTCAGCCTGATAAATACTAGGACTGAAGGGTCATCTGCCTGATGCCACAACATTCCGGGAGGAGTAATTGCCACCCCAACAAGCAGAGGGTGAAAAAGAGGGGATGTCCTGGAGTTGATGGTTAGGGGAAGGCAGAGGGTTAAGGTAAGACAAATACATGAGGTCTGGATGCCCAGCAGCGTGTAGGGGTTGCGGCAGCCCTGAACCAGAGCAGGTGAAAGCTGTCCTGTGCACCGGTTCCTCACTGGAAGTGGTCAAAGGGAAACATCAGGTTTTCTGCTGGTGAAAGTTCAATTTGATTTCATTTCAAGCTGGGAAAATTTGACAAAGACACTCTCTTTTTTTCTGCCAGTCATACTGTGGGCTGTCGCTGGGTCCTATAGATGCTGTAGCTGGGGCCCCCGTGGACGTCCCTTTGCCCAGCTAGGTTATCACTCCTGCGACTGCCTGGGGGACTTGCTGCTGTGTGTTACGGGGGTCCCTAGGCAGCGTCTGTGCTGCGGAGTCCAAAGGGGGAAGGGAATTGCAACATTTTGGTACATTTTTGTCTTAATTTGGTAGAAAAATGCAAATTTTGAAGCTTTTCACAGCACCACTGCCTTCATTTGGAATTAAAGTGGTGGCATAACACAACTGCGTGTCGTAACTGTATAATAAACCTGAGTTCTTGTATCATGCTCGTCATGATCCTAAAATACTTTGCTGAAGAGAAAGGCTGCTGACTCTATCCCCATTTTATAGATGTAGAAATGAAGGCAAAGAGAGATGAATCGATTTAACCTGCAGATAAATTGATTTACTGAGACTGAGCTGAAAATGGTCACAGTCCAATCATCTCTGCAAACCTGATAGCACAATCCGCCAGACAAGCAAGAACCAGGTCTTTGCCGAACACGTCCGCTGAACACATTGAGGTGTCTGGCTTTCTCTGGGGCAGGGATGTCGCTTGCTAACGCTGCTGGTAACACACACAGGTGTCTCTCAGAGCTCTGCCCCGACTCTGTGGTGCCTTGTACCGGATATTGCTGTGCAACGGCCTCCCCTCCTCCTAGTTTGATAGCTCTTGTGCTTTGTACGCAGGCTTTATGTTTCAAAACAAACTGTCTTTTGGGTTGCAGGCGCCCTCTGTGCTGTGTGGTTGGTGATGGTATGCTTATAAACATCTAAAGGGTGGGTGTCAAGAGGACAGGGCCAGGCTCTTTTTGGTGGTGCCCAGCGACAGAACGAGGGGCAATGGGCACAAACTGGAACACGGGCAGTTCCCCCTGAGCATGAGGAGGAACTTCTTTACTGTAAGGGTAACAGAGCCCTGGCCCAGGCTGCCCAGAGAGGCTGTGGAGTCCCTTTCTCTGGAGATATTCAAAACCCGCCTGGATGCGTCCCTGTGCCCCCTGCGCTGGGGGCACCCGCTTTAGCAGGGGCATTGGACTGGGGAATCTCTGGAGGGCCCTTCCAAGCCCTGCCATGCTGTGATTCCGTGATTCCTGACAGCAGCATGGAGCTCAGCCAGGGCAAGCTGCTAATGTTGCTGCCTAAGTGCGCAGTGCTTGGGGATCTCTGCTGGCCACAAGGGTTGAGATCTCGTTTTGTGTCCTCTGACAGGCTGTCACTGTGGCAGCACCAGCGTCNCTGGGGGACTTGCTGCTGTGTGTTACGGGGGTCCCTAGGCAGCGTCTGTGCTGCGGAGTCCAAAGGGGGAAGGGAATTGCAACATTTTGGTACATTTTTGTCTTAATTTGGTAGAAAAATGCAAATTTTGAAGCTTTTCACAGCACCACTGCCTTCATTTGGAATTAAAGTGGTGGCATAACACAACTGCGTGTCGTAACTGTATAATAAACCTGAGTTCTTGTATCATGCTCGTCATGATCCTAAAATACTTTGCTGAAGAGAAAGGCTGCTGACTCTATCCCCATTTTATAGATGTAGAAATGAAGGCAAAGAGAGATGAATCGATTTAACCTGCAGATAAATTGATTTACTGAGACTGAGCTGAAAATGGTCACAGTCCAATCATCTCTGCAAACCTGATAGCACAATCCGCCAGACAAGCAAGAACCGGGTCTTTGCCGAACACGTCCGCTGAACACATTGAGGTGTCTGGCTTTCTCTGGGGCAGGGATGTCGCTTGCTAACGCTGCTGGTAACACACACAGGTGTCTCTCAGAGCTCTGCCCCGACTCTGTGGTGCCTTGTACCGGATATTGCTGTGCAACGGCCTCCCCTCCTCCTAGTTTGATAGCTCTTGTGCTTTGTACGCAGGCTTTATGTTTCAAAACAAACTGTCTTTTGGGTTGCAGGCGCCCTCTGTGCTGTGTGGTTGGTGATGGTATGCTTATAAATATCTAAAGGGTGGGTGTCAAGAGGACAGGGCCAGGCTCTTTTTGGTGGTGCCCAGCGACAGGACGAGGGGCAATGGGCACAAACTGGAACACGGGCAGTTCCCCCTGAGCATGAGGAAGAACTTCTTTACTGTGAGGGTGACAGAGCACTGGAACAGGCTGCCCAGAGAGGCTGTGGAGTCCCTTTCTCTGGAGATATTCAAAACCCGCCTGGATGCGTCCCTGTGCCCCCTGCGCTGGGGGCACCCGCTTTAGCAGGGGCATTGGACTGGGGAATCTCTGGAGGGCCCTTCCAAGCCCTGCCATGCTGTGATTCCGTGATTCCTGACAGCAGCATGGAGCTCAGCCAGGGCAAGCTGCTAATGTTGCTGCCTAAGTGCGCAGTGCTTGGGGATCTCTGCTGGCCACAAGGGTTGAGATCTCGTTTTGTGTCCTCTGACAGGCTGTCACTGTGGCAGCACCAGCGTCCTTGGTCAGGGTGATCTCAGGCGGTCCTGTGTCATCCAGGTTGACCCACTGAGACCTGACTTCATCTCTACGTACAGAACAACCTTTTCTGTTAACAGGTCAGTGGAAGTGAGAGATGCTTCGATTAGAGATGGCAGAGTTTCAGGGAAAAATGTTGTTGACAACTGTAGATGTGTTAGAATGAGAATGGGTAGCAGGAGTGTGCTCGGTTCCATGAGGGCGTTGCCAGTGAGAGGATACATGGAGCTCCTGCTCGCAGCCGACGGTCTGGCAGGTGAGTGCAACCCAAATCTGCCATCTTTCAGGTAAACACACAAGCTTTTGGAAGTCAAGGTATCTGCAGCACTTTGCTGATAACCTTAATAAACTGCAGAATATCTCCAGATTTTACTGGTGCTGCTGGGAACTGCTTCCAGGATCTTGGCAATGCAAGTTGTTAGAACATGTAGAGAAAGTTGCTTTGTGCCATGTGTGGGGTGAAGTATTTCCATGTCCCAGAACCAGCCTTTCGATTTGAACTCAGGCCTTCTGCCCAGTTCACCTTGGTGCTGTTACTGCTTCTACAGCATCCGTGTTCCAAGCAGTAACAGGGTTCATTGTTTTCTAAGCTGGTAGTACCTATTTTGACATATGTGGTATGCAGGAGGCAGGCAGTAAATAACTAAAAGAAGCCTACAGAGCAATGGCTCCCACTGAGGATTTTACTGAGCATGCAGAGAAATTGATTCTGTTAAACTTTGCTTGCTGGAGTGGAAAGTTAAAGAAGAGATAAAACATGCCAAGAAATAGAGTGATGCACAGGACTGTCATCTTCGTTTTAGGATTCTCTCTAAAATATGCACATCGGAGGCTCGGAAAAGCTTCCTAAGGAAAAGGAGCTTTGGTACAATGTCTCAGGGTCAGAGGGGACCACAGCACTTGACAAGCTGTTTAAAAAGCTGAGGGAAATGCTTTAAAAAAGAATCACTGTCTGTTCCAGATCCTGGTTCAGGGTCCACGTGCAGTCTTTTCTCAGTCAGTGCTTCTGATGGAATCAGCAGGATGCCAAACTGAAAATGAAATGTCTGCAGGCTGTGAAATTTGGCCCTTGCTACACTGAGGCTCTGATCTGGAGACTGGCAGCGTTTGGGCAGATGGTTTTCCCCACGGACACCTCATCATCTCCGGCAGAGCCCTAGCAGCCTCTGGGAAAATCCCCTGACTTTTCACACAGGAGAATGAGCGAGAGGACCAGAAAGGTCCTTAATGGTCTGAAAATCAATTAATCAAAGAACTAATCTTTCAGTTGCTTCTTTCGAAGGGAGCTCCCTCCTTCTCCCTTAATGACAGCTGCTGTAAACAGGCTTTTTTTCCAATTTGTAGTTCATGCTGATGCTCTCCCTGTGCCCCTCATTGCTCTAGAGAGAGAGACTTCGGCAAGGTGTGAGGTTCAATGCACGG
The DNA here is from genome assembly GCA_013398225.1 of Steatornis caripensis. NCBI lineage: Eukaryota > Metazoa > Chordata > Aves > Caprimulgiformes > Steatornithidae > Steatornis > Steatornis caripensis. The sequence continues at coordinate 78,746 of VZSC01002769.1, read as the reverse complement.
GATAAGTGCCAGAATCATGGCTGGACGCTTGCAGGTTTATTTTAAGGATGCATACCCAATTAATCTCAACCTGAGCCATTCTAAATAGGGTGAACTACTTTTTGTTTGTTTCTTTGTTTTCTTACTGTGCTTTTAAAGTGGGCAATAATAGCAGTCGCTCACAGCTATGATACGCTCCTGGAGCTGCCAGAAGGGCTTTTTTTTCTAAAGTAAAAAGCAGTGAAATGGAAGATCCCCTGCTGCAAGCATGCCTGTAGTTTTCTGTGTTCACATGGCTGATCCCCGATCCCCCTGATTTCCTGGGCCCTGTTCCCAAGCCTGGAATGGAAGGAGCACCTTTTAAAAGTTCTCTCTTCCTCCTCCTCTTCCCTGAGGCATTGGCTTGCGGTCACTGTGCCTAATTTGTAGTTTATCAGACCGGCGGTAGGAACAATGATCTAGTGAATTGGCTACTCAGGCTTCTGCCTAGTTCACCCCTCCACCACTAAACTGCTGGATGCCCTAGATGAGGCCACGCGGGGCATATCCCTGCAGACGTGTCTCCACGGCTGGCTGCAGATAGACCCGTGCCCCTCTGCCCGCTGACTGGCTGCACGCGAGACGGCTCTTGTCTGGGAGCATAGCAGTGTGTTCACCGCTTCCAGGCCCAAACGGATCCACATCCAGCCAGTACAAGCAGAGGAGTGTGCGTGTGCCTGCACCTACCTGTGGAGGCACATGCTTAATCTCCCTGTGCCTTGGTTCTGTCAAAGGGGTCTAATAGCCCACTGCATCACGGAGGTAGGATGCGATAAAAACCTATTAATCATTGCACAGTGCTGAGACAGATGGGTTTCATTGCCAGAGTAAGTACAGAGGTAGACCGCGATCCTCTAAAGCTAACATTAACGCATTGGTATCTGTGATTTACATAAACCAGCTCCTGAAACCACAGTTGGACGGTGCTAAAGAAGAGTTTCTGGGCTATTAAGTGTTTAATTTGGCAGACAGAATTCAGTCATGAAATGATCCTGCTCTTCTGAAGTGACAAAAGTGAAGGGTTCGCATTGCTTGATTTGTAATACAAGAACAGGAAGGGTTACTGTTAAAAATAGTGTCCCTGAACGGACAGGCAGTCAGGGAGATCCCCTCAAACGCAGAAAGGCTTGGCTGCTTTGATCTGCAATCTTTCTAACGTCCAGGAAAATCTTCCCCTAACTACAGAACTTACTGGCAAATTGTGTCTCACATTGTGGAGGAAGAGATTTATCTTGGAAAGGTATTAAAAGCTTCTGTTCCACACTTGTCATCTGGGAAGATACAGTATTGATTGATACTGGAGTTTCATTTGACTGGTTGCATTGGTGATTATAATATTGATTGGCTTCATGTGCTGTTTGTTCTGTGCGCTGCTCTGCTGCGGCAAGAATTGGTCCTACTTGCTGCTTGCTGCATGTTTTCCAGGAGAGGAATCAGGCAGAATTCATTTTTCACCAGACAGTCTTACAGAGTAATTAACTGAAGGGAGGCTGGCGAGAATTACCGAATTACCCAGGGAACGCAGCAGTCAGGGATTTTTCAGGCTTGTGTAAATACAGAAATTTGCATTCTCCAAATATGTGAAGCAAATACTGTATTCGAAGGGAAACGTGCGATTTGAAAAGGTGCAGAAGTATAATGATAGCTGCAAGCAGTTTCAAAACCTTGCTGCCACAGCTAAGGCAGCAGGGAAATCTGCAGAGTAGCTGCTGAGCTGCCCCTGGAAAAACTGTGGTGAAGGAGGAAGAGGAGGCTGACTGCAATTTCCCATGTCAATTCACGCCCTGGCCTGAGATTTGCTAAATAGCTTGTCTTGCCTTTATCAGCTCTGTTGCCTCGGGCCTGAAGAGCTGATGTTTGCGGGAACGTATAGTGGAGTTGGTCTGGAACCAGAAGTCGTTCTGTTCCAGTTGCGCAATGGCACATTGGACGCAGAATCTAAGTGAAGCCTCCACTACTGGAGCATTGCTGGAGGTCACGCGAATTGTTTCTCTAAGGACCACTTACGTCCCCAAAAGAGGGTCTGCCGTCCCGTGCCGTGGCTGGACTTACGATCAGAAACCGTCACAGGCTCCTGCAGAAGAAAAGTTTTGAACATGAGTTTTAAACGCTCACTCTTAGTCATCCCATCTGGTATGAGATACTAATTTAAAAAGTGAGACGTTTCCAGGCCTACGTGTGTAATGTGGAAAGAACTAAATGTTCTCAGAATGTGAGACAAAGTCGCATGGTGTTGCTGTTGCACTGAACCAAATTTTCATCGATACTGGATGCCATAATTAATTGCTATGCTAATTGATATACTCCAGAGCACATCTAGAGCCCTTGGGTTTTTTCCCCACCGGTAAAACTTAAAAAAAAAGGGGAAAATGACTTTTCTTTGCTTGGCTTTTTCCTGACCGGAGAGCACTAAGAAAGAGCAAAGCAATGCGAGAGCCTTGGAAGTGAGTGTCACACCTCGGATGGGCCTCTTCCCAGCACAGTAGAAAAAGGTAAAGTAGTAACAGACGGTGCTGCTTTGCAGGGCCAGAAGTGTGTGTGTGCATGTGTATATAGGCACACGCTGGGGAGCAGGAAGGCATTAAAAAAATGCCAAAAGTTTAGCAAAATGAAGAAAAAACTCTTTGGTCTTAAAGCACTTTCTCCCCTTTAACAGTTGATGAGATGAATGGGACAGGATAACAATTCGGTTGCTGATTTTCTTCACAAATACTTCTGTGGGGAAAATCCCTAATTTCAAACAATCGTGCCTTTTGCACAGGGACAAATCTTAAATTTAACACGTAATTTATAATGATCAGTCCCTCCCAATGTAAATGTCTATGTCTTCAGTGTTCAAAATCTAATCATTTCTGTGAATTTTTAAAGTAATATTACAAATTCACAGGGAAGATCGTTAACGTCAGTGAAGGGCCGCTTACCTGTCTGTTCTGCTAATGCCAGTTAGCAGAGCTCTGGGGTTAAGGAGTCCCCTAGTATTGAAGGCATTGCCGGAGGGTTATGAGCAATTTGCTGCTGTGTGCCAGAAGGATCTGTACATGCTGGGAAATGGAACTCATTAGCAGTGTCTAGTTTTCCCTTTTGAAATTTCATTCTTCTGGGGTTGCTTTTTTCAACAAATTTTTTTTTCTGTTGAAAAAGTAAAACTGAAAATTGACATCTGAGTTCTGGAGGGTTTTTTTTTTTTTGCCTGAAAAGATTGAGCGTTCTCTGATCAGTTGGGGGAAAAACCCCAACCAACAACCAACCAACCAACCAACCAAAAACTGAGTTGTGATTGGATACCTGAGAAAAAAAATTAACCCCCCCAAACATTAAAGGAGCAGGAACCATCAGCGACAATTTTACTTGTCAACCCCCCTACTTGTTTCTGAAAGATATCCACCAGACTTCTTGTTGAACTGTGCTGGAAAGCAGCGTGGCGCTGAGTGGTGCCTGAGACCGGCAACACAAGGTCTTGCAGCACCGTTGCCTCCTGGCAGAGAGCTCAGCATTTGAGTGGGGGCTGTCCTGGTGCCCCACGAGGACATGGATGCAGGTCATGTTCGCTCTTCCACAGAGATTGTCTGCTTTCTTGTGGCCATCAAAGCATCCTACTCTTAAGATGCTCACAGTGCAGGAGATACCTGCCTTCATATACAGAACTATACAGATTCTTTTCCTATGCAGAACTTGTCCAGAGGAAGGGAAATGGCTTGTAATCTTTACATAAACCTATTTGCTACAGCATGTCGTTTGGGTAGCTCAGTGCGTGTCTCCTTTGCCTGCAATATAATGACTGTCTACACAGTTACATGTTCAGTCACCCAGCTGCCAGGACAAATGCCCAATTTATGGACAGACGTAGGTATTGCATCTGGCTGTCTACAAAAATATGCTTCGTAGGAGAGAGCTTTTATTGTTCTGAGAAAGCAACTGCATTTTAATGAAGGTCACCCCTATGCAAGGTGAAACTGCTGTGCGGCATCTCTCCAACCCAGAAATCAATTCATATTGCTGCTTTCCAGGGCAACTGCAAATTTGGCTTGAAATTCATTCTCCAAATCTTTCAATCAGGCTTTCCTGATCATTGTAATACGTGGAGATCTGCTGTGACATGGCTGTATGATCATTAAATTGAGGGAAAAAACTGCTACTGCGCATATGTTGACAACCAATTTATTCATTGCAAAATAGTGAAGCATTGAGTATCCATTCCGTGTCAGTTGGAGGGCACTGTGCTATATTTGTTGCCATCATCATTATAAGGGTTACAAATGATCTACCTGGAGCTCAGCATATATCTTCTAGGATGAAGTGTCAACACAAAGATAATAGGGGTGAATTTAGAGTACAGCTTTAGGTGCGCTTGCCGCTTCGCGCTGTAAGTCAATAGATGTGGGTTGGAAACTGTGCAAAAAGAAAGTAGTGGAAGAAAAGTCTGATTCAGTAACCTCACTTTAGGCATTTTCGTTTGGAAGCTGATTGTTTAGCCTGCCCAACGCTGACAGCAGCTAAGTACAGTAGAAGTGATCTTCTTTTGAAGAATTTTTTTTGTCCTAATCTTCTTTTGTGTCGTTGTCGTGAGGAAGTACATGGAAAGAATAATCAGGACACCAGATGGCATTTTGAATAGTGGGTCTATTCAGACATTTGCAAATCTCTAATTGGTCATTGGTTTTAAATGTTAGTATGCTTCACCAGTAAATCATTTCTATTCACTCTTTTTGATGTTTGCAAAGAATTACGGAAGAAATGGATATATCACTAAGGGTGGTACCAAAAAATCAGCATTCAAGCAACGGTGCTAAGTAGTGACTATGAACTCCAGCAAATACGAATAGGATGACAGTCGTTCAAAGTGATTAACAAGCGACAGGCTGAAGAGAAATGCAGGGACGTGTTTTGTGCTGTTATAAACTGGCACAACTAGAATGACTTGGGTGGAACTATGCTGACTAACACCAGCAGAGAATGCAGTTTGATGTCTTGTCACAGTTTGATGTCTGTTGTTATATCCTTGCTTCGTACGACATTTCTTGCCTGGAGCAGAATGCATCGGGGTGTTTCCTGCAGTACAGCAGGAGGGACTTGTACAAACGGGTTTAGGTCAAAACAAACAGATCTGAACTTTCAAAGGACACGCGTGGTATTCGATTGTGGGTGAAACGCTGTGATTTTTTGCTCACTTAACATGCTGATTTAAGCAGGAAGTCACGGTGAGAAGCACCTCTAGAGAAGGCGAGATAGGATGCGTTCCTAAAAAGTGCTCCCTCGGTGCGTTATCTGATGGTATGGTGATAGGTTATGTGATGGTAGCCATCTGGTTCACCCTTGTTTAAAGCGGTGCAGGTGCTGGAGGAGGAGAGAGTATCTACAGAGCAGGGCCCTGGCCTCGCTGAGACACGGCATTGCTGCTAGAGAGGAAGTTGGAGATGTGAAGCTGTGCTCCACTGGAAAGATAAAAGTGAGGAAGCAAAAGGAAGGCAACCAAAGGATGATAAGGGAACTCAGGCTGACATTACTGAAGGAAATTGCTCAAAGTTGCTGCTTCTTTCTAAGAATACATTCCTGGGGAACTTTTTGGTGAAATGCTGTCTCTGTGCCCTGTTGTGACCCAGATTCTCTCTTTATTTCAACTGGAAGCCTTCTGTAAAGAAGCATTTGGTAATGTTTCTGCCTACAGACATTATGAGATGCAAAAGAAAGAATTAAAGAAAGCGAGAGAAGGAAAGGCTTGGAAAACGAGCAGGTGCTGGCGCTATACCGAGGTACAGAGTGGAGTAGGATCTGCCTTGGTGACCATATACAAAGGGGTTCTTATGATGGCTTCTGAGTCAAATCAAATACCAAACATCAAAACAAAAAAACTGTAGATTTCAAGTAGATATCCATGCCCACACCGCTGGCGTTTGAATATGGCAAGAAATACCTGCAGTAGCTCTGGGAGGGATGGTGGGTGCTGACGTTGCCCTAAATAGAGCAGGTTAATGGGATAGCATTAGCACAGCTCTGTGGAGAGGCAACAGATCCAGGATTAGGTTACAGTTTACAGCAGAGGAAAAGTGAGCGAGGGGAACGCCAGACAGGAGTCTGTCAAACTTCCCTTGCCAGGTCTCTCTCTCGGAGCTTGATGCACACATCCGTCACCGAGGCCTCTGGCTGCTGGCTGTTGAAGACACAGTGGAACAGCAAGGTCCTCAGCGGACTTTAGAGAAGCTTTGACACTGGTGAGGGTAGAGAAAGCAATGCTTGGGATGGACTTTCTTAAAGGGAGTGTTAGTGGTGGACGTGTAGTAAAGGGGAGATGGCTAGCTAGGAGATACTGCCTGCACAGCAAGGAAGAAAAAGCTGTGCAAGCGCTTGCCTTTTTTGGCTTCTTTTCTGCAGCAAGCAGCCCCTGCTTTGTGCCGGCCGCAGCAATCTCCAGTCGATCACTGCCAAGGTGTGTGGAGCACTTCCGTGTCTGGGTTGAGTATTTCTACGATTCCAAGCTTTACTGTGTGTGTGAGTCAACAATATAGTGCCTTAAAAAAGCAGAAAGATGTTGTATGCACTTGTTAAAAGCATCTTGTTTGAGAGACATTTGGATCCACAGGGGCGCTTTGCACTTTTCATGATGCAGTTGACAAAATAGGATCAAGCCATACCAAGAAACAGCATCAGCTCTGAAAGCAACATCCTCACTATATGTGAAGCACAGATGGTGCTTTTGATACTTGGTATTATAGCTGGTTTTAAGTTTATTGGAGAAAAATATGGATTTTTAAATCTTACACCTGCATGCTGAGAGGAAGCATATGTAGAGACTCAGTGAATCCCTTGCTGCATTCCGAGTGCATCGTTACGCGCTCGGAGCTGGAGTTTGCCTTTCTCACCCACCATGAGCAGTGTTTAATTCCGGAATGGCTCTCCCGTAGTTAGACACAGGCACAGCGGAAGATGAAAAGGACATATGGTTTCTGTGCTGTGTATTAGTGGTAAGGTTGCAAAGATAAAAGCATGTACAATTTTTTCTCTCGTATACCCTGTGCATATGTTTGTGTGTGCATAGACACACCTGCACCCAAATGTGCATGACTGTATTTGATGCATTTTTGTACAGAGATGTCAGCAGGGTAAACAGAGCAGCTTACAGAGATTAGATCAGAGAGGCTCCTAAGAACAGCTTATTTGCAAGAGTAACAGATCAAAGCTAGCTGGATATTTAAATACAACTTCATGCAAATATCTGAGAGTTACTGTCCCATCAGCGCCTCTGTGCCTTCTGTCAGTGCTTTCCGCGCTGCTGAGCCTGACTGGAACCTTGCCTCATTTTCTGCAATCACGGCATATATGTTTTCCTTTGGTATTGCTAGGGAAGCTGTGCCCCCAATTTGTTGCTGGGTCTCTCAAGACACTTTTAGAATTGTAATGTTGCTTTTTTTTTTTTTTTG
>VZSC01002769.1:8473-71166 GCA_013398225.1 Steatornis caripensis | reverse complement strand
TTTTTTTTTTTTTTTGTCATCCTTTTAGTTATATTTCTTGGCCCGTTTCTGTGTTTCTTCCCAAATGTTGCGCTTTCTGGAACATCCTTATGTTTCATGGAAGGGAAGCTCACAGTGACACTGGGCACCCCAGAAGTTAGACCTTCTCAGGCACGGCCTCGCTTTTTGCACGCAGAGGCTTGTGCTTTTGCACGGTAATTTGTACGTGAAATTATCCCTCGGTCCAAGGGGGTGGACAGGTGTGTACACATTCTCTTTGTCTGTGTACTCTTTCCTTTACTCTTACCAGGCTTGCTCTAGGATGCTCAGGTAGCTAAGCTAGCTTAGGCCTGGGTTCAGCTCTCTGATCCACCACAAGCTTCTCGGGACTCTCCCCGCGCTTTCTCCCAGCTGCAGAATAAGGTCACTTCTCTAACTTGCGCGTGTGCTGTAAGAATAAACTCAGCGAAGCTTGTGACCCTGTTTTGGGGGGAGGCACATGAGTACACAGACATACAGGTAGGTTGCTCCCTGGAGTCCTGTCCGCAGGGGAGCTTCTTTCCCATTCCTTCATATAATTGCTGTGATCTTGCCGCAGCCCGTGAAGAACACAATTGCCTCTCACAGCCGGTCCTTCTGAGCCATGCTCGTAATGTGAAGGATGCCTTTTGGAAACTTGCTTTTTATCTACAGGAAGGAAAAAATTCTTATTCTTAGGCGCAGCAAATACATACACTGGCTTCGGCCACCACCAAAATAACGCTGGAGAACTGAATATCCTCCATCTACCATCAAGCGCCTGCTCCTTGTGAGAAGCGCAGTTTTCAGTTTCTCCTTTCAAGGATGCAGTGGGAGGCCAGAGCAGATTTTTCTTGTCAAGTTTGTACCTGTTTTGTGAGCTTTTAGGTGGATATTTGGCACTGGGAGCTAAAGGGCAGAAATATTGGATAGTAGCTCTTCCCCCATGCCAGAACGTCACATTCTTTCCTTCTTGGACTGTGCGGTCTGCAGGCGGGGTGCTTGCATAGCAAGTGCCATGTCAAGTCAAGGTTAAACAGGATTATTTATTCCTTTTTTCAACTCAGGATCAAAGTACAGCGCACATTGTATGGAAATAGCATTTGAAACAGCTGAGTTCAATTACCTCCTCAAATAATTGTCAGGAACATGCAGTTGCTTCTGAGGTGGAGGGTATTACAGAAAAACCTGACCTTGGACATAGTCACATGGGCCTCCAATTTCACTGCGTGGCTCTTCAGGCAGAATGTAAATCCTGTTGAGGGTCAAATCCGAGCTGCTGAATCGCAGCACCAGTCAGTCGGGGGCCGGGTACTGCCCAGCTAAGCAGACATCCTGCCATTGGGATCTCAGAACAAGGACTTGCACCAAGCACGCCTAAGTGTAGTTTGCTTCTGTACGTCGGCTTGTATGTGCTGGTCACGACATATCCTGAGGGTGTGGCAGTCCGGCTCCGCTTGTCCCCAAAACCAAGCTCCCTGTCAGGGCAGTGAATGTTTTCACGCATTGGGTGGCTGTGTGAGAAACCGGCAGGCAGGTTGCAACAGGCTCCGGCCGGGCCGTCTGCGTTTCGGGGAGCAGGCCTGGGGGACTGCCCGTGAGCACCACTGCAGAGGCATCGCTGTTACCTGTGAGTTTATCTCTCAGTTCCAGAGTGGCACTTCTCTATCTGTTCCTCCCAAGGACAACTTTTAAACTTCCCTGATGCCAGTTCCAAGTGGGTGGAGTGGTGGCAAAAGAAGCTGCTTTGATTTAAGCGAGTGAGGGGGCAGTGCTACTCTGTCTGCCGATTATTTATCTCCCTAGTTACACACAGCACTTGCTTTCTCTGGAGTGATTCAAGCATATCATAACCTCTTGCTTTAGCTCTTTTATCATGCTGGCTTGCTGCTACAGTTCAGTCAGAAATCTGTCTTGGCCTCTGCAGAGCAGAGGATGTCACCTAATTTTATTGGGCTCTGAAGTGTCTCCCCCATGTTTTTTCAAGTTTCCCGTTTATCATGCGCGAGGCCCTGAGAACTGTACTGGGTGCTTTTGGGACACGCAGAATAGGCTTTAACAGTTTTAAAAGCCTCCCTCCAATGTCATCTAGAGATAAATGGATGTGAGGACAGGTGCTCAGCAAGGCTTGCTGTGTCATGGAGCATGCCGTCTCTGGGAACACAAACAGCATCTCGCTGTGCTCAGGGATTCTCACAGAGGTTTTAACCAAAACGTCCATTGATTTCAGCACGAGCAGCAGCATACTCATGGTTTTTCTCAATCTCCCTGCTCTACTATGGGTGTATTCACATACACAGACACTGGAAGTGATGTATGTGAGATTTGAGCTCAGATTCTGGGCCGGTGGAAATCCTGAAGTCAGCATGCAATCTGAATTTTGCATTATTACAGCGAAGCCCAGTTACTCCTCTCCTTCTCAGGTACAGTTACATCTCCCACACCTGGTACCTCTCATTACTTCCCAACATTTTTTGTCACGCGTAGGAGATTGTCTCGTCATCACCAGCTCTGGGTAAATTTGGAATTGCCTGAAGGAATGCAGGATACAGTATCTCCTTGATACTGTACACCATGAGCCAGCAGTGTGCCCTTGCAGCCAGGAAGGCCAATGGCATCCTGGGGTGCATTAAGAAGAGTGTGGCCAGCAGGTCGAGGGAGGTGATCCTCCCCCTGTACTCTGCCCTGGTGAGGCCGCATCTGGAGTGCTGTGTCCAGTTCTGGGCTCCCCAGTTCAAGAGAGACAGGGAACTACTGGAGAGAGTCCAGCGGAGGGCCACAAAGTTGATTAGGGGAGTGGAGCATCTCTCTTATGAGGAAAGGCTGAGAGAGCTGGGTCTGTTCAGCCTGGAAAAGAGAAGGCTGAGAGGAGATCTGATCAATGCTCACAAATATCTAAAGGGTGGATGTCAAGAGGACGGGGTCAGACTCTTCTCAGTGGTGCCCAGCGACAGGACAAGGGGCAATGGGCACAAACTGGAACACAGGAAGTTCCACCTGAACATGAGGAGGAACTTCTTTACTGTGAGGGTGACAGAGCACTGGAACAGGCTGCCCAGAGAGGTTGTGGAGTCTCCTTCTCTGGAGATATTCAAAACCCGCCTGGATGCATTCCTGTGCAACCTGCTCTAGGCTAACCTGCTTTAGCAGGGGGGTTGGACTAGATGATCTCTAGAGGTCCCTTCCAACCCCTACCATTCTATGATTCTATGATTCTATGATTCCTGGGTGATCCTTTTGGAGGTGATGCCTAATGAGACTGTGTGATGCAAAACGCAGAAGAAAGAATGTATGAACTAGTCAGTGGTTGAGGTTTTGGGAATAAGTGAATGACATAAAGAAGGGAGGAGAGGGTCATCTAATAGTGTAGTCCCTCATACGTCCCATGAGTTCTTGTGGGTTGCAGATGAGTCCATGCATATGAAGTGCATGGAGGTGGACAGAGTGTGTGCTTTTCATGTTGCTAGATGTCTCTGCTGCTTCTTCCTTCTCATGCTCTTCCCTGCTCCAGCATGGTGTCCCTCTGACGGGGTACAGTCCTTCACGAACTTCTCTGATGCGGATCCTTCCCACAGGCTGCAGTTCTTCAATAACTGCTCCAGCATGGGACGTCTCCATGAGATACAGTCCTTCAGGAACAGGCTGCTCCAGAGCGGGCCCTTCATGGGCCACAGGTCCTGCCAGAAAACCTGCTCGTGCACGGGCGCCTCTCCATGGGCCACAGTGTCTGCCAGGAGCCTGGTCCAGCGTGGGCTCTCAATGGGCTGCAGGGTGGGTATCTGCTCCACCGTGGTCCTTTATGGGCTGCAGAGGGACACCTTGCTTCACCATACTATTCTCCATGGGCTGCAGGGGAATCTCTGCCCTGGCGCCTGGAGCTCCTTCTTCCCTTTCTTCTGACCTTGGTGTCTGCAGGGCTGTTTCTCTCACATAATCTCACTTCTCTCTCTCAGCTGCTGTTATACAGCAATTTTTACCCTTTCTTAAACAGGTTATCACAGAGGCGCTGCCAACATCGCTGACAGGCTCGGCTTTGGGTGGCAGTGAGTCCATCTTGGAGCTGGCTGGAGCTGGGTCTGCCCAGCGTGGCGGTAGCTCCCGATGTCTTTTCACCAAAGCCACCCCTGCAGCCCTCCACTAGCAAAATTTCGCTGGCTAAACCCAGTATACCAGATTAGAGAATCTTGATTAGAACATCTTGTCATTTTGGATTTGCCGAGGACATTCTGATTCTCTTGCTGGAAAATGTCTAGCCAGTGGGGGTTTTGGAAGCTTAGTTTGTATAAAAGAGCTTTTGTGTGTGCGTGGAGGGGGACAGGTAGCAGAGAGGTGGTAAGCAGCTGGTGCCTACTTGTTGTGGCAATTCCTTCCAGAGGCAATGTGCGCAGAGCTGGAGTTTCGCTTTACAGCTCCTGAGCCCGAGAGGTGAGAAGGGTTGATTTCTGTCTCTTTCTACACCTCAAACTTTCGGGAGAAGAATTGATTTAATTTCATCTTGTCTGATCCTGATTAATGAAAAGTCATTTCTGCCAGTTCTGGGTAGAAAAAAATAACCTTTGACTGTTTTGTAACTTTGCAGATATATGTAGGTGTGTGGCTGCAAGTTCTATAATTCCAGAAATTACGACAAGGCATCCATAAAGATGAGGCTGAAACCCTATGCAGCAGCATTGTAGCTTAAAGGAGCATTATTTAATACCTATTAATGGAACTGCTGAAGCATAAACACTCTCAGCTCAAACAGATTTTGTTAACTCCTTTGTGCTGGCAGTTTCAGAGTGCGATGGCAGATCATTCAACCTCCGTTTGGTACGAGAGTTTGTGTCGTGGGGGCCAGAGCCAGGCTCGCAGGAAGGAGGAGGAATTGCAGGAGGACATGGGCAGGCAGCAGCCCTGCCAGGAGGCAGGAGCCCTTGCACAGGCTTAGTCCTGGTGTCCCTTGGGCCTTAGAGAAACCGCGCATGCAGCTGCGCTTGCAACACAGGTGTTCCCAGAATAGTTTTTGTTCATCGTGTTTGACAGGGAGGCACCTCAGCCTCCCTGTGAGGGATGCTGGGTGTGTGGGCACTGCAGTCCCTGCCTTGGTGTTGGTATCTCCTTTGGTAGAGGGGAGCAGTGCANCCCTTGCACAGGCTTAGTCCTGGTGTCCCTTGGGCCTTAGAGAAACCGCGCATGCAGCTGCGCTTGCAACACAGGTGTTCCCAGAATAGTTTTTGTTCATCGTGTTTGACAGGGAGGCACCTCAGCCTCCCTGTGAGGGATGCTGGGTGTGTGGGCACTGCAGTCCCTGCCTTGGTGTTGGTATCTCCTTTGGTAGAGGGGAGAAGTGCAAAGTCACCCCTGTGCATCTACAGAGGCTGAATTTGTCCTGCTTGATGGTGAGCACTTAACAGAGCACTCCTGGGCTTTTCAAGTAGACACTGGAGAGAGAGAGGTACCGCCAAGGGGCGATCCAGTACAGCCAAGACCAGGACCAGTTCTTGGGGTTCCTGAATCTTTGCAGAGATTTTAAAGATCATAGAGCTAACAGCCCAGTAATACTACTGTCTCCGTNCTGGAGAGAGAGAGGTACCGCCAAGGGGCGATCCAGTACAGCCAAGACCAGGACCAGTTCTTGGGGTTCCTGAATCTTTGCAGAGATTTTAAAGATCATAGAGCTAACAGCCCAGTAATACAACTGTCTCCGTTAAGTGTCTCCAAGGTCCCTTTCCTTTTATTCTAGTTTCCTACTGTTTACTCACAGGTTCAAAGATCCTGGGTACAGCTCCTGCACATCATGGGACTGGCATATAAATACTTACTATTTAAAAGGAAGAACAATGCATGTTGGATAACTTGCATGCAAATTTTTGGGTAGTTATGGGACACGAACAAACTTGTTCATGCCATTCTTTGAAGCGCAGGATTAAAAGAAATATAGAAGTTGAATTTCCCAGGCAATGACATGATTCCCGAAGCTAAGGCTTAAGGAAGAACAATTGTTAACATGAAATCTATAATAAATGAGAGTGAGCAATTTTACAATCCATTTGCTTCTGGGGCAAGCCTACGCAAGAAATGTAGTCAAATTGTTCTGGAGACTGATTTAATTAAAATTGGTACAAACTCCCTGTGTGGACTCTAAGATAGGTTAGGGTTTGCATTGTGCCGTGAAGTGTGATTCTTGGCATGTGTAGACAGGCCACAGATTGCTCATTATAATAAGTGATGAAGTTGCACCAGGTCAGGTTTCTGCCATGCAGTATCTAAACACAAGCTCATACGGCACGCACCAAAATCTGTGCTGCGTCTTCTGCCTGCCAAACCAGTAATTTGAATGTAAGAGTCATACTTCGGTGATCTTTAAGAAACGCCGAACTAAAAACAGTGACAAAGAACAACAAAAAATGTGTTGATTGTGGAGTTGGGGCTTGTTGTAGGGCCAGACCTTCAGCTCTGTCAGTGGCAGCTCAGGCAGAGTTTTCGTGTCATGCCTTAGCCAAATGGGTGCTTTGACTTCCTCCCACTGCCACTTATGCCTAAAGAACTGCTCTGGAGCACTGCTCAGCAAAGCAGAGTGCTGGCTCCAGCAACACTCCATCCTCAAAGTTTTCATTTGAAGGCTGGGAAAGGCCCTTTTGCATCCCCAGGGTGTCATCAGAGGAGTCATGAGCTTGCGGGCAAGACAAGGGACTGGATCTGAGTGTTGTGTGCTTGCCTTCTCTGGAGATGAACCGTCTCTGTCTAGTACTGGAGCACTTGGGATCAAAAGCGTCCCTCACACAGCCTGCTGCCTGAGCCTGTTCAACAAAGCGCGAGGGTGGTTTCTGGCTCGTCTGTTCGCTGGGGCTTTTAATTAGCTACCAGCTATCCTCATGGTGAGGAGTTGGTGCCTGATATTATTGAGGTACTTATTCGAGCATTCACGTTTATGCGAATGCATTCCTTTTATATTGGATTTCAGGCAGTCACAAGCCGTAGCGAGGAATTAAATGTCACGTAAAGAAGAAATGTTGACCCATTGATCAAGATGCACTGCCCTACCAGTCTGTGCTGGCTGTGAATTGGCTGTTGTCTCAGCTACAGAGCCTGGTTTTTAAGCTGAAGCTACAACAGCCCATGCTCTTAGGTCTGGAGGTCCTCAGAGTGGCTCATTCAAAAAAAGACCCGGTTGCCTTTTCAAGCATCCGTATTTAGAATGATGGGTGTTTATACAATGCATGCACATAAACTGCCGACACACATTACTACGTTCGTCGCACTGGTCCTGTCATTGCGGTGCTGCGGAACGTTTCCTCGGTGGGTATATGCACTGCTTGACTACTTCCTAAGAACTGGGCTGTGGGCCTGAGCTTCAGACAGGTGAGGCCTCGTCCCGCTATGCTGAAAGACAGGTCCTTAGCAAAACCACAATACATAGACGCACCGAACGGCTTCTTACCTGCACCCACAGTGCAGCAGTGCCGCAGCTGGGTCTGCCATCGCTCCACACTCATGTTAGAGGACAGGGCACGACCAAATAATCACAAACTCAAAAGTCATCTAGACATAATCAAGAAATATAGTTTTAACTAGAGAGTTGAGACAAAGATATGGAGCAAGCAAATCTATTCCCTCCTTTAAACTTGTCCCGCACAAGGTGGCAGATCTTCCCAGGATGTAAATCAGCCTAGCTCCAGTGACTGGAGACAACAGTTGTAATTTATCCTGCCTGAAGGCCTGCACAGAAGGTGCTCGAGGTTTCTTGCAATTCATTGGAGACTTGTGACATTGAGAGCAGGCGTTTTGAGGTCCGCAGTCCTCTGGAGCGATTTGCTGCAGAGGCAACTTACAATTACAAACCCTTGATAAATCTCCTTCAGAGAAACTGAGGAGTTTGGGAAGATGCTCGAGTCCGTGATGGCTGATCTTTCTTGTAAGAAAGCTGTATTTCTGCGATTTTGATCCTAGCACAAAGGAAGCGCTATGGAAGAGGTTCTGAGGGTTCAGCAAAGCTTCAAAGTATTTCAAGGATCTTTGTCTTGTGGAGATCAGCGGTTCCTTTACAGCCCAGCTGAAAAGCCCTGGGGGAAACAAAAGGAACCTATTTCAAGCCATTTTTGTGAGAACAATACCTCTGCAACACCTGACACCTTACGCACCTGGTAAATACCATTCCTTATCAGCTACCTGATCTTTTTTAGCAGTGTTCGGACACCTACACCTGACCACCAAATTTCCACTCTGTTTGCTTCTGCTGACATTTATATAACAAAGAGCTACTAACTGCTCTTTTATCAGCGCAAGAAAGTTGAGCGCAGGAGGAGGCAAATATGATGGGCATCGTACAGCAGCCCTCAGAGGTGTGCTGCTACCTGTATATGCAGCCTCTGTAAGGGTTATATTGAGCCATTGCTCAGAAAAAAAACGCTGCTGGGTGCTTGGAATGATTTAAGTCTCTTGTTTCTGGGACAAAAATGGATGCTGTTATATACTAACTCCTTTCTCTGCTGGATGTCTTATTATTGTTAAAGATTGCAAAATACCGTGATGTAAAGGAAACACAGGGCTTTGGGCGTATGTCTGTCAGGCATATCTGGGTATCTTGTGTTGCTCTGTGATTACCAACTGGTGAGCACAGGAACGGAGCTGATGATAGTTTTGTGTTTCTCATCTTGCTGTCTCCAGTCACGGGGCGGGGGCTTCTGGGTCTGAACGTGAACAGGAGAGAGGAAGAGGAGAAGGTCCTGCCTGCAGAGCTCAGCATGTGAGTGGAGTTTCCTGGGTTTCCCCTGTTCTTCCCTTGTACTCTGCAGAGTCTGAATTTCCTAGGCAGCTGTATATATACGTGTCTTGCTGGTTGGTGCTCGCCACTGGGAATGGCGTTTGACTGCGGTCAACAGTTGTTCTGCTGGCGGGCCTGCATGAAGCCTTGCGTTAACAGCCACACAGCGCCTTGCCCTCCTGTGTACCCAAGAGTCACATTGTGGAAAAGGACCATGGTAATTTCTCACTTGATGTCTGGTAGCACTGGAATGTGGCTTTTTGTTAGAGTTCCTGTGATCTGTGTTCCCTGTGTTCCCCAGCTTCAAGGAGCTGAAGAATTTAAAACAATTTAACAAAGACCGCTGTCCCCCAAGGACAGAGCTGCCCTGAGAGCCAGTTGACAGTGAAGGTTTTAACCTTGATTTCAGTACCTACAGAAACACGGGTTTTTTCTGAGTTGATATCTGGAAAGTGGTCAACAGCATTACCTTACCTTGTTAACTTGTGATGGAGAGCAAGGCTTTATAATGATACATCCAAGCCTAGTTAGAGTTGATGTTTATTAAAGATGAGTACAATTTTGCTAANAGGTTTTAACCTTGATTTCAGTACCTACAGAAACACGGGTTTTTTCTGAGTTGATATCTGGAAAGTGGTCAACAGCATTACCTTACCTTGTTAACTTGTGATGGAGAGCAAGGCTTTATAATGATACATCCAAGCCTAGTTAGAGTTGATGTTTATTAAAGATGAGCACAATTTTGCTAAGAGGTTGTTAGCGTAAAATGCATAAAGAAAAAATTATACTGCAAACAATAACAAGGTCTCAGAATTACCTTGAACTGCGCAACTGAGGNCTGTCCCCCAAGGACAGAGCTGCCCTGAGAGCCAGTTGACAGTGAAGGTTTTAACCTTGATTTCAGTACCTACAGAAACACGGGTTTTTTCTGAGTTGATATCTGGAAAGTGGTCAACAGCATTACCTTACCTTGTTAACTTGTGATGGAGAGCAAGGCTTTATAATGATACATCCAAGCCTAGTTAGAGTTGATGTTTATTAAAGATGAGTACAATTTTGCTAAGAGGTTGTTAGCGTAAAATGCATAAAGAAAAAATTGTACTGCAAGCAATAACAAGGTCTCAGAATCACCTTGAACTGCGCAACTGAGATTCTCAAGTACTGTCAGATCATCTCTGCGTAAGACTGAACTGCTGACATTTAATTCCAATATATTTCTGAAATAGAGCAACATTCCTAATTGCTTGTGTGTGTTTGCGTTATGTCTTACGCAATATCTTTAGTCAATTAGAATAAATTTTCATTAAAATGATGAGGAAATGATTTATTTTGCAACCGTTGGACACAGAGACCGCTCCGTACTTATAGCTTATATAGGATTTTGGAGTACTCACCTTTTTGTAGTAAAAAATTGTTGCTGAGCAAAAAGCAGTCTTTCTGGGAAGAGCAGCCCTGCAGAAACACAGTGAAATTGCGGTTCAGCTAAGATAACGCCATTTCAGTAAGCTCAAGACTTTCCTCACGGTATCAAGTAAACTTAACCAGGCATTGAAGTTCGAAGGTTGTATTAGGGTTTCCTGGGTTGTTTTCAGAGTGTTTTTCTGGATATCCATGATTAAAAATTTAGCAGACTTGCCTAGCTGCAGGTTGGTGAAGTATGAATTTTTCCTGAAGCTTTTCAGAAGCTGAGGTATACTAGAAATTCCTTCTAGTTGCTCTGCACTCCCAAAGCAGGAGTATGAAAAGCCATGCTATTTCTTGACTTTTTGGAGAATACCGTTTTGCTAAGGGTTTGGGCACTGTGTCTGGCATTGGAGGCAGAGAGACAGGTCATTGATTGCTCTGCAAACCCCGTGCTCTTGGAAACAGCGAGCACACACACGAAAGATGGGGAATGTGGTGTGGAATCTGCTGGCGAGTGAGTGGAAGAGTGTGGCTGTGCCTCTGCAGAAATCAAAGATCAGAAGGAGCACTGAAAGCTAATCCATAAAATGATTCATGCGCTAAGAACTTACCGGGATGATGAAGCATGTGAGGTCTGTGTGGTCTGTTGCAATTAATGCACTATGAATAAGCAAGGCAGATTATGAGTGTCGGTATTCGCAGCCATGCTTTNAGTGTGGCTGTGCCTCTGCAGAAATCAAAGATCAGAAGGAGCACTGAAAGCTAATCCATAAAATGATTCATGCGCTAAGAACTTACCGGGATGATGAAGCATGTGAGGTCTGTGTGGTCTGTTGCAATTAATGCACTATGAATAAGCAAGGCAGATTATGAGTGTCGGTATTCGCAGCCGTGCTTTGTGGTACACGCGTGTCAACACTACCGATAGCATGGAGAATTCAGCAATAATCGTAACTTCCAATTGGTTTGGCCCTAATCATTAGCGTTTTANGATTCATGCGCTAAGAACTTACCGGGATGATGAAGCATGTGAGGTCTGTGTGGTCTGTTGCAATTAATGCACTATGAATAAGCAAGGCAGATTATGAGTGTCGGTATTCGCAGCCATGCTTTGTGGTACACGCGTGTCAACACTACCGATAGCATGGGGAATTCAGCAATAATCAGTAACTTCCAATTGTTTTGGCCCTAATCATTAGCGTTTTGTGAACTGGAATAGTTGCCTTCTAAATAATTAAAAGGTTTGGAGAACGTGCATCATAGAACTACAAGATTTGCTCCTTAGGGCCACACGGTTGTTATATTAAATTGCCTGTCTAGATTGTCAGGTTGTGGACACTGGCATTTTACACACCTGTACCGTCCTTCTCATTCCCTGTTGGGAAATCTTGCGGATTTTAACAAATTTGCAATCAGACTAGAAGGAGCAAACCCAAAGCCGTTCCAGGCAGACCTTTGAGATACTATAATGTGAAAATGCGACTCAGAGCTAGGAAAAGGCAAAAAGCTTTGCAGTAAAATACTGGTTCTGCAGGGAATTGTAAAAGGAGGGTTTGGAGACTGCTGCAGCTAGGAGAGATGTGGGGTTTTTTCAAACAGCAATAAAGCACTCGGAGTATCCATGTAACTTTTGTGAAGAAAATCTGTCTCTGGAAGCTGCTGCACTTGTCTTTGAATGAGCTATCGTCTCTTAGCACGCTTTAGGGTGTTGTTGAAATCCTTCCTTGCAAGACTCAATGGATGAAGACAACCATTTTAAGGATCGCACTGCAATCATCCCTATGAGACCTGGCATTGGGGAGCAGGAGAGCAATGACAGCCAGTGTTTCCTAGGTCCAGAACTGCTGTCCTCGTTTGCCATAATTTCCAACATAATGAGTATCTTAGTGTCAGGTAAGTTTTAAAAAGAGAGACTCTCTTAAAAACAAATAGTCACTGCCAGCAGGGTTGCAAGCTGGGACTACTAAAAGATGATCTGATGAGGATAGTGAACGGCAAATGGGATGTGGATTTCACTCTAATAGTTTATCAACAGGAGCTTTCCGAAAAGCTCTTAAGTGTGCTGCCAAATCCAGCTTCCAAAACAAGGAAAGTAATACAAATCCAATATTGTTAATGTCAGAGGTTTCTAGTTAATTATCTTTTACCTGAAAAAATCAGTGAAAAGCACAGAGCATTGTTTAAGCCTTGCTTTGTGTCTCTTTATTCACATACTACGCTCCTTTGTTAGAAATATATTTTCCTCCTCAAAGACCTCTAGCTCTCGTAGTAGACTCTGTAAGATATATTGTTCTTTTGATACATCCAGAAGACACTTCTGGAGTTAAAAGGAAAATATAATTTAAAAAATGTATATGCGTGCCCAGGTTAGTACTTTCTGAAAGAAAAGAAACCCTATAAGGAAAACAATAATGACTTACGTTGCTCAAACAACTATTTTGTCTGCCTTCTATTTTATTTTGAACTCCCATTTAAGCAACCTTGTAAGTCTTCTAATGCTGGTATCTACTCTTTGGTTGTTATGTTTCCCTCCTGCCTAGTTAAAGTAAGGAGAAAAGAAGCCTCGTGTTCCGTATGTTTATTGAGGGAATTTTTTGTGTGTGCAGTTCACATAAAATTGCATCCATCCGGCTCATGATCCATAGTGCAATTCCATTAACAAAGCAGCACTCTACCTTTTGTGTGTGCTGTTATGCTTACAGCCCATTCCTCTCATTGTGT
This sequence comes from Steatornis caripensis, assembly GCA_013398225.1. NCBI lineage: Eukaryota > Metazoa > Chordata > Aves > Caprimulgiformes > Steatornithidae > Steatornis > Steatornis caripensis. Next base: position 58,301 of record VZSC01002769.1, on the reverse strand, counting down.
CTCCCGTAAAAATACGTTTTGCAGGTGATCTAGTTTAGTTCATTTCCAGTTCTGTTCTATTTTCTTTGTTTGTAGCCCAAATAACTTTTTAGAAAATATTAGATACAATAATTTTCATTTTTCCATTCAAGATAAAACTTGCACTGAAAGTAGAATGCATTTATTTGGTCAAAAATTTCAGTTACATAAAATGGGAAGTTGATTTTTTCCCACTTTCTTTCACTCTATTTTCCTGCCTCCACCTTTGAGAGCTGAGATACTCTTTTCTGTAAAATACAAAGAACACACGTGGCATTGTGTGCCATTTCTGTATAGCACCAAGGGCTCCCTGTGCATACAGGCTTTATGAAGCTCTTGATTCAGCCTGAAATTGTGTGTCCTTCCGAAACAAGGACAAACAATGTCTTAGCTCGAAGCCTGCTAAGACAGGAGCACGCTTTTCATAGGTGCCTCAGAAGCAACAGTTCTTCTGAAGCCGGTGGCCACTGTTCCTGACTGATCTTGTTGACTTTAACGTGGTGCTGTGCTGTTGCTTCGCAAGGATATCCCTGAGAAAGCCCTCCTTAATTTGGGATATCTAGAAATTACACATTCAAGGCAAAGCCTTCCACCTTGCCAGACCTACCCCAACAAGTGTCCAGCAAGGACGCTCCACGGGATTGTTGAGGTTTAATAAATAGGGCTGAGTTTTCCATTGCAATTCAATGGACAAGAGACCCCAGAGTAAGGCGAACTTGTTTACTCTTGGGTTTACAAAAAGCCTGCCAGTGGCTAGACTGCTTATAGCCTGATGTACTGACGTAGTCTTGAGGCTTCCACACACTCTCCAGCCATCTGCCCGCAATCCTCCGGCATCTCCTTGATGGCAGGGGCCATGCTTTCTTCTTGTGCTTTCTACAGCACCTGGCGCGGTGAAGTCTCGGGCTGTGGAAAAGCAGGAGTCATATAAATGATGGTAATAAGCTACCGCACTGAGCCTGCCTGTTTGTGCCTGAGTGTCATAAAGCCTGTTGTTTTTAGGGGTAAGGAGGAAACTGGGGGAAAAAAAAACAAAGGGAGCAAAAAAAAAACCACAGGAAAGTTTTCCTGCCCTGAAGTGTGGGCTGAGAAATCTGCCTGAGATGTGAGAATACATGCGTGGAAGTGTGCAGCAGAAAAGCATCTAAATGAGACTCCGTAGTTGGATGAGAGCAGCTCACCAGCCCTCACGCGTCGCACATACAGTTGCTTTTTCAATTGAAACTGGAAATCAGCGGCTCCTCGGGGAGGGAAACTCCCAGATAGACAGACTGCTGGGATGCGCTTCGCTGCTGGCCTGGGAAGGTCATCAGAGCCTTTCTTCACCCTTTGCATACATGCTGTGTTACTTGCTGTGGCGTGGTGGAGAGAGTGCCCCTTTTTAGAAACAGCATCACTGGACATTTGCTAAGGTTACCAGATTTAATAACCGATGGGCAAGAGAAAATCCTGCATCCCTGTCTTCTGACCTCAAGAAACATTGAAATATGGCACATAACAATGCACACACGACCCCTTTGAGGTGACTGCTCGGTACCTTTTTCCATTCTCTCTCTCTCTTCCCCTCTCCCTCTTTTTCTAAGCTTTCCCTTCCCATTTCTTCTGTTCAGCCTGTTTTTGTATCTCTTCACCTGGCTTTTAGGATATATTAGCTGAGTTGTAGGATATATTTCTATTTCCAGGTACAAAATTAAGGTATTGGTAAATGTCATCATAGATAATAATGTAATAGTAGACCCCTTTGTCTGAAATGTGCTTTTAGGTATTACCTTGATCAGTAATTTAATTGAATTGGATAGTGACAACACACTGACATTGTTAAGGTTAATGACCCAATGATTTACAAGACAAGGCACATTTACTGGCAAATGGATTTTAGTAATTGTTCTACTCAACAATGAGAATAACAATTTGTACATTGATCCACAAAGTCCTACAGCAAAGCCTCTGTTCTTACTTTGCCAATACCCACGTCCATAAATTCCGTGTGGCTCAGGGAATGTTTTCTTGGCCCTGTTGCATTTTAACTGCATTGCACTCAATTTCAGATTGCATCCTTCAAAATGATCCACAGCTTTTGCTGCCTGTACGGAGCGTAGCTGAGCGCGAAGACGGCAAGAGAGAGTAGAGGACGATGGGAGGACGTGACCTGTTCAGGTAGGGCAGTGTTCGTCTTGGCTAGGTCGAGCTAAGGTTTTCTCCAGTCGGTAGCTGCATCTCTCTGGCACGTGTTTAATGTCTGTTTCGATAGATTTGGATTGTTCTGTTTTCTTTGCCAAAAGGCTATGGGAGGCCGTGCCGAATGGGGTAGGAGAATTCTTGTTTAGTTAGGGCTGTTATCCTTATTAAATAACTTTGTAATCTTATACAACACAAAACAGAAGTGTCTGTTCATCTTGAATTAATGTTCGTTGCTGTTGCTCAGAGTTTTCTTGAAGTACTTCCTGTTAATTCTTTATCAGTTAAATCCCAGATCATCTATTCCTTTATTTTTTTCACAGTTTAATTTCTTGCTTTGAAGCCCATAATCAATTCATTCATTTTGCTTAGATCTTTTAAATATTGTGACGAGAGTAACTTTACTGGAGCCTGGAATTTTGAAAATGTTTAAGATGGACTGAAAAAGAGCCCAGGAAGTCTTCAACTAGAGCCCTTAAACTGCGGGATATAAATTGTTTGAATTGCTGGTTAAAGATTCTGATTGTAAGGGATGGAGTTTAACATTCTTATCAATTAATTATTACTGGAAAATGAAGTATTTAATCAGCATTGATCTGTCGTAAGGCTACAGCACTGGCATTAGCTGAAACACAGAACAGAAGGGTTTATTGAACACAGTTGTCTTTTTGCAGTATTATTGACAATGTTATTTCTGTAATCGTAATGGACCAGCAGCTGTTGGTTAGATACTCTTCGCTACAACACAGTTTATAAACTTAATTTTATTGTCCTTAGCTTTATTGACCATTGATTTCTTCAGTTGTCCTTTTGCTTCCCTTATTAATTTTGTGTCATTCCTGCCCTCTGGTGTATCGCTGCCAACTTTCTCTCTTTTACATTTGATGTTTATTGGCATTTCCCCCTGCTTATAACTGCTTTCACTCCCCCATCATGCCACGATGAGATTGCTTGGTCAAGGTTTTATTGCAATTATCAGCCACGTGTTCTTCATTACGCTGCATGTACGTACCCAAGTAAGACTGCAGAACTTCCGACCTCCAGAATTATACTCAGTATAGCATCGTGCTTTGGCCTCTATTCAATCTTAGATAGCAATATTTTTAAATAAATAAATACTGCTCTCTTTGTCATCAAAAGTAAATAGTGAACATGAAGAAGAAAATGACATTTTAAAATTATTCTGTGCTAAAACGACGTAAGTGTGAACTAAGTGGAAATAACTGTGTTCTTTTAGTTTAAAGAAAAACGTTTTAGCTGTAGTAATCCAGTACAATGATAGTGGTGGTATGTTGGTGAGTTTTTTGACAGGTACATAGGTTTTTTATTTCTCTCAGTGGGCCCGCAGCCTGCGACTCAGGAAGATGCCGGGGCTGCAAAGGCTGGATGGGGATTAGTTCCCTGGTTTGCTAAACTGCTGTCAGTAATTTCAGACAGATCTGAAATTTCAGACAGAGACCCTTAGAGGTACCCAAAGGAGTAGGAAGAACGCAACAGTGGAGAACACGTTCTCTTCCTTGTCAAGCTGATGCTTTTGGGTTTAGTCCGTAGTAAAATAAAGAAGCAAATAGTAGGAAAGAACGATCTGTAGACGTTAAGAGAGTAAAAGTGATGAATAATAATGACTTTGGCCTTTAAAGAACCAGTCGTAGCAGAGAGTTGAATGAAGACTTTGAAACTAATTGAGACTTTGAATCTGTGTTTACAAATTGGAAAAGGAAGAGAAATGATACAAACATAGGTTTAAGAAGAGAGGAAAAACTGTGCAAAGAGAAGCTGGGAGGATGTATTAACTTAACCTGTGTGTCAAGCATTTGGCTTTCTGTGCAGTAAGAGGCTGTGCTATATTTAAAAATCCTACGTATTTCCTCATCTTCTGTGGCACAGGCTTTTGCAGGAGAAATGTCCAATGAACCCATCTATAACTTTTCTGATTGCGTTTTAAACATTTATGTTGCTGGCGTCTACATCTACTAAACCTGAGACTTTAAATGGACTGTAGCTTATTAAATCGTATCTTTTCTGTCAGTCTCATCAGTGGAGGAATACTGATGATATTAACACTGAATGGGACCAAAGCAGCATTTCATTGCCTTTTGTGCTTGAAAATATCTGAACCCCGGTCCTTTTACCTTGATGGGTGGCCATTTGTGAGCTCCTGTGTCCAGTTATGGCACTTGCATGGCCCTTAATTTTCACTCTTGTTTTTCCAATCAGACAGTCTTACTGGAAAGCGTGGGTTAAAGGCTTTATCCAGGGGTGCAAGCAATTAGCTGCACATATGGTCATTGTTATAATTACTTGCCCAACCTGCTATAAAAGGATGTGTTACCATCTGATTGTTGGATTGAAGGGTATGGTTAGTGTATCGGAAATAAAACAGTTGGGGAAAAATTACAAATGCTATAAACTTAAGCAAATTCTAAAAGGCATATAGTTTCATAAAAATTTTTGTAACTGATGGGCTTTTATAAACTTTAAGGAACAAGTTGACAGATGCTTTTCAATTCAAAAATCTTCATAGTAGTTATCAGGTCACTATATGCAAACCTTTGTCTTGCTCACAATCACAGGGAAGTTAGAACTGGGTTAAGTGTTACAGGAAGAAAGTTCTCATGGCAATTACTTAAAAGAGGAATCTAATCAATGACGCCCATTTATTTCCACCTGGGATGTTTACATTTCAAAATTTTAGGGTGTTTTAATGTGGGATTAGGCACAGCATAACAAGCTACTGCAAAGTTCAGCCTGGTCCCAGGTCTGGATTGTGAGCAATCCTGCCGTTTTGCTGTGGTCCATCCTGGGGAGACAAAGAAAGCACCCCTTTGCTTCATCTGAATTTTTGCCTAAAATTTTTAGCCAGTAGGCAAAAAAAAAATAAAAAAAAAAAAGGAATTCTCATAGAGACTCCTCTTTGTGAGGATTTGATACGAAGATATACATGACATCATGTTTTTGCTAAACTACATTCATATTCCTTCTAGGTGTGGGAACACCTAGGTGTGTTGCTTTGTTCCTCCCTGGAGCGCCAGTGTCACAGAGAACACCACACAACCCTGGTGATGGTTTTTAGCGGGTGGGATGTGGCAGATACAGGGCATTTGGATCTACGTTTCTTTAAGGACGTTTTACAAACTGTCTGGAAGGACGAAGTGACAAGATCTCAACACAGTCTAAACAGAACTGGATTGGGGGCCTATGCCTAAATAGGTGAAGTAGGATATTTATGTAGAAGGCAACTGTAGGCAATAGCATCAAAGCAGCAGAATGCTTAAGGGAGCTGAGGATGCAGAACACATCCGAGGTCTGGTCAGAAGTCCTCAGGGAGGGCAGCTTCTGGGGAGTTTCTGTTAGGTTTGAATAAGGAGAGGAAGGAGCCGGAGGAGAAAGATAAGGTCAAATCTGCGAGAGAGCACTGAAGCAGTCCCTGAAGAAGAAAGCAGAAAGGTTAGGGAGCAGCATTGCCGTTGACTCTGCTTAGCAGGAAATGTTGTGCCCACGATATGAGTGAGACAGGCGCTGTAAGAAGGGTGGGATGTGGGGAAGGAAATGGTGTTGACATCTTTCGCCCTTTCTGTTTGAGGAAATTGGTCAGCAAGAGCAGGTGAGCTGCATACAGTGCGTGGACTGGAGTTTTACTGCTGGCAGTCTGTTGAGCAAAGCGACGTTGCTGTTAACACAGCTGCATGCACTGGTAGGAAATAGGTTAGAGAAGGATGCAGAGGCAGCTATGGCAAGTTTTGTGGACTCAGAAACACCCAGTGACCAGATATTGTTCCTGAGCGTCCAGGAGTGCAGGAGCAGGCCTGGGTTTTGTGCCAGTCTTACAAAACCCAAGTGCAGTGGGTCGGTTGGTGTCGTCGTTCCTGGAGTCTGGGGAGTTCTCCCTTCACCGACACAAGCCAGCTTGATTCTTCCTGCTTGATAATTTGCTCTCTTTGCCCCAGTAATCAGTTCACTGTTTCCATTGCTGCTTTCCTGGGCTTGTCGACAAGCAGTGCAAATCAAGAGATCTGCACTAGGTCGATTTTGAATTAGCGAGTTTGACAAATGTTTTCATTTGAGAAGGCAAGCTGCCTCATTGTGCTTGGTTTAACACGAACACGTTAGAGTGACAATGCTGGATTTAACTTTAGTTATCAACACTTTCAGCCTACATTGGTCTAAGTAATTGTCCTGTTTATACTGACAGGTTAAAATAATGTATTCTAGAATGGGAGCGCTTCTACGGAAGATGAAAAGCAGCCCGAGAGGGTTATCAGCTGTTACTAACTGTGACAAGCAGTGTGAGCTAGATGTATGGATAAATTGCTATTGCTCCAGAGGTTATTCCTATTAGCAGGAGACATATAAGGAACCCTAACAAGGCATTAATACAGTACAGCTACTACAAAAGCTCATCTGTCCTATCCAAGCTCAGGACTAATGGCACATTCCAGCGTTTTCTTGATGTTGCACTGACAGGTGGTGATAGACCTTTAAATAAAACGAAAGCTCTACTAGGCGGTTGGGAAAAGTCAGGCAACTGTGAGGATTTAAAAGCTAATCTTTAAGGAAATAAATAAATAAAAATATTTGAGAACGGAACACTGTTAGGAGCAGTGCTCTGGATTCCTCTTTACACAGAATCAGATATTGTTGTGCAGATGGGATCTTGGCAAAATAGTTCTGATAACATTTTCTGTCCACAAAAGAGAGATTTGTTTTGTTTTGTTTTTTTTTTCTTCAGCAAGTGTTCTTGGGATCAAAATAATGTGATTGTTTAAATGTGAAGTGTTTGGTTCCTTTCCATCTGGAAAATGTTACTGGAAGTACTGAGAAATGGAACTCAATAGCTGAACACTTTCAGTGTTTTTAAATAACAGAATTGAGCTCCTGCTGTGGGCTCGCTGCAGGTGGGCTTCCGTGGACTTCAGGAGTGTGTTCCTATTCGTGCCGTTTGGTGGGCTACTTGTGCTAAGGCAGTTTGCGGGGAAATACTTAGGAGGGATTTGCTCACACAGAGGCTAGTTCATCTGTAAAAGAAATGGCGCAGAAATTTCTTTAGCAGCAGAAACATGCTTCTCTGGAGTCACACAGAGGAATTGTAATTGCTTGTGCAGAAAAGATGGGAAATTTTTGCATTATCTTCTCGGAGAAGCTATGTAGAACTTTGTTTACATTACTTAGGCTTGTGCTTGTTACCCGACATCATAGGAATCATTTCCAGAGGCGCCCAGTGGGAGCAAGCAAACAAGGGACAGGAGTGTGCGTTTTCCGTACCAGATGTAATGATGGAAGTTAAATATTGATGGGCTAATTTCAAATGGGAGTTGCACGTGATAATAAGAGGGCTAACGCTGAAGGAAAGATTGCTGCAGACCGCTCTGTTCTTCCAGAGGCGACTGGGTTTTGAGGACTGAAAAGGCCTGCGAAGGACAAGACAGCATCTGTGTTAACAGCGGACACAGAAGCTGGGAACTTCATAATGGACACAGATTAATTGGAGGTTTGAGAAGGAAAGGAGAAAGAGGAGACGATGTAAATATGACAACAACTACAGCTGCATAAGCAAAAGGGAAAACCGTCCTAAAATGTGGAAAAATACTGAAGCAGAGATAAGAGCAGAGAGTGTGGGACTGCCCCTTGTGGGAGTAGTGCTGTAGTTTTAGCCAATTGTCTAACCGGTCCCTTAGAGTAACAAAAAATCTCCACATCAGCTCATATACTCACCTCCCCGAAGAGAAAACCTGTTTAGTCCGATTATCGCTTGAGCCCTACTTTGCAGTAATTAGAGTACAAATTAATACTTTGCAGTCATTAGAATACAAAGCCCTTCTGCTGTAAATTAGCTGCCTTTCTGATACTCTTTACAACAAATGAACTTTATAAAATGTAGTTGTATGATTATTTGGACATCTTTGTAAATGGCCTTGCTGCAGGTGGAGTCCTGGGGAGGTAGAGGGCTTGCACAGAAGCAGCGCTCGTGCATCTGTTTCCCAGTGCATGAGGTAATCCTGAACTGCAGAAGAATGAAAATGGTAAATGGTGAAAATAACATGAGCAGCCATCACAGTTTTATTTTCTTCCTTTTTTTCCTTCTTTTAAGCTTGAAATGAAAATGTAGAAGGGAGTAAAAGCTTTGCTCTGGGGAGGAGGGCTCACTGCTGGCCGGTGCTGCTGAAGGTGCGTGGCCAGGGCTGCTCGGCAGCTTTGCCTCATCTGGGAAGCTGAGCAGCTCCTAGCTCATCGTGTGCTTTGGCAAAAAACCACCCGGANTGAAATGAAAATGTAGAAGGGAGTAAAAGCTTTGCTCTGGGGAGGAGGGCTCACTGCTGGCCGGTGCTGCTGAAGGTGCGTGGCCAGGGCTGCTCGGCAGCTTTGCCTCATCTGGGAAGCTGAGCAGCTCCTAGCTCATCGTGTACTTTGGCAAAAAACCACCCGGAAAGCTGAGCGCGCAGGGGTTTTGAACACGCATTCACCGAACACGAGGCCTTTCCGTTGACAGCAATGGACTGTCTGCTGGATCAGGCCCTGGTGGTTCATAGGGGATCCTTCCCCTTCAGATCAGAGACTAATGGCTGAAGAGGTCAACCTGCAAAGACGGGGAGAGTAAAGAGGAACGCCACGCCAACGCTTGCTCGCGCAATGGAACGAGAGCTGGCAGAAATGGGATGTGCTTACCAAGGCTTACCAACAACGCGTTCGTTTTATTTCTGCATTTCTAACGTGTGGCTTGAGTTGTAACATTTTACAATGCAAGGCTTAGGCCTGTTCGTTACATACTGCCAAGATGGGCCTGTTTAAGGATGTTTTCTGGCCAAGAAAAAACTCGGGTCACGTATCAGGATCAGCGTTGATTTTAAATGGCTGTCACGGGGAACCTGGTGTTTGAAATGGGGAAGGAGTGCGCATAGGTCAGCTGCACCCCGCGTCCTTCTTCGACGCTGCTCGTTGTTAGCCTGGTGTTTATTCATGAGGAGACTAGCGGTTCTAGGAGGCACGGGATATAAATATTTAGCACTGTCTGTGGAGAAGGAAAATATTGTTGGAACAATGTCTTCATTTGTCAGAGGAAAAATAGGGACTAATTTTTTTTTGAGAGATCACAATTAACTGCTCCCTATGAACTGTTTCTCTAAAGATTTCAGGCAGACGGATGCTCTCGCAGCAAGAGGAGTGAATGCCAATTGAGAGAAACACGGATCCATTTATAAAGCCAGAGAAATCATTCTGTCAGGCAGGATATAGGTACGCAAATTAAGCAGGTATCAAAATTATACTGTCTCTTCAACAACTGCCTCTCAAGAGTAGACTATGGACAGGAATAGCTAAAGATCTTAGCAGGCTGTAATTTAACTCTGACAGCACATGACTACAGTAGTAGTCCCCCGCTAATAATAATGACAGGCAGGTTTGCCCCACTGCCCTGCAGATTCCCTTCCCTCCTGTCACTGGAAAATTTCAGCGCGCAATTCCTCCGCACAGAAACCTTGCACAGAATCCCTGAACCATCCGTGCGATGGTATGGGAATGGCTGCGGGGCTCTGCCACGTGGAAGGGGCTTCTTGGCCCACGAAGTATTACCGTGTTTCAGAGTAAATGCCAAGATGGACTCTTCTGTGTGAAGTTTTAAATTGCCAAAAGAAATTGTGGTGTAGATGCCTGAGCCCTGGGTAGCACGAGCTCCTCTGCGTGAGTCCCTGCCCTGGTGACTAAATCTGGGTGCTTTCACAGTTTTTGTGGGATCCAGCAGCCCGTGGTGGCAGCTCAGCAAGTCAATCTCATGCCATGGAGAGCGTACAGCCGAAGTATGTAGGATGGACCAAAGCAGGCAGGGGAAGGGAAGCAGTGATGAGCACAGGGTCACATTTGCTTTGGAGCAAATCCAGGAGAACGCTGCTGTTTGGTCCTCAGCCTGACGCCTTGCTTGCCGTACCCTGCAGCCTTCCCCCAGGGGTAGCACAGTGCAGCCCTGAGCTGCTGAGTCTTCTGCTTTGCTCTGAAGATTTGTGCCTCCCTCTCTAATCAAAGAGGTTGTGTTCTTTCTAAAGGAAATGGAGTTGAACTCTAAAGCATAACAGATAGAAAAATATCCCTCAAAACGTTTTTGAGTCAAAAGCTTCATACTGAGTAGCAAAAACACTGATTGCAAACATTTACTTTCTTTCAAAATTCTAACTTTCACCTTGGAAGATGAAAAGTACGTGCTCAAAAACCATTATGTGCTTAGTATTCTTAGCCATGGTTTTTGGCTTTTGACATTTGGAAGTAAAGTTGAAAGTTGCTGATGAAAATTTCAGTTATTGCCCTCCAACTTTTGACAGCATTTTCCACAGACCCTGCTATGCCCAAACTATTTTCTGCAGAGCCCGTTCTTTGAAATTCAGTCACTTTTGCTTTTTCCTCATAAAGATGTATGAGTGTATGTCTGGCCTTTGGTAAAATAAGAATAAGGCCTATTCCCAGCTTAAATCTTCCTAACATCCAGATTTCTTGCTAAGCCTCTACTGCTGCTGAATTTAATCTACAGTGAATTATCAGAGTTCAGCTCCTAGTATAAAGTATGTCTGACCTCTGGCTGTGCAGTTTTCCTTATTATCGTTTTCGTGTGTTTGGGCATGGACATTTTATTGTCCAAAAATTCTTAATGACTCGATCGGGATCTCTCACCTTATAAGCAATAGTCGCTGGTAGTTGAAATGTCTGAATAGCTTATTACTTTGACATTAAAAAAATAAAATAAGTTTCATTTTAAACCCGATTATTTTCCTCCTTAGGAATTTTTCATCTTCCTGGGAAATACTGGAGCTGTAAGCAGTTTTGGAAATGGATTGAAAGTTTGTGTTCCTGCACTGTCCTTTCTCTAACCTCTGCTGAACTGCTGTAACTTTTAACAAGTACAATAGATGACAAATGATATCCCTCGAGGTTTATTCATTCCTATTCTCATACACCACCATGCAACTTGATTGATTTCGGCACAGTCTCCAGCTCCTGGAAATGCTCCCCAACCGATTCCTCAAGGGAAACAGCTACCCCGTAGGACTTTTTAGGGCCAAGGTTCACAAGACAGGCCCTATCACCAGGGCTTCAGGCACAGCTTAAGTAGGCAGTTGCCGAAGGTGGGGACCTGCCCTGGAAGTAAAATACAAATAAGTGGTGACTGTGGCCATGCATCTTCATGCTCAGCCTGGTTTCTGTGCCTGCCCCTGCCTTATCCCTGCTTGGTGAGTGCAGATCTCCCCTTTTTCAGATGCCTCCTATGCCTCCTTACTCCGTCCCCTCTTTAGCAGAACCATCCTTTTGGGGGTGATTTCTAGGGGTGCAGCCATGGTAACACAGAGAGTAGGGAATAACGGAGCACGAACTGGATTTTCTGAAGGTGTAGGATGGGGCCATTCATATGGCGGTTTTCCATCAAGACCGGACCCCACCAGGCTCCCAGACCCCAACCAGGCTCCCAGACTCCGCGTTCCTGCAGATCTGCCCTTCTTGCCATTCCCCAGTTCCCGAGAAGCAGTGCGCGTCCCGCTGCAGCCCTTGACTGCCCGCAGAGAGCTGGAGCTACCTCTGGTTAAGACGATGGCAGTACAACTGCCCGCAGAGTGCATTAAAAAGGGTTGAGTTTGACAGCAGCTCTTCTGTAGCTGTAATGTCCTGGCCTGTGACAGGAGAATGTTTTACAGGCACTGCTTATGTGGGTTGTATGGGTGTAGGGTAGGAATGGTGCTTTTTTAAAGAGGTTGAGCCTTGGACTTCCATCCGTTTGTAGACTGACGTGCTGGTTTGAAAAAAAACCAGTTACATCTTCAATGGGATACAATAAGCAAATGTGTTTTTTTTAACTTAGGGTTACATTATTCAATACACCTTCAATGACTTCTTGTTCTGCCACCCTTTGATCCCACTGTTTGCAGCATTTCTGCAGTCACCCAGAGCATTTTATCGGGAGGATGTGGAGGGAGCTGCTGGAGGGGTAATATTTGCTTTGGAAGAAACATACATTTTCAAAACAAGTTTCTCTCCCAGATTTTAAGACTTCTAAATAATTCTTTTCTTTGAGATGGATTTTTTTCCCACCCCTGTAGCATTCCTGCTTGAATTTATTTTCTGTGAAAGAGAGAGAGACTTTCCAGGTCTAAGAATATTGCCTTGGAAATTGGTTCATTTGCAGTTAGGGCTAAAGAGATTATTTTGACTTTTCAGTTCCCTCATTCTGGGGGGAATTTCTCTCCTCCACAGAGATGGAGCACGGCACTTTTATACGGTGTTTCATTTATGTCTACACGAGCTGCTGTGGCTCTTTGTGCCACTGCCATGAGTCCACTGCCCACCTCTGTAGGGAAGCCTTTGGCTTTTGGGACCCATCCAGCCTAACCTTTGAAGCCTGGGCTTGAGGTGGGTATCCTAGCACGAGGTCGGTCCCTGTCTCCAGACAGTTTTCAGCCCTTGCTCTCTTTGCAGTAGTCACAGTTCCCCTGGTTCACTGCGGGTCTGAGCGCGGAAAATCTGCCAACAGCAACGCCACAACCATCTCCCTGGCTCCCTGCCTTTCTGAACATAAATTCTTCCCTCTCTTTGCACTAAGAGGGAAAGAATTTAAAAAGACAGATGGGAAACCTGAGAACAGATTCCTAGAAGGTGTCTCATCAGCTAACCGAGCTGCAGTGAGGTCTTTTTAATGCAAGCTGGAAAACACTTTGAGAATACTTCATGAAGTGTCACCCTAACTATTATCTCTGAATGAAGGGATTGGCGTGGAGGCTGGTGGTGAGAATTTGCCAAGAAGTGACTGTCCTTCACCACCTCTCACCCTCTGTTCCTGATAGGCAGCCGACTCCTGGATAGTTCAAGGCTTGAGGGAAGTGTGAGGCTGTTGGGATGTTCCAGAAGCGGCGGAAAGCTGTGCAAATGAGCAACTCCCTTCCGCGCTTTCCTAAGAGTATGTGATGTACAAAATATATATATATATATATATAATATCATGATCTATAGAACTGAATTGTATTGAATTAATGTAAGCTGTGACCGTTGTTCTGACGCTCATTCTTTAAAAGAAGTTCAGGGAGCAATCTTAAAAAATAATTTGTGGCTTAAAAAATTCACCTACCCTGTTAGTAGACTGAGTCTGATTTCACAGAAGAGAATAGAAAAAGTCAGCAAAGTTTGCATCGGAAATAAGATTCAGTTTTTTAACTATGAGTGTAATTAATAATTGAAACAGCTTAAGGGAAGAAGTGGCAGATTTGCCACCAGTGGGGTGTTTAAATCAATGGGGGATGTCTCCTAAAAACTCACAAAGTGAAATTCCAGTCGTCGTTCTGTCAGAGAGCAAGTCAGAAAAAATCCATTAGGTATCATCTCCCTTGTCCTTGATCCTCTGTAGGGCAATAAACATCTGCTTCCTCGATCTGCAGAAATTTGCAGAACTCTGAAAACTTTTTGCAAAACAAAATATTGCGAAATATTATACTTCTGTGCTAAACCCAAAGATTTCGGACTTTGGAAAACATTTCCCTTAGCTCTCTGCGCCTTCCATATCCATTTGTATTTTCCCCTCACTTGAAATTCTTTTTATAACTCAGTCTTTCATATTGTTCTTTTGTGCCCTTTCTACGCTGTAATCATTTCTTCATCATAATTCTCTCGTTGCTATGTGATGTTCCACTACTCATGTTTTTCTTTTATTTAGCTGTTAGTGTTGTTTTAACTCTTCACTTTCTGTGCTTGCCAGTACTTTTCAGCAAATATATAAAAAAGAGAATAGACTGCATTTTCTCAAACAACAGGAAAGATTCATTGTTAAGTACCGAACGCGTTGCAAGTGCACTTAGAGCTGTGGTGAACAACTGAGCTGACCTGCGCAGCCTAACTTGGTTCAGCGTAGCAGAGCTCAGTCGGCGGAGAGGAGAGGGGCTGTTGCAGGAAGCGCTCTGCTTCGTCACAATTAGGGAGGAATTACGCGGGTCAGTTTAGACAAGGCTGATGACAGCACACTGGCAGCAGGGCTTTAACTTTGCATTTCGGAATGCACTCTGTGAAGTGCGTTCAGTAAAATAGGACGATGTCTGAAGGTTATTGGAAAAGCCAATGAAGTAGCAGATTTTCAGCTGCGCGACTTGGTCTGTGAGTTGCAGGTGGGCTAGACCCCTTATTCCTGAGAAACTCGATTTGACTGAATTTTCTAACCGTAGGAGAGTTTGCTGTGGGCAGCAGCCTTCCTAGCAGGCCCTCGGCAGCTGGGAAGGGTCTGCAGCTGTGGGGTACTCGCTGCAGGGACTCTGCCGCTCTGGATCACTAATTCCCTACAGGTAATCACAGGCTTTCATCATGCCTCTTGCTGATCACACTGATGGTTAGCAGCTATCCAGCTGACTTAACAGCCATGATGTACATTAAGTAGCCTGTGTATTCCTTCCCTATTTGTCTCCCCAGAGCAGTCCCATTGGTTTCTCCACCTGTTGGGAGCATGGAGCAGGGGTAGAGGGAATCGCCGGCCCTCCTAGACTTGCTCTCAGCTCTGTGCTGCCCTCCTTCCTTGTTTGGAAGAGAACGGCACCATCGCGCCCCACAGTTTTAGCCCTCTGTGAAACACTTGCTGAGAACTCGCAAACTCTGTGTGCGATTCGCACAGGCCAGGCAGAGCTCTAACGCAGAATCAAAGCTGCTTGAGCTGCAGTCAGAGAAGCCTGCAAAAGAGTATGATACAAAACGTGGGGGCTTCTCAAGACATCGCTGAATTCCTAGAGAATAAATCAAACAACAGCATCACACATTAGCCTGTGCTAATCTCTGAAAGCCTGCTGACCACATATCTTTTTTTAGTAGATTTGCCAGCTCAGAAAATTCTCCTGAAATTCCGGTTGCAATTGTGACAGACAAACTCCCTGTCCTCAAGAGCAGCCCCCAAACCACTGCTGTATCAGCTTCCCACTAATTGCTTTACTGATGCTCACTTAGGCTAATGAATACTAAATATTGCAGAGCATTCCTGTTGTGCTCAGAAGACTGGTTTGAAAACTGTGCTTTGGAAAGCGAGCACAGCACCCACCTGCCTTGCCTGCGGGAACAGAGCACCGGCTGCACTCAGGTGAGATCAGGAGGTATCTGAAGCTTCCCATGTCCTACCAAGGCATCGGAAGCAGTAGTAGGAGAATCTTAGAAGCCCTAAAACATTGCATGGGTACTAGGGGCATTGCACTCTGTTGGGAACGTCATGTAGAAAAGGCAGTGCTGAGGGCACAAAGAAATCACAGCACTCCCCCAAAACGCTCTGCGCTGGCCAGCAGCTTTGTGACCAGATGGCAATGAGGAAGCAAATGGGCTCTGATACTGAGGGCCATTTTATCAGCTAATTACCAGCTGCTTATTTAGTACCTGTGTTTGGGGAAGGGCAGGTTGCTCCCAACTCACCTGTGGCCAATATTTTATTGTGAAAAACAGTCCTGTGCTCAGCTCCTGCTGGGTCGGAGGGCTCTTGTCAGGGTACCAGCCATTTCGTTTAGGTGCGTGAAAGGAGACCTAAGCTCTTCTAACAGCATGGGTCATCCCTATTCAAACAGCACTTCTTTGACTTGCTAGTCCTTTTTTAACTCTCCCACTGCAGGGCTCCCTTATTCTTGGAGCCTTTTTTCCTAGTTTGCTTTTTCTAGGGCTTGCTTTTTATATATGGGAGAGCTGCCTAGCAGACGGTGGGGTTTTTCTGCCTGGCTGTGGTCTGTCTCTTCAGCTGGTGAGTACTGCTGAGCTTCATTCTTACCATTCTGGGGGTTAATGTAAGCTTTGAGCAGTTGCTTTTCCTTGGGAAACAGAGAATGCCATCTTGCTTTCGCTAGCAGTAAGCACACTTCAGTTTTCTTCTGTAATCCCATCATCTTCTCGCAGCTCTCTTCTGTGTACAGAGCCTGCACGTTCCTTATGGTAGTAGGTGACCTCGGACCTGTGTGTCTGGTTCTGATAATGTACCGTTGCTTTGCTTGCTTAGTGTGAATTACCTTGGAATAATTGGGCTGACAGTTGCTTGGCAGTGAAAATCCCTGTTGCTGCAGGACTTCTTTTGTAAACTCTGACCGTATCGGAGCTGCAGCGCACACCCCAGTGCAGGCAAAGTATTCCGGAATTTCTTCCTGTAAGTAAAGTGTATGAAGGCTCTGTGCACTGCATTTATCTGGCCGGTTAAAGCAGCTGCAGAAGTATGTCCTGGCTTTGGCCATCTCTCTCTTGCTTTACTCTTTCCATGCATTCGTTCACGGACAGGCTTCTGGAAGTGCTGGGTGTCGGACTGGCAATTCAGGGCGTGTGTCCCAGAGAGTGGCTTCTTGCTCAGCACACAAAGGTCACGGTAGCTCTGAGCGCTTCCGAACAACCTAATCAGTGTATGCGTGAGCCTGTATGGGAACCGTTGTGCATTTAATTGACGGGCAGGTTCTGGCAGTCACACTTGGCTCTAAATGTTATTTCTGTTTTAAGTTCATTCTGTTTAAAAAATGATTTTATATTTCAGGTTCCTGGAAATGTTTGTTTGCAGCAATAGCCTTCAAACACGTGTTGTCCCAGCTGTGTCTGTGTTGCTTTAGTTCAGTTACAGAACCTCAAACATCCCTGAAAGTGAGGGCTTGGACACCGAGCTACAGCAGGGCAGCGTGGAGAGATGGCTCAGCCTAACGGAGGGTCCCACTGTGTAGTCACAGCTGATGTACCAGAACAGGTCAAATTAGGCTTCCTTCTCTGCTGTGTTTGAATAAAACTTGCAATGTTTCCCCTCCATTTTCAGGCATTATTAGCACTTGCTGTATAAAGTATTAAACAGGCGGTCTCCATTTATCCGCATTAATGATTCAGTGCAAACTCCTGCCTTCCCGTTAATATCCACTAACCTCATTCAGTGATAAAACTTGATTTAGTTTCCAAATTACCTCGGCACAAAATTTCTTGGAGCAGCACTGCCTAATAGTTCGGGGCTACGTGAGCTGTTATGATAGCCAAATAACAACAGTGGCAGCATCTTTTTTTGAGACTCGGTGGAAAAAAGAATCAATCCAGCACGTAAAGAGAGACACAAATAAATTGCTAAACAGTATAATCCAATGATACCATACATCTCAGAAATGAGGGCCTCAAAAATCAATAAAAATTGAAATTGAAAAGGGAAGAATTGTAGTTGTCCAGATGCAGGTATGTCGATAGGAGCTCCAGGTGGAGGTGCCAGCCGGCTGGGTGCCAGGATCTGGGAATGGGAACGGAGGTTGACCCTGGATAAGGAGGAGATGCTGCCAGGGAGTAGTATAGCAAGGAAAATGTGATGCTATCTGCACTGGGTGGGAGCTGTGTGGAGAACAGGGCAGGGAATGACGTTGTCTGGGATTTGAGGGGCTGCTGCTTTTCCATCTTGAGCGCTTTCTTCCGTTGGGAGGCAGAGGTGGGGGCAGAGCAGACTGCGTGGTGCCTGAACTCTTTCAGGAGTACGATATGGTGCTGGGGCTTTGCTTGGGTGGGAGGGTGAGGTGTCGGTTTTGGGGCACCTATAGCTACGAAAATTCATATTGCTGTGCCTAGGCTCTGTTCGCAGCGTCGTGGGTCCCTAGCCTTCAGCGATACCGTGTTGGGCACCCCTTTGTTGTGCCTGTGCTGGAGTTCACGTGGCGCGCTGGGGCTCGTTATGTGCTCTAGATGGAGCAGATTGTGCTGGAGGTCGCCGCTCTGTGGGTTTGTTGTGAACGAGCCGGATTTTTCTGCTTTGCACAATGCTCTGACCCATCTCCCCAAGGACAGGTTTGAAGCTAATGTAATACGGATTTTGTTGCTTTGTTTTTCTCCCTTGGTTGTTCTTGCCTTGACTTTCTTGTGGGCTGGTGGGTGCAGGTTTTGGTGCCGAGGCTGCTGAGAGGTGGGTGCTCAGGGACCCAGCAGGCTTTAATTTTTGTTCTGGTTCTGCATTTTTTTAAAAAAAAAAAAATGCCATTAAAATCCCAGTCCTCCTACAGAGCATGAGCGGGCCCAAGCTGCGCTGCTTGCTAGCTCAGATCTGCTTTCTACCCTGCGTGCTCTCCTATTGCTCCCTTTGGAGTCTGCTGGCAGCAGATCAAGCATGGCTCGTCCTTCTTGGGTTGCAGCAGCCTGCTGTCTCCAAAGGTTTGCGAGAGCAGTTGGGCCGTTGCCTCACTCTGGTAGCAGTTCCTCTGTCTCCTGGTAGTGCTGCATGCGTTTTGAAACAACCACCGAAGAAAGGAAGGGAAGAAGAAGAGAGAAAAAAGGCAAAAATAAGTAGAGAAAGAAAGGCAAGGTAGGTATCTGCCAGTCACCTGGCAAGGGAAGGAAGAACCAAATAATCCGGAGAGCGACTTGGACGCTCTGAGCCCAGTGATCCTGTTGAACTGAGTCTGCTGTCTCCCAAACGGTATAATTTAAGATCATTTGCTGCAGTTTTAGGCAAGAATTATTAAATGAATATTAATCAGTCATTAAATTCTGTGAAACTGCTTCTTCATCCTGGGCTGAATGAGGGCATTCAGCTGCGGTGCTCAGCATGTTAATGCCTCTGTGAGAGGGCTTCTTCCCGCCAGAGCCATGCGGCGCACTCAGCCCCGGCAGCGACGGCGATCCTTCGCACCAGGCGGGCACCTTTGGGGCTGGCCGTTTGCAATCTTCTCGGTTCCTACAAGCAATCAGCGACCGCAGTTTGATGAAATATCGGTCCAGCCTCGACTCCAACTCTCTCTCTACCTGCACTGAAATCAGGACGTTCCCTTTCAGTTAGGAAAAATTAGGTTGAAATGCTTTCCTCCTTCCCTTTCGATATACCCCAGGCCAGTGTTTATCTTGCCTTGCTCCTGGTGCGTTCAGCTCCCAGTCTTGATTCCCGTGGCAGGAAAAAAACTTGCCCAACTCCTGAGTCACGCAGAAACTGAAACATTGAATATTGCAGACGGCTTAACGGTGGGTGTATTTTTGCTGCCGAGAAGCCAAAGACATTGCTCATGAAGCAGCAGATGTTAACGGTCGTTTGAAAAATAATCCCTCTAGAAGAAGAACATGTCTCGGGCTTGACCTGTGCGTTTGTGCCATCCAGCACCACGTCTGCTCTCTCCGCGTGTCGGAGGCAGCAGGTTGCTCGTGAGTGGTGCTGGGTGGGGAGTACTGGCTGTGGCCCGATGCTTGCCCGCGTCCCTGTGGTGACAGGCTGCCCCCCCAAAGCCCGCTGAACTCTCCCTCTGCAACTTCTGGTGCTTTCTTGGCCCTGGAGGAATGTGAGAAACCTGAGCTGTTTACGGGAGCGTATTGACTAGTGCCAACTCAAGACCAGATTTGTGATCTTTCCACTGCTGCAGTCCTCTAATTCTTTATGTGAATCCCTCCTTTACCTCTCCAGGCTCTGGCAGTTGTGGATAAGCAGCAAATACTAGTTAAATTCCGATGTGGATATAGTGAAATCTCAGAACGGGTGCCTTGCCCTGCATTTAGACTATGTGCCAGCAACAATCATCATTGAAAATTCTAAGACGGAAGACATATTTTTCTTTTCCCCTTTTATTTATGAGGATGACTTGTGGCAGGGGATCTGGAAACAACATTTCTCAGAGGGTATTCAGAAAGCAGCTCTTTCCTGCTTATCCTTGAAAAGATGGGTCCACGCAAAACACTCCCCCAGGGCTGTCGCTGCTCTGTGCTCGCAGCGCAGGGGGCGGGAGGCCCTGGGCGCCCGGCTGGCCGCGGGGCAGCCCACGCTGCCTGCACCAGGGATCCCGCTTCTGTGCGCTTTGTCCTCCGCGTGACACGTCCATCGTGTCCTTGTGCTCGTCAAACCTGGCACGCCTGATGAGCGAGGTGGCTCAGCAATTGCTGCTCCTATGGAGTACAAGGAAAGCCACGCGGGAAGGTCCCTGATGCTCCACTGGTGATTCTAATGCCACGGAAAAGGCCTTTGGGTATAAAACAAACTCCGGGGAGATGCACAGGTAACAGAAGCTGTGGCAGAGCTTTGTGGATACGCGGGGCCCAACATTTGTGACGTCGCCTAGGTTGTGGCTAAAAGCATTCCTTAAATAAATTGTTACAGAGCTCACCCAGAGCAATGTTTATTGCTGACCAATCCTCTCGGAAGGTGAGGTGTTGCGGGCTCTTTTTTTTTTTTTCCCTTACTGTTTAGTAATAAGCAGGAGAAGGAACAAGTCTCGGAACTTTCTAGCATATGTGATACGTATGTGTGTGCATGTGGATTGTATCTAAGGATAGAGTGGTGAGTTTTCACTAGTCTAACATTCCCAGAGAGGGTGTTTTGCATGGACAGCCGTTACCCTTGTAATAGTTCTGCAGGTTATAAAAGGCAGAGTGCTTATAATAGGGGTTTTTTTTTAAAACTAAAGAAGCCTCTCTTTTTATATGTTTCACTAAGAAGGTTTTTTTTCCCCTTATCAGTCCTTCTTTTTAATGATACATAGAGGAATACACCAGAAGGAAACCACTAAGCTCATGCAGGAAAAAAAAAATTAACACATTCTCTTGCTCTCAGGCCTAAAAAATAATGAATCGTTAAACCTCGGAGTCACATTGACGTTACCAAATGGGTTTGAAATCAGCTTGGGCTCGAGAAGCTATAGAAAGCCTGCCAAGTGACTAAAACAGGTACCGATGGTGATGTAAGAAATTGGAAACATCTATTAAACAGACGCAGCTTTCCATTTCCTGAAAGTTATTGGTTGGAGCAGAGCAGCGCTTCCCCCGGTGCGCATGTGCTGCGGGGGGACGGCCACAGGCAAAACCTAGTTAACCGAAAACATCACAATCAATAAAAAGCACTATGTTTTTAATTTACTCCTGGTTTTTAGGGGTTTATTTTGTTGCAGCAGCAGAAGGCACCAGTTCAATATCAATTCACCTTCTGAGTGGGGAGGGGATACAGATAGCGGCTTTTAATGCGCGACGAAGTTTGTGACAACGCTAAGCTGACTAAAACTTAGGCCAAGCGATGTTTGGTACAACATGGGGCGCTTGGCTAAGCCTGTGTTCGGTAAACACGCAAATCGGAGATCGGTATTCATATAATGCTTTCTAGATGGGAACGAGGAAGGAGTTCTTTCCCATTTAGTCCTTTTGTCGAATTGCCGAACATCAGCATTTCTTAGTGGCTGAATTGAAGCTCGGCCTCTGATTCAGAGGTGTCTTGTTCAATGGAGGGCGTGCTTCAAGCCAACGGAGGAATGTCCTATCTGTGTTTTGGAGCAGATGGGGTGTCCCCGTACTCTGGTGTAGTTCATGCCTGGTTAGTGCCGTTCAGTGCTGTTGCATGCAGTTCTCCGTGGCCCTTTGGCTTTGGGAACGTCCCGTGGCCAGGTTTGAGAGAAGCTGGCCTCGGTGCCTGCTGAACAGGCATCTGTGTGTAGTTCTGCACTGTGATGTGGTTTTAAGAAAAACAACAGCAATCCCTCCTGTGGGCGATGCATTCGCGTGAGATTCTGTGCACCACTCTAATCAGGAACGCGGAACTGAGCTGGGGCTGGATCTCTTGGAGGACATCTTCATTGATGTGCTTTTCTTGCTCAGACCCCTGGGACGGGTCCGCCTGGGCGTAAGCCTCCAGTGAGCCCATTAAACGTACCGCTCTGCTGGCTGCAGCTATTACAGCCTTCTCGTGACGGCCGACAGCTCTTCATGTGAGACAGTCTATTTTGACCTTCTCTTTTTGGAAGCTGATTGCCAGTTTAGTTGTCCTTTTCTGCCCATTTGAGATGGTAATGTGAGAAATGAGAACTGACAGTGAATTTTAAGTGGAAGCCCTGACAGAAATTGGGTATCTACACACCTTTGTGGACCAGTTCCAGCTTGGAGCAGATAGAAGAGCGCTGCCGTAATACTGACCTGGCTCTCGGGCTCTGCTTTTCAGAGGAAAACGTACTGCACCAGAAAGTCAAGTCAGCCAAGCTTCTTATGACCCAAATTCTAAAGGGAAAACCTGAAGCAAATGATTGCTGGGAAAAGAGGCTCATCAAAGGCAGAGAAATACAATATTCTCTATCCCTTTCTCCGTAAGAAAACCTATGTAAAATGTAGTAGAGCAGACATTTTGCTGATTCTGGTCCCTGGGCAGCAGAGCGTTAGCTGCCTGACTGCAGCTCGTGTGCTCCTGTTGTGCTGCAATAATATTCCCCCGAGTAAAGCAGTAAATGATCCCTTTTCAGAGGAGAGTGCTGGCTGGCCACATCCTGCTGGATCCTGGGCTCCAGGTGCTGAACTGCGTTAAAAGGTGTTAAAAATACATGAAATACTCTCCTTCATGCTATTTTTCTCCATTTAAGGGACTACAATGGCTGTTGCAGAGACCCCGCGTGGCTGTGAATGCACTGAGCAGTGGGAGAGGGTACAGCAGGGTATTTTCTTTTTTTCTTTCTTTTGGAATTTAAAATTAATACGAATTGCAAAACGGATTGGCTAGGAAAACATATGAGCAATAACCTTGTAACTTATGAGCACAAGGTGTAATCTGGCTTTAGAAAACATCTTTTGCTGAAAGGCCTATGCCAAAGGCTGTTAAAACTTCTTTCCGCCGATCTAGATGGGATTTCATTTATTTTCTTCCCTGATCTCTGCTGGCTGCCATTCCAATAATCAATCATTGTTTCCTTTCCTCGTCACGAAGGCAATATCAGGCGCGGTATTGCCCTGCTGGCTGGTTGCATCCCGTTTGAGTACCGTGTGTTGTACTTGTTGTAATTGTTTTGTGCTCGTCGGTAACCCTGGCCGCTGGCATTTTTCCCATCTGGTCCAAGCTGTGACCTCAGATTTCTCTTCCCATCCCTTTGGTTGTGCTAGAGGACAGAAACAGGTGAGTTGTGGACTATGAGCTATAGACATACTCACTTTTGGGTAAATTTGCAGGCATTAGAATACTTTTCGTGAAAAAAATCCACACTTTTGAAATGAAAATCAGGTATTTTCCTTTACGGAGAGCAGATAGCATTTTGTCCCCTCCTAAGACGTTTTCCTCGTTTGACGAAATGATGTTGCTCACAGAAATTGAACTTTTCTTACGGAAAACTGTTTCTCTAAAAAATGCCGCCCTGTTGCATTTGTGCAGTACTCGCTGTGAGGGCATCCCCTTGCGCTGCTGTCTCACCTTTGGTTATGCTTGCACTACAAACACAGAAGGGTGAAGGACAGACGCATGTAGCAGGTTTTTCCTTGTAACTCTGCAAGATTTATTGGTTTCATACAAAACTAGGCTTTGATCATTATCTTTCTGAAGCAATTGAATTTGCTTTATTCCAGCTTGGGAATATGGTTTAAATTTATTTGTCTTTCTCATATCACTGTATGTCTTCTGTTGCATGCTTTCAAATTTTAAAGTTTGATTTTATTGTAATTTATTACCTAGAAGGTGTTCTTTAATTACTCATTCAATAAAATAATTACTAAAAACTCTGAGGTTTTATTGCATCACACCTGTATTTTACGGCAAATTGATCTGACAGGATTATTACATGTTTTTGACAGGCTTATTTGAAATCCTTAAATCCCAGTTCCCTCTTTGTTTCATTACCATAGCATTACTGGAATAGTCTTGTGATCAGTTATCCACTTAGGAAGACCCGAACGTCTGCCAGTTAGGTTTCCAGAGAGGTATTCACTTCAGCATCTGTTAAATATGTTCATGTTATCAGCTTTAAAAAAAGTTGCCCTGCCCTTGCTGCGGAGTTGCACACCAATGCTCCGACACGCTTTTGCCAGGACTCGCCTTCTGGGCAGGTCCAGTGCCAGTGGGCACCCAGCGAGGGGCTCTGGGGTCTCTCCCCCTGCCGAGAATATCGTGTTTCTTTGTGGAAACTGAAAAAAGGGCGAGCCACCCAGTACTGCTGTGGCTTCTGGAGAAGGTGGTGCAGGTTTGCTTGCATTTATTTCTGACTAGATTCGCTTTGGGGGATGGTGTTAGCTCTCGCCTTGCAAACGGTCGCGGTTGGGCTGATGTGCCGGGAGGAAGGGGCTGACCTTTGTGCCGGCCGGCCATCTCTGCCCCAGGACTGAGGAGCGCCTCCGGCTATCTGCTGGGGTGTCCTGGTCACGTTATCGGCCCGGCCGGGTCAGGGCTTACCTTCTCCCTGCCTGTTGCTGTCTGCTGAGGTGGATTGCTGCTGCCCGTCTGCCTTCTGCCCAGCTCTCGCTGAGATGGGAGCTTGGGTTAAAAACTCCGAGATCTGGGATGTCCGTTTCAGCAAAGCGCTTGAAGCACACGCGTGGCTTCGGATACAGGTGCTGCCCGGTTGCCATCGGTGCTTACACCAGGCTGAAGCACCTTGCAGAGTTGCTTCTCCACGTGGATTACACAGGCAGGACTTTGTTGACAAGGATGTGCTGGTTTTTATTAATAATTCATTTCTAGGGAATGAAAAATGTAAATTTTTCACAAATAGCTATCCTACCAAAGGATAATAATATTTTGTCACTGCTAGGTAGTCCCGGGGGCTGTATAACTATGTTGATAATTGAACTTTTCTTCTCGTGTTTCTGTCTGTCATTAATTTGCACAGATAGCTTGTGTGAAAAGGTTGCGCTCTTGTTCATGAATGGATCATTATTGTGCACTTTTAACATAATAAGGAAAAATCTTTCAGCCATAAAAGAAAAAAAAAAATCTTGCAAAATGAATTTGCCTTCCAGAGAAAAACATGCTGTTGGCAACATACTTAATGTAACACCTAGAGAGTTTGATAATCACTGCCTATCTGTGATATTAGCATTCATGTTGCTTATGGCACTTGGATCAACAACAGGGAGAAAGTATCTTTTCTCAGAGTAGAAGTTAAAGCTAAAAGTTTTACTTAAAAACAACCAAGTTGGGACCCTCTTGTTATGTTGCAGCATCCTGTGAATTGGGGTTTTCTAGCTCCGTGTTAGCGTTTTAGCTCCTGAAGTAGCATGTCACGTTGTATTTGGAGTTATACTACACAGATAAGTAGGGCAAATGGCCAAGCAGGTTAACAAATGGAGGAGCAAAGCCTCAAGAGGAGCGCAGCCAGCGTATTCTGTAGAGAGGAGAAAGTATGCTTTAATGGACATGGCTGCTTCTCTACTGGCACGATTGTAACGGCAAGATCTAGCTCTTGGCTGTGAAATCTTACACAGATCAACCGAATCCAGACCAACTTTGCTGCTTTAAATGAAATGAAGCTTTGGCCCTAGGCACGTGGCACAGTTTCTCACCAGCCCCGCTAATGCGGAATGGGAAACGGGTTTTACTGTACTCTGAGTCTGACTTAAAGGTTAGCACGAAGATAGCGCTGAGCANAAATGAAGCTTTGGCCCTAGGCACGTGGCACAGTTTCTCACCAGCCCCGCTAATGCGGAATGGGAAACGGGTTTTGCTGTACTCTGAGTCTGACTTAAAGGTTAGCGCGAAGATAGCGCTGAGCACCGTACTCCTGACAACTTGGCGTAATGACATGTGACTTCAGCTTGTGTTTCTCTTTAGAAGGTGACTAATGAGTCTTGGTCTCACAGAAGACATTAAAATACAATTAAGTTACGTTAGATGAGCTCTCGCAACTGCTAAATTATAGAGTTGTAGGCATAATATGGTTCTGAGAGATGTGGGGTTTTTTCTGCAGTGGATTCCAGTCAAACTCCTCCTGACGCAAACGTATGTGATAATTCACCGTGTGGACAGAAATGTATGCGCTCCTGTATTTTACAAGGCAGATTTTGTCTTATGTTTTTACAGGATTTTCTAGCTCTGGTAAAGTCTCTAATGCAATTCCAATGCTGTAGTTGACTCATTAAGCTTTCCCTCAATCCATCACTGTAAATCTGATTATCAAGGTGTTGTCTTTTGGTGTTATCAATCTTGAGTGACTTTTTTGGGGATTGATGCACGTTCGTTCTTATGACCGGCTCAGATGATATCTGCTATTTATCTTGATCTCCTTTTATTTAGTGTTTTAACTTAGAAGGTTCCACTGCCTTTTTTGATTGAATTTTAATGATGAGGTCTTGACTACAAGACAGACCTTCCACAGCTTTCAGACGCATTTTACAAAATAGTGTCCTCGGGCTTTCCTTGCTGACACATTTCCAGATCGTCTTTTTCAGTCCCAGAGAGGTTTTTGCTGCACCGCGTGTGTGCCTCTACCCAGGTGGATGTGCTGCAGAAATACAGCTAGCATAAAGAAGATTTGGGGTAGGGAATTACTTTGCAATATAAAACAATCACTTGCCAATTCCCCAGCAGCTGCTAATGGGTCTGCAAGGGGCAAACTCAGGAGTAAAGGAAAGTAAAAGAAGGAATACGTGGTTCTGTCAGCAACATAATCGTAAATAGCCCAACATGTCGGTGAAATGCCAGGTCCGTTGTGGCCAGCAAAGTCATACTCCGCTTAAGCACAGACAAAACCAAGCAAAGCAGACTGAGGAGGGAGGAAAAAAAAGCCTCAGAAGGGTGGTGGCAGCATCAGAGTTCAGTGATGGGATAATTTAAGGCACGACTGAAGCCAGACCAGTCAGAGGATATTTTTAAGGATGGCTTTTGAAAACCCTTTTGAAGGGCAGGACAGCAAAGCGTTGAACTGTTTTGGCAAATTTATGGCATCGAGGGATGGGAGTGGCTTGCCTCTTCGTGTTTCCTTCGCCATGTGTATCTGGCCCATGGCACATCGCTTTCAAGTTCATTCATTTTTAGGATTTACAGTTCTCATATTTGAGAGGACTGTAACTCGGTTTCTGGGCTGCGGGACTTCGGAACAGCTTTTCCATTGGAATAATTAAAATTTTAATTTAACTTCGCCCCACCCCGCCCTCTTCAGCATCCTGCAGTACCTGGCAATAAAACTGCCAGCAGGTGCCTAGGACATTAACAGCATCTCATGGGCAGCCTTCGTCCAAGATGCTGCTGCGAAGCCCAGTCCTGGGGTAAAGCTCCCAGTCTCTTTCAGGAGAAACACACTGGTGCAACCCTGGGCTTCGCGCTGGTTGCCTTGCACAAGGCACAGCTATTCCTGCTAGCGTGGCGGGGGGGGGCAGATAACCGTTTGCCCTCGGTGTGGGGGTGCTGTGTCTAGCATCCAGCAACCTCGGGAAGCAATCCCCTTGCACCGTTTAGTCTCTCGCTGGGGGCTCCTGTTCATCCCCAGGGAGTCAGACCACCGTATGGAGGGCTCGGGCAGTACTCGCTGAGAGTTCGTGCCGCGGGGCACCGTGAAATGTTGCAACTTCACGAGCGGACCCTTTTTATTTATTCAGGCTCGTGTCAAAGGTCTCATAGTGGACAGAAAATGAGGTGTGTTTAGGTCAGTATTTGACAAGCACTTAAATTACGTACCCATAGACCCCGCCAAGATGGACGCAGATACACACGCGGTCGTTTGTAACGTGCTTTCATGGTGCTGTGTTCCGGGCTCAGAGCTTCTGCCTGTTCCCGGCTGTACTTTAGTATCCAACAGGGATTGTAAATCAGCTGATGCATTTTAATGTAGAAGAATAGATTTCTGGTGAAGAGCTTTCTTCTCTGTGCCTCCTCTGTGGAGTTATTTGCATCTTTCCGCTGTGTCTGCAGGAGCGCCAGTAGTTCTGGAGATTAACCTTAATCTCTGATTGAAAGCAAAGCAAAGTGACATTAGCTTGTAAAATGGATTCTGTGAGAGATACATTTAAGGATTTTCTTATCTTTTTTTTTTTTAACCTTCAGTAGTCAAAAGTAAACTGCTACTGGCAACGTTATTGGACCTGGATTCCGTGCCGCCCTGCCCTGCCCCATTAAAAGTTTACCATTCAGATACGAAGGTTTAGAAAGCTTTCGGACCTAATTCCTAGAAGGTGCACGGTTCCTAACTGCGTTCTTCCTGATAAAGAATCAGTTGCTTCTCTGAAAGTATTTTCTCAATAAATAGGTTCAATTGATTCTCTGTGGCTGCTGCCTGAGCTGAACATCTATTTCTTCTTGGGGACGAGGAAGAAGAAAACACGTAATAGAGAAGCTGGGTACTGTGTGACATTTGTTTGCCCAGAGACGGTAAGTTGCTTGGAAAGCCTCGTGTCTTGCCAGGTCACAGAAGCGTGTAGCTGTTCATAAAGTTCTTAAATGTGTCTTTAGCTCTCAAAACAAGAATCACAGTGTTTCTCCTACTTTTTTTTTTCTTTCAATTAGTATGTGGGCGGACGTACAGCATCTGTGCCCTCTGCTGTTCTCTGTCCTTGGGGATGATTCATCAGGCCTCTAGGGCAAACTCCAATCGTGCTGTAATATTTAATTCCAGAACATCAAAACAGGCCTCCCTATCATGCAAACTGTCTGTCCTTGGCATCCCTCTGGACCCTGCCCTGGTCTTGGTGACGGTCGTCCCTGCAGGGCAGCTCGAGCACTGGCTCTGGGCTCCTGGTCTGCAGCACTGTGAGAGCAGGAGATGGAGCTTATGGGTGGAGAGGGGTCACTTGCCGAGCACGACGCGCTCTGAAGTGGAGCCTCGATGGGCAGGCCGTCACTCTGCAAGCTACTATGAAATGCTAATTCCAGTGGAAATTACTTTTCATAACTCTGCTGAAGAACTAAAGCTCAAGGCGATGTTTAATCTGTCAAATACTTATTGGAGAACTGCTACTTTATGTGTACGTTACACTTTGGCAGAGCCCGGCTACTGGGAAAAGGCATCTGCTTGAGCAGAGGTGGACCTGTACGTACTGGTTGCGGAAATGGGCAGGAGGGAAGCGTTTAAAGGAAAACCAGGAGCAGGCAAGGGGCATCAGAAGCGGCGTGCTGAAAGGAGGTGCAGCGGAGCACTGGGGAAAGCCTGGGCTCAGCGTTAGCCATGCGTTGCAGCATGTGGCAGCACCAGTTGGTGTGGAGGGGATGGTGTCCCCAGGAGACTGTCCCCTTCTGCCTGCTGCACTGAAGTGCAGTATTTGCAGGTTTGAGTGGATGTGAAAGGCCCTACCAAAATGTCTTGGCAGCAGGGTTATCACTGCCTGGTTGGGAGCTCTTTCTCCTTGGGGGCTATTGGCAGCGCGCGGTCCCGAGAGGCAGCTCAGTCGTAAAGCTACTGGAGCAATTTAAGCAAAACTGCATTCTTAGCTGGTTTGGGATACTGGCCCTGTGGTACAGGGGAATGCTTTTGGTGGTTGGCGTTGGCAGAGACCGTGCTGTGCTTTGCCCGTAGTTGTGCCCAGTGCTGGTCTCTCTGGGATAGTCCTGTGTTGTCGTCAGCTGTAGCTCAGACCACACTGCACGCTCCTGCGATGGCGTTATCCTCTTACACTCACTTTGCTCTCCATATCTCGCTTTTTCAGCTGCTTTTCAGAAGGCAGCTAAGTATTTCTTCATGGCTTGCAACAATATTCAGAAAGTGCAGAAATTCCAGCTCTAAGTTTTGGAGGCAAATCTTGCAGCCAGCCCAGCATCTGTATCTCATAATGTCATCTTTTTATTGTTGCCTACTTCCAAATGCCTTAAAGTCATTGGAAATAGCCTTTAGTGCCTCTTTCTATAGCCCATCCTTATTAAGAGCTCCCATTAACTTTTGTGTCAGTTCAGTGGGACGAAGGAGCATGGCCTTTCCTTACCCGTGAGATATAAACGTTTGCCTCTGTATGTACCTGTTGCAGTTCGCCTTCTTGGCCAGCCTGTGCTTTCTTTGGCTTTCTAGTTATTTAAACGAGTGCGCTTTGCGGACCTCGTGCCGCCCCACGTCTGTTAATGTCACGCTGCCTACTTGTACGCTATCAGTGACAGCCTCTGACGGCTGCCCGGGAGGTACCGTTTGTCAGATGTTCTGGTGACGCACCCGAGGAAAGGGCCTTGCGCTTGACGAAACAGTTACCCCACCGCACGAATGCTCTGGAGCTGCAGAGCTTTCCGCAGCAGACTGCGGCAGTGCCAGCTCCTGCCTGCTTTGAGGGATGTCTTCACTGCTGGAGTAAACGTTTCTTCATAGCATTCCTTGTGAGGATCTTCAGCTTTATAGGGCAGCTCCCATTTTTGAAGTTCTTTGAATCGGGGATTGATTACTTTGGTTATATTACACTACTGTTTCCTTCCTTCCATCCTGTCTGTTTTTTCCCCCGTTTAGCATCACTATATCTAAATAAAGTCAAAGAGAAAAATGTATCAACTGTTTAATATTACTTACAAGCTGACAGCATGAGAAAGCTCCTTCCTCCCTCCGTGCTCAGCCCGACACCTTTCCCGAGCCCCTGCACGGGTGGTTCAGTGTTGCCTCTGCTCTGCAGAGGAGCTGATCCAACCTCCACCTGCACAATCTCAGCTGCTTCCTGCTCAGTCTCTGCGTGCAGCGAGTACGAGGATTTACTAGACACTGTTACATGCAAACCACCTTGAAGTGCTCCAACTTTCCCTATTCTTGAAGTTTCGAGAGCAGTCTTGAAACTTCCCATGCGGATCTGTTTGATCTTGGAGGAGTGAGACGAATGCTGTTCGTACAGGTTCACTTCCCCTAACGAATGGTTCGCTGATCCATGCTGGAAACGGTCAGCCTTGTTGACTACAGGGAGCAGAGTACAGACGGGGAACTGTGTTTCCTTTTCTCCGTAAGCCGAATGGCATTGATCGCCTTAGAACCAATCCATTTTCATTAGGCTCGTTTTATTTTCCAGATTTTCATCGTTCGTAGTGTTTATGAAAGGAAGAAATTAATGGCCCTTGCTAAATAGTGCAGAGAGGAACTGGGAAAGCTTCCCGGGGCTTTGGTCTGATCCTTACTCTCCTGCGTTATATCCTTGGGCTTTTGCAGGGGGTTCTTCTGGTAGCAAAGGCCGGGAACTGGTGTTGCTCGCAGAGCCTGGCTGCTGGGCTCCTGCTCTCCCTCGCTGTGTCGCCCTGTCAGCTCCTGTGCGTGCTGGAGGTGGGGAAGGTCTTCAGGGGACAAAAATACACGAGTTGTCCCCTAGGGATAAGTGTCCTGGAGGGCACGGGGATGTGCGCACTGTTAACACGAGCGGTCTCGGAGGGCTTCACAAGGCACCGCTGTCCTTTCCTGCTCTGATGCTGTGCCCTGCAAAGCAGGGAGCTGCAAGGTTTGAGTTCGAAGGGGGCTGCAGCTCCTGGCCCATCCTGTATGGGGCTCAGTTCTCTCTCGAGGGGGCAGGAGACTTTAAAGTTGCAGAGAGAAAAGGAGCTGGTCAGGGTCTGTCTTTGGGGTGTTTAATATCAAAGCCCACTGGTGCGCCAGCGTACTAGTGGTTGTGTAGTCCATGTCCTGTCTGAGACTTCAACTCTGGTCAGGGTCTGGTGACGACTGAAAGCCTGGTAAAGCAAAACAAAACCCACACGAGGTAACTGGTGTCCGTGGGCTGGGAGCAGGAGCCCTGCCTGGCTGCTGAACCCCGTGTTCAGGGGTGACTGCTCTCGCCCTACACCAGGGTAATCCCTGCCTGCCTCAGTTTCTTTCCTCTTGCATTTCACTCACCGTCTGTCAGCCGCAAGCTTTCCTCAGCGGCCTTTTACTGTCCTCCCTCTCGCACCCGGGAGCCCCAGGGGAAAGCCTGTGCTTTGGATGGCAGCCAGCGTGCGGGGCTGCCACCATGTCGGGGTGCAATGTCAGTGGCCGTTGCTTGATCTAACCCTTCCACCCTCCGGCTTTGCAGCCAAGTGGAGGCTTAAAGACAGAAAACGAAACAAAGCTGTCAGAAAATTGGTATTTGTGTTGTTTCCCTGAAGGCAGAGTGGCATAGCGGGCAGCAGCGGTCACTTTGGAGCACTGGAGAGAGACTGTTTCTCTTGGAGGGGTCTGGATTTTATCACGTACTTCTTATTCTGCAGGTTTGCTAGTCTAGGTATATTTACTACGTGGTTTCTTGGCTAATTATTTCTAGCGTGGCACTGATTGAGCTGTTAATAAAGTGTGAAGGTGCCTCGCAGGCGCTTTTTGAGTCTTAAAGAAATGATCTACATCTAAATTGCAAATAGTAAAATTTCCTTACCCACCAATATTAAGGTGATAGCATCTCCACTATTGTAAAATTAATCAAACTTCTCTTGGTGACAGAAACGTTAATTTAAATTTTTCGTCACAATTACAGAGAGAGTTATTGCAGCCTCTGACTTGTAATTAATTTCTCTTTCTTTTCATCACTGTGTTACAGCCCTTTGTAATAGTGATAAATGAAGTATCTACCTGACCTTTTTTTCTTATATAATATAAATTACTTTTAGGTTTTTAAAAAAATTACTTCTGGTTAATCAGTGCTTTTCCGTAAACAGGAGGGTAGGAGAGAATAGCTTGGGGTGGTTGTTGTTTCAAATAAACATTGCTGCAGTTAAGGTGATAGGCAGCAGGGACCAAATATGATGCTAGACGTTGTCCCAGTGCAACCATGTGCACGGGAAACAGACAACGGGGAGAGACTTGCTGCTGCTGAGGAAGCCTTTAAAATAGGATTGGTA
This sequence comes from Steatornis caripensis, assembly GCA_013398225.1. Lineage (NCBI taxonomy): Eukaryota > Metazoa > Chordata > Aves > Caprimulgiformes > Steatornithidae > Steatornis > Steatornis caripensis. The sequence goes on along the minus strand of VZSC01002769.1, from coordinate 25,750 downwards.
GAGGATGTGGTGCATCAAACCACCCTGGCAGGAGCAAGAACTGGGAGAGGTTGAGGGATAATTGTCACACAAAGAAAATTAATGGGTCCATCGGTCAAATATTTTAGATATGTCAGCGCAAGGAATAAAAAGGAGGAACTTCACGTCTTGTGTATTATCAATGTTATAATTTAAATGCCATAGCAGAGAATTGGTAGAAAATGGCCATCGTCAGGGAGGACTTGGCCATGGAGGAGAGGCTGATGCTCAGATTGCAGCCGTGGTATGTCTGCTGCAAGGCTGGTACTGCCCGTTGGGAACAGGCGTTCAGATACTTCACCTTTGCCATTGCTGGAAAACATCAGAAGCGCAAGATGCACATGTCATACGTAGGACATATCCAGTGTTTTTCCATGAAAGTTTTGTGTGTTGTGCCATAGCTGCTTTTTTTTTCCCCTCTAACCTAAGGAACAAGGTGCTGAGCCAGCTGACAGTCAGCTATGGACCACCAAAGAGGTGAGGTGAAGGAGGCTTCTGCCGAGCATCTGGCAGATCGGATCCCTGTGGCACAAGGTAGGATTTGGAAAGAGAAACACAGCAGGGCATGACACGCAGCAGCTTTGCAGCTAGCTGGGCAGGAACAGATCCGAGGAAATAGGGACATGATGGTAGAGTGGGAAAAGGTGAAAAGCAATGCGGGTAACCGTTGTGAAAGGAAAGATTATGATTCAAACCGAAGGCAATGTGCTTTGGGATTGACATACAAGGTCTATGGGACAGCATGAGAGACCAGTAGTGCTGAGCCCTTGAGCCTGCCAGAGCATGGGTAGAAAACATCTCCCCTTTGCTCTTGCTCTCTGGAAGTGAGTGCACAAGCAGACCCTACAGATTTCCAGTTTTCTGCAGCTATTAGGATACTGAGGCAAGCTGGATGTTCCCAGCTCTTGGAGCATTTTGAGAAGAGGCTGGAACACTTTGCAGGGCCAATTAGCAGTTATCTTCAAGAGCATGAGGAGGTCTGGGGAAGCCCCAGGGGAAGAGAAGAGATGTGGGGTAGCACCTGCCTCTGAAAGAGGGGGAAAAGAAGAGCTGGGCAAGTCTAGACTGGTCTGTTTGAATTCGCTGCTGGGGCAAATGATCCAGTGATCTGTCCGTACGCACTTGAAGCAGTACAGATGATAAAGAACAGCCAGTACAACTGTCAAGGGCATATCACGTCTGCTCCACGTAGTTCCCCTCTATGACAGCACGACAGGGTGGAAGGAGGGGTGTCGGACAGCTTGACTGTGCTGAAGTATGCCATCTCTTGTGTCAATCTGCAATGCAGTTGAAGGAGATTGAGTCGCTAAGACAGGTTGTGAATGATTGGCAAATTGTGTGCAGGGAGAAATTATCAGTGGTTTGCTGGCATGCTGGGGAGGGCTTTAGATGAGGTACCTTATGGTGCCTGTCAGGGGTCTGGGACTGTTCGATGTTGCACTTGTGACTTGGGTGGTGGAGTTGAGAGTACCCCTGCAGGGCCTGGAGGTGACACCAACCTGAGAAAGGTACCGTCACCTTGGAGATCAGCATTGGAATTCAGCGTTACTGTGGAAAAACTGAGAAATTATCGGAAAGCCCACCACCTAAAAAAAAAATAACTAAAATATATATGTATATGCACACACTACACCTAGCTTTGAGTTTTCAGTAGCAGAAGCACAAGCTGATAGTGTTGGACTAAGCGTGGCAGAAAAGGATGTGAAGGCTCATCAGGGATCGGAAAGCGAATGGATGAGCGACTGCGTGTTCTCGCAGAAAAACCTAACCAGCCTTCACTCGCACACTGATAACCCGAGGTGTTGCTTGGGAGATGAGCAGTTGCCTTTCACTTGTAGGCTGGGGGCTTGAGCAGAGCGTGTGGTTTGTGGGGGTGCTGTGAGGAAGATGAGGAGCTGGAGGGACCCGAGGGAGAGCTGCAGGGAGCCTCGCAGGGCTGGTGGGCATGTGCTGCGTGGAAAGGCTGGGGGAGGTGGGCTTATTTAATTTGAGGTAACGGGAGGCAGAGTGGGGTGAGGTGGTAGGTTTTTAACTCTGCAAATGATTGCAGCAAGCAAGAAAGTAAGTGAACTGTTCTGAAAGCCCCGTGTGGCTTGTAAAAAGGAGGTTGACCATTCAAGTGGGTTTGTTTGAGGCTTATCCAGGGACGTGGTATACTGTGTTAGTAAAATCACTTGGGCGTCATATGTCAGAATTGGCTGTGCGTCCAGCAGAGTTGATATCATTAGCTGATAATTCCAGACTAGCTTATCTGAATTACTTTATGACATTCAGTGATCTGTGTTACAGGGGAGAACAGAATAAATTATGAGAATACTGCCTCAGGCCGTACAATCTCCTAAGTCAGTAAATATCAAATTTTGTGTGTATCTTTCATAAGCATCCCCTTCTTTGGATGCTTGTTTGAAACGTGTTTTCTTTGTGGTTAAGTTTCCCACCTGTAAAATTTGTGTGTCTGTGTTGCAGTCCTTGGGTTTAACCCAGAAGAGGCTCCTGTTGGAGGCATTTGGCCACCAACCAACTTGCCAGGCAAACTACATTTTTCGCTCAAATGTAGTTAATGACCCGAACGAAATGAAATGCTTGTTAGGGGTTGATTTAAACAACGTAGCCTAATGACAATGTTCTCTCCTTTCTGCCCACTCTCACTAACAGTTCCACTTTATTTTAACTAGGCAAAAAGGAAACGAGCTTTTTAAGCAAGGCTCAGAAACGTGTCTATTGGCTAGAGGGAAGGGGAGGCACGTTTAGCTGGAGATTTTTACTTTGAAATTTCCTGACAAAAACGAATTAGAAGAATCATGTAATTACAACAAATATATCTCATTGGTCCCCAATGGCTTGTTTCTAAACACGGAAGGATTGTTTAGGCATTCATGACAGCAACAAAAAGTACCAAATAAGCATAATGGATTCTCTTTGTATACAATAAAAATGACGTACAGTAGCTGCGTGTTTTACTGAATTGGCAACAGGATCTTAAAGACGTGGGTATGGTTTTGCAGTTGTTTTAGTCTTTGCTGTGGATGCAGAGGCTGGACTTGTTCTTGCAAGGGCTAAGATGCTGACTGGTGTTCCTGCTGGTGTCCCACAAGACACTGGGGAAGAGAGGTGCCCCAGCACCCAGAAATGTGGCTGCCTGCACTTGCTGTGTTGCCCACGTTGCACGTCGTCATGGTTTAAGCCCGCTGGCAACTCAGCTGCTCACCCACTTCCCTGCCGTGGGGTGGGGGAGAGAATCGGAAGGGTAAAAGTGTGAGAACTCCTGGCTTGAAAGATGGTTTGATAGGTAAAGCAAAACAAGGAATTCACTCACTTCTTCCCATGGGCAGGCAGGTGTTCAGCCATCTCCCAGGAAAGCAGGGCTCCACCATGCATAACGGTGACTTGGGAAGACAAACGCCATCTCTCTGAATGCCACCACACCACCCCCCCCAGCCCCCTTCCTACTTCTTCCCCCAGCTTTAGACACTGAGCATGGCGTCATACGGTGTGGAATATCCCTGGGGCCAGCTGTCCCGGCTGCGTCCCCTCCCAACCTCTTGTGCACCCCCAGCCTCCTCGCGGGTGGGGTGGGGTGAGAAGCAGAAAAGGCCTCGGCTCTTTGTGAGCACTGCTCAGCCGTAATGGAAATATCTCTGTGTTATCAACACTGTTTTCAACACAACTCCAAAACATAGCCCTGTACTAGCTACTGTGAAGAAAAATAACTCTAGCCTAGCCAAAACCAGCACACGTGTTCCTCCCATGAGATGGGAGGTGTAAATGCTCCTGAAAGGCAGAGACAGGCTGACAAGTAACCTGGGGGGCTGCGTTGAGCAGCCAGTGCCAGCAGAGGGTAAAGCCCCAGTGAGACCAGCCCGAGGCCGTGCAGGGAAGGTGTGGGTGCTCCTTTCACTACCTGGTGTCCTGTGCTGACACAACAGCTCTGTTCCTCTGGCATCTTTAAAGTGGCTTTTTGAGCCTGATTTTTGGGATGCCTTTCGTGCTGCCATGGCGTGGATTTCTGCATCCCTCAATTCCAGGTAATGCCAAGATCCCTATTGAATCCACCAAGGGGGAGGAATTGCCATTTGGGGCTTGCTGTAGATGCTGCTATGTGTCCTCCCCCTTCCCACCAGCAGTGCAGCCAGGGCAGCGTTTTGGGTCATGCGCGGCAGTGGTGGCTGTACAGCTCCCCTCTGCCCTCCCTGTGCGGGCACCGCTGGACTCGCCTCTCCTGTGCCGAGTGTTTCCCGGCTTAGCAGGGCTGCGAAATCACAGGGGTGTGAAGGCAGAGATGCTTCACTGCAGGATGAAGCTGAGCTCAGTGGCTGTTGCGGGGCATGGTGGCTTGGTTTTCATCATGCCTGCGATGAGCTCTGTGTTGCTGCGTGAAAATGGATAAACCCTTTGTGGGGTGCTTCTGCCCCAAAGCTCAGTGGGGCAGCAGTGGTGCACGTGTGGAGATGGGGAAGGATTGGGGGTAATCCCCATTGACTGCTTCTTTCTGCTCGTTATGGGCCTTGCATCTGCAGGAACCTGAGGACTGTGATGTGATTTATCCTTGCAAATGCCTTGAGTGCAGGTGTTTTCACTTATTTTTGCTTCACTTTGTTTCCAGGGTAAGTGAAGTTTGGAGGGGAGAATCTCATTATCATACCAATTGGATTAAAACAGTTACATAAGGTGAACATGTGCTATCTTAATACCCTTCCCCCCCGCCCTTCTAAGTTATGTTGCTTACAGGGCAGAGGTCTTACTGCTCTGTTGCATGGGTAAGTCTGTCCTGATACTGACCGNCCTTGCAAATGCCTTGAGTTCAGGTGTTTTCACTTATTTTTGCTTCACTTTGTTTCCAGGGTAAGTGAAGTTTGGAGGGGAGAATCTCATTATCATACCAATTGGATTAAAACAGTTATATACAGAAGGTGAACATGTGCTATCTTAATACCCTTCCCCCCGGCCCTTCTAAGTTATGTTGCTTACAGGGCAGAGGTTTTACTGCTGTGTTGCATGGATAAGTCTGTCCTGATACTGACCATGTATAGCATGATCAGGTAAGTATGTAACCTTATTTTGGCTTGGATTCGTCAAGTAGATGGCTGAGCTAGGTGGGAAGACTCATGATCTGGAGATGCCTTTTCCTTTTTTTCTCTTCTGTAGAGAAAGAGCCTACATAGCAAAGCAGACTGACTGCCTGACTTTGGGACGTTGGTTTAGGTGAGGTGAATTCCACTCTCTAACTGTGTTTGGATCTTAAAGGTTGTGCATAAGAGCCATTGGTGGAGACGTATGAACACTGTAAATCTTTTCCTGCGTGTACCAACCGTAAAGAGAAGTCATCTTCAAATGACATCATCAACACAAAGGGCACTAAGAGAAGTTCCAGCTTATGACACAATAAATCATCAAGTAGTCTAGTAACAGACATCGAGCCTAGACGGTTTTGCAAAGTGAGTTCTCATATAAAATGGTATTCTGCGTTGAAATGTGGCCTCCAAACCTGCTTAGCTAGTACCACTTAAGCTGCTTTAGTGAGCTCATTTTGGATTTCCACAGTCGACCAGTCTTCCCAAATTGCTCAGTGTCTAATGTAATCCCAGATGTATTTACCATACTTCATTGTATTTATAGAGGTGACTAGGCCACGAAGACATGGCTTATTTCCAGGGACAAGAAGTCCAGGTTCTTCAGTGCATTTTCTTCTTCTAAAAGCAATGCGACGGTGCTCTTCGAGTTTGCGGTGAACACATTTGTCTTTGCTCAGTGACGATGGTTGGTCATTAACAAAATGTATTTTGGTATTTATGGTTACAGGCATATTGACCTTAATGCTACATGCAGCAGTGATCGGATCACAGCCAGCCACCATCAGGAGAAGGTGCAAGAGTTACTACGCACAGCTTTTTCTGAGCAAAGAAATGCCTCCAAGGCACGGCAGCTGCAAAGGGCAGTATGTAAGAGGAGTAAGTCCTTGGTTCAAGTATGACAAACTCACCGCTACAGACTTCCTTTTCTTCTCCGTTGATTCTTGTCCTCGCTTAGCACACAGGCACTGTTAAACCACGTGCCCGTCTGGTGCTTTTATGTATAGCTGCCTTGCAGTAAGGGGAATTACACTAATTGGTACCAGTCCGAGGACGTGGCCCATAGACCTGTCTACTGGCGATGGTGCCAGAACCTTGTGCTTGAGAAATGTTCTGCTCCAGTACGCTGCTGTGTAGTGTCCAGCTGTAGTTTTGTCAGTTTACTATCAGTGTACGTACATTTGCATCGCGCGTTGCTTTATTCTCAGGAGTGCCTAAAGTTAGGTTACGCTTGCAAGAAAAACGTATGGTATCCTGAAGCACAATTTGTATTTTGCTATAGGTTTAGCGTGATTCCTGGCAGCAAAAAGGTCTAATCTAAGCCAGGCAAAAGGCATGTTTTTCTGTTGAGCAACATGATAGTGTTGTGACATAATGAATTACGCACAGCTGGTTTTTCTCTGGCTTAGGAATTTTGTTTCATTATTACTGTATCTGTGCAATTTCTTAATATTCTTGAATCTGGGCTCTGCTTGCAGGCATATTAGATTATTCATATGCTAGAGTGAAATATGATGTGGAGAGGAGCACAGAATGTGCTTTATTCGTGGGTAACTGGGTATGTAATGGTGTATAAAGAGTCAGGAGCTGGTACTTAGCTGCACTGTCTCTTCTGCTTTCTCATTCATCCCCAAGTGTATGAGAGACTTATCGTTTGTAAGCCTCTTCTCCTAGCACTGCTTCTCTTCTCCATCTCGCCTTCCTAATTCTTTCTTAGCTAACAGCCTTTTAGACAGTTGACAGTGGTAATTAAATAAAATAGACTTCAAGGGGATAGCTGACATGCCTTGCCTTCAGCTGCACAGTGTTAACAAGGCTGGGCCTTTCGGCTTGGAGCTATGATCTAGGGTGTTTGTGGGATGTACTGCACTCCCATCGACCACAGAAGAAATTGAGAAGGGCATTTAGTACAGGAAAGGGTTGGGGAGAGTGCTTCTCCTGGCCTGCACTGGGATGAAATGGACGCTCTTGGAAGGGAAATCTCAAAGGGCAGGAGCCCCAGTTCTTATTCCCCAAACCAGCCAGGGGCACAGGAGTTAGGGATCTGATTTGGGATATGGGGGGCAGGTTTAAGATCTTGCTCTGTGCCTCAAATCAAGGCTTCAAATCTCAGTTTTCTACACGTGAGGCTGGCTTACTCATAACTAGAATATTAGGCTTATGAAAAAAAAGGCAGAGCTGAAAGTCTGTCTTATGGTGAAATTGGTACGTATCGTGTTATGAAATACTTTATCAGAAAGTCTAAGTTTGTCCAGCAGACAGTTTTGTTAGTGTATTGTTACTGATCACTTCTGACTCTCCATCTTCTTAATGAAGAGCATGAGGAGCAATGATTTTGCTCTTTGGGTCAATCACATTCCCTAACTGTAGGCCCAATTGTATTAAGTGCTAATGCCCAATTGCCAATGCCCTTGAATTTTCTAAGTGACGTTTTACCGATGCAACTGCCTCTTGTTTTACCTTAAGATTTTACGGTATCTTCACCAACAGTGATGAGAAACTTCCTATTGCATTTTGTTAGTGCTTCTGTCCCCCTCCAATGAAATATATCTTAATATAATGAAATACTGTGCCATTTACTACCGAATCCACTGTGCCTAAGGTTTTCCATTTAGGTAATAGAGTATGCCCGACTTGGCTGCTTATAGGTGGAGCACTTGACTGCTCTTGCTGTTATGGGCTCAGAGTCTGGTTAGATTTCTCTGGAGAGCAGCGTTCTGATTTAATAGCTGGTCCACAGTTCCGTGAATTACATCCAGAGAATTGTTCAAGATGGATGATAACACAAATGAGTTACTTGGGCTAATTCAAGACGCTTTCTTGGGCACTTTCTTCGTCAATTTTGTAATGGATCAAAGCGAGTATGTTTTGGAAACTGCTGGCATGCACATATGAACGCTCCCACGCTATGTCATGTAGATCAAGGCAATTCCAAATGATATTCTATTTCAATCTATTCACATTTCATCTCTGAGGCTTTTGAAACCGAGTGAAGCACTGGAGATTGTGCCATAGGGAGTGACCTGGTACTGGTATGTGAGTGGACCAAATGTTCCCGTTCCGTATCTTCGATTTTGTGAAATTAAATTGCGGGACAGGGAATACTGGTGAAGCAGAGTGTCCCTAAGTTGAATTTGCAACATTTGCTGCCCTCCAGCCTGGTGATATGACCAAGCAATGGAAATGCATGCAGTCAGATGTCTGGATGTTTACCCTAAGCCCTTCTACTTTGGAATCCTTTTCCTTTTCTTCCACTTGACAAACCAGAGTTGGGGAAAACGCCACAGCATGAATCCATGGTTTGCTATCAAATTAATCTAAAGCAAAACTTCTCCTTGTTGCATAGTTTGGCAAATTTTCCATACCTAAATCTGTACAAGTGCATCTTGCTTGCATAAGCTCAAACGTGCAGCTGAAGCCTGTGAACGCCCTGACACCTAGAGATGGAGAGCAGTGAAAACCTGGAGAGGGACATGGGTTTCACAGACACATGCTCATCCATTTAAGTGCACAAGAATATGGTGGATGTTTTGCGCCTAAATCTTTGTAGGTGAAAAGAAAGGGAGGCATTACCTGGAAGGCATTAGCTAGAGCTTGCCCTTTCCACGTTAAGGCAGTGGTTCCAAAGTGAATTCATCTGGCAGCCCTCATCATCTCCTCTTCAGTAATAGAACGTGTTACGCCTACTGTTCTGCTGATACTTAGTAGAACAGCAGGCCTAGCACGTCGAATTGTTCTCATCTATTTTATACAAACGTGCAAGGGGTGTATGGTTTGCTTGAAACACACCAAGAGAGTTTTTATCAGAACGCAGACTGTTGATGCAATGAAACATTCCGGTGGCAAACATAGCAATTGGCCTTCCTGCACAGTCAGTAGACATAACTGGGTTTTGTTGCCTGCAAGTGAAGTTGCTTTCCTATTTTGTATCCTGCAATAGGAAAGCTGGAAAGGATAGCCTCCGCTTGGAACTTTTTATTTTCAAGGAATAACAACTTAAGAGGACTGAAGGAGGCGTAAGAAGACATTTTATGGCACCTCACTTCAACATGAATTCCTCGTTTTTATTTTCATTCTGACTTTTGATACTGTATTTTCTCCATTTTTGCTGGTTTTGTGAATATGAGTAACTTTCTTAATTAATGCCAGGTTTATTGTTTTCAGTACCGGCATTTTTTTGTCAGGTGACCCAGGGGCTGATTCATGAGTGTGATATAGACTTAAAGTTGCTTAAGTTTGTGTCCAAACCCTGCAGTTTTATGTGCTGAGCAGTTTGTGAGAACGAGTGTGGGTCTTAGCCAAGTACGCTGCTCCTCTGTCCAGGTTTGGGTCGTCGTGCAGACAGGAACCACTCGGACTCCGAGCACGTGCTCTGGTTTTTGATAGGACCCTCACTCACCACTTCACATCCAAGAGAGGGTAAGCCGTAAAAAGGGTAATTGGTCTCTGGTTATTTTGGTGTAAAGGGAAGGTACCCGTCAAAGTCTGTTCCTCCTCAAGACGCCAAATAGCAAAGGAAGCCGATAAAGTTGCTGGTGAATGCTTCCTAGTCTTTTGGTGTAATCATGGGAATGGAGGCGATACAAAAGGGGTGATGTGTCAGGGGCACTCATGTTTCGAGTGAAGCCTGGGGATGACAGAGTGTCCTGGGTTGATTTTTGTGCAACTTTAGGAGTGTTGAGTGAAGCTGGCTGATGCGTTTGATATGGCATGCTACTTTTTTCTTCTTATTTTGCATACTAGTTTAGTTGACAGCGTACTGGTTTTGCTCCTTTGATCTCTGCTCAGTTTGACTGTGTTTTCAATAACTACTTAGTATAAAAATAAAATGTGCAGGCCGCATCAAATAAACTAATTAAGGATTAGAATGAAAAAGTGTCAAAATCCGAGACCTCGCCGAGGCAGATTAGTCACCGTGTACGAGACACGATCTAATAACTAATGGGTTGCTGTAGTAACGGGGGAATCAATACCCCTCAGCTGGTCAGGGACCTGACAGTAATTTCTGCTGGGTCATAGATTCTGGGAAATGAAGTGCCACCTACCACAACACGAGTAATCTCTGTGGACTTTTTGACAACAGAGCATCCTACAAAGTTTGTATCAAAGAAAATATTAATCTCTCAAGTCTGCTTGTTTACCTCTTCAGGGGTTATCCGATATTGTTACAGGCACAGACAATTAAGTTTAGGCTCCTCTGTGAGCTCTCGATGGGTTAGCTTTGGAAATAAGCCTTTGGTTTTGCTTGCTAAGTGTTGAGTTTGTAGGACATGCCAATACCAGGATGTTGGACTGGGGGGAGGGGAACCTGGAAGAGTCCAGCCTGCTATGCCAAATCAGCTCTTCTTGCTTGAGGAAAACTTCTGCCGAAGTCCTAAGAAGTCCAGCTCAAGTGGAGAGAAGGAGATATGCTTGGGCACTTAAAATGAAAAGGTGGTTTGCAACAAGGCTGTAAAGCCGGGCTTGCTGTGTGTGTTTGTGCCTCGGTACCCAAAATTTCCAAGGGAATTATCATCCTTCCTCGTCTCCTCCGAATCGATTGCAAACCCTCTGGGATGGGGACACTCTTACGTGTCTGAGCAGCACCTAGAACAGTGTCAGCTGCGTACCCCGGTTGCTGAGGGATGGCAAAAAGGACCTAACTCCATTCTGGGACAGGCAGCACAGCTCTTCATCCACGGCTGGGAGCTAGAGCTACCTGGTGCGGAAACTTAAGAATGAAAACAGCAAGCGAAGGGGACTCTGGCACGTGTTTCCCGCCTGCAGGCAGGGAGAGGAGAGCCCTGCGAAGGATAAGGAGTTAATGCTAGTCAAAGAGCTACAAGGGGATAATAAAGACTTTTTCCAAACATCTAGGGGGATGGTAGTGCTGGAGAGAAAGTAGGCCACTCACTAATGAGGGGAGTGGTGGTGTTAATTACGTCTTGAAATTGCCTGAGATACTGAGCTCCTGAAATTCATCTTCAGCAGAAAACCATCACGAAAATAAGTTCGGGCAATTAGGAGATGGGGGGAGAAACTGTGTAAAAATAGCCTGGATAATTAAGAGCAGATAAGGGAGCATCTAAGAAGTGCAAAGAGAGCCTCCTGCCTTTGCTGAGCTCCACTACGCTGATCTCACAGGCGCAGGGCCGGGAGCTCTTGCTGGCATGGGCGATGTGAAGCGCCGTGCTGTTGTGTGTGCTGGTGGTTCAGCGGTGCAAGGGCCCGTCTCGTCCCACTCATGGCAGTGCCGCTGACACCGCTGTGTTGCAAATCCCCGCAAAGTCTGCGGGAAGTTGGTTAGGGCAGGTCTCCGCTGTGGGTGCAAGAGCGGGATTACCACAGAGCCGCTGGCAGCTATAACCACAGACCCGTGCGAGTGGCAACCTGCTACAGGGTTGGCGAGGAGCAAATGTAGCTCCAAATCTTTTAGATGGGCCGTGTTGTGGAAAGGCATGGCTGTTTTCCGTGCTCTGTGGCCTCCTGCTGTGATGTCGGTTGTAAGAGTAGCGTACGTCCTGTTCGGCACAGCGAGGGAACGGGGATCTGCTTCAGCCCTTCCGTTGCTCCCCGATTTTATGAGACCAGTATGCGGTGGGGAAAAGCCCAGCACTAACTCTGATATTCAGTGACAGCTCTGCAGCTGCTGCTGGCGTTCGTGCTGGTTGGTACGTAATGTTGGTGAATAATAATAATACCTGACCTAGTAGAACAAGAACTCTTTCATCAAACACATTTAAAGAAAAATGACAGTCCGTATAGCATGTAATGGAATGGATGATAAATCACAAAATAGGGAAAAACAATTGCGTTACTCCTGCTGGTATGAGTTCCTGTTCAGAAGGTCCATATGTTATGCTTTTTGATGACATAAATTTAATGAAATTCTCTGGAAATGCTGACCAGAAGTCAATACACAACTCAGTCCCAAGAAGTTTCTTAATATCTTTGTTTGTTTTAGGTAATAGATCTGTTGATGTGTATCTCTCCTATTAAGTGCCAGGATAGGATGCTATAATGAAATTACAATATGGAATGGTAGCTCAACTAAAGCGGCATTATCAGAAATGTCAGCCCCTAACAAATTAACAGTCGCAATGTTTGCCCTCTGGTTACACAACCTTGTTCCTTTTGTCTTTTGCTATAACTTATAATAACAAAGCCTGTGATGTAAATGTCTGCGGGGTATGTTTCCAGTAGCTAAGTGCGAAACGTGTTTCAGTGGGGATACAGGGGAAAAAACATACATTTTTAAAAAAAATTCAAGACAAAGGGTTTTTGGCCTTGGGCATTCCAGCTGCAGCTGCTGTTGATATAGGGGAGATGGGACTGTTTTTCTATTTTTTTTTTTCTTTTTAAAGATAAAAAGATACCCATGTCTGGTAATGTAATCCACAATCTTTAAAACAGAAAAAACGACAAAAAAATCCCCTTCCTGAAAAAACAGTAATTAATTTCTCTGGAGATTGATTTATGATGGAGAGGTTGCAGATTAGAAATGAGTGAGATGCAGTTTGTATTTACAACTTCAGAGCCTGGGGATCGAAAGAGGAAATAGAATGAGGTTTGGTTTGTTTTGTTGTTTAAGCTGAAAATAGAAATTCGTGGGGCTCGCTCCAAAGCCAGTGCAAAGACCTCCCCGTTGGCTCTGTTTGTTTTTTTTTTTTTTGCTTCAACAGGGCATAGGAAGAACTGCAAATCTTAAATGAAATTTAGAAAAACCCCAACCCTCAAAGCCGTGACTAACCCCAGCCCTGCATGTGTTGGGGCAGGTCGAGAGGGACCCCCAGGCTCTCGCTCAGCCTGGGGAGGCAGATTTCGGAGAAGTTGTCCCCAGACCTCTGCCAGTGAGAGCAGGACACGCAGCGTCTTGCTGGAAAGCCCGCCTGGTTCTTGGCTCTCTCCTGCCCTTGTTGGGCTGCTCTGTGCGGGTGGGAGAAGGTCTTGACGGGAACTTCTCCTCGCTGTCGCTTGCCAGTGGCAGCGGTCCCCAAAGTGGTCATCAGTAGAGAGTCACGAGCCGGCCGTAGGGGTGGGTGTGCAGGGCCCTGGGCAGCGTGGGGCTGCCTCCGGGGAGGCTGCAGTGCATGCAGGACACGAGAAGGGATCAAAACTGGATATCCAGGAGCAGATGGGAAAGAGAGATGATGAATTTGGTCAGCATGATGAGCCACGATCAACACACGCATGCGTTAGCATGTAGTGTTGGTCAAGCCAGCGGTGTGGTAAGGGTCTGGAGCTGGTCTTTTGAGCCTGGGGTTTTGTTTTACCAAGCCAGCGTGTTCATGGTTAATAATCTTTGCCTTCACCCTTCCTGGGAATCAAAGAACAGGCTACCTTGTGCTCCTCCGGAGCAGTACCTGTCTTCATTTCGACAAAGGAGTTGGAGCCAGTCTTCAGTTAGATATAACTAAGTGTTGGTTTTTCTTTTTAAGATGCAGCAGAGAAAACTTACAGTATAGAAGCTTAATGCATAACAGTGACACTTCAGTTTTCCAAGCAACTGAGAAGTGCTTAAATGCTAAAGCCTATGGCTTAATTATTTACCTGTGGCTTAATTGGGTGTAATTTTACTGAGGAGTCTGTTTATTTTCCTGTGGAGAGGCTGTAAGGTGCGTCTAAATGAAAATGTTTTGGTCCCTACCTGTGCCCCCTGACATCAGTAGCACAGAGCTCATGTAAACCTGCAGAAACCTGGAAAAAAAGTGTTTTCTCTGGTGCAATCAGCCTGTGGTTTCCTACTGCTCTGCAGCTGGTAACGTGTATCAGGAGGTGAGAACGACCCTCCCGTATTTCTGCACACACTGCACTGCTCGCATCTAGCCCGGGAGCACTCAGCAGAGCAGCGCAACGCACGAGCTATTGCCGGTGCTGTGCTGGGAGCAGAGCGTCTCCCCAGAGGGGAGAGAAAATATTGTAACCCCCCTAGAGCCGTCTCTGGGGCGACCCACAGTGGCACCCTTCAGCTGCGCCCGAAGGGCTTAGGAGCAAAAGTCTAGATGGGCTTAGGGAGGCTCGTGCTCTTCTGTTGTTTATTGGGATTTCACTTGGTTTTCATCCTCTGCAAATTTGATGTTGGTAATTTTTTTTCTCGCAGAGCTGGGAAAGATCATTTATGCAGGATCAGATATTCAAAGTTATGCTCATATCGGTGTGTCTGGGGGTATTTGCTGTTTATATTCCAGGCACAAACCCCTGGTGAATAAAGGCAGACCAGGGGCCGTACTCCGGCCAGTCATCCTTATTTAGACGACCCTTTTGACTTCAATGCGTTATTCTTGCATGCCTAAGAATAGTTCTCCTGCGTGAGGTATTAGAGGGTTGACTATCGGGGCTTTCCGTTTGCATACCCTGCTTAGAGGCTAAGCGGCTGCTTGTATCCCAGAGTGTGGAAAAGCTCTTCCTACTGTTCTGCCAGTGTGAAGTGCTATGAAAAGATTTTTATCTTGGCTATCCATTTAATTCAAACCAAATGTGCTTGGACACATTCTGTCTAGGTTTTCAATTCAGAAAGCTGATTTTTCTTCTCCCCGCTCCCCCTCCTCCCTAGCACAGAGGCTCAAACCAGGAACCTCCTTTTGAATATCTGTAGGCAATTTCCTTACAGTACTCGGATCTCCAAGCTTCATTGGACTTCTACAACAACAGCAGCTTTATATCATTGGTTTTTCATCCCAAAATGCTTAGTTTCTATTAACAACCTCACAAAAAGGGCAGTGTATTACTACGTGGTGATCCCAATGATAAATGAAGCACATTATATGTGAAGTAAAGGCTCTATTTATCCTTGCCCCCCCCCCCTTTTTTTTTTTTTAAAGTCCCAGCAGGTTTAATGTGAGCCGCTTTCGATGACCTTCATAACAAGTCAAGAATAAACCTCAGTGCATTCTCATGAAGGTGGACAGCACGCGGACATCTTCAAAATTGAAATAACAACAGCAACGAGTTGTATGAGCAGTATTTGATAATGCAGAAAGTTTAATGTTCGCTGAAAGCCAGGTGCCAGCACTATTTGATTGTTTACCAACAAAATCATAAAGAAACAGACTTATTAAAGGATCTGAAATCACCCAGTAATTCAGCTGCTGACGTTGATGGATGGAACTTGGCTGTTCCTCTTTGCTAAAGCTGCTGACTGGATAAATGTTTTATTCATGAAGCCCAGGGCAGGAAGGGATGCCAAAGGTTTAAGAATATTTTAAGAAACTCTTTGAGATGTCAAGCAAGTTATCAGGTGTTGTTAAGCAAAGGAGCTGAAGTACTACATTTAAACATAACCGAGCTCTCAACATATACAACAACAATACATCAAAAGCCAGGATGCGATTCTTGTCTCGAGCAGTATGTGGAATGATGAGTTGGGAATACGAGTCCTTTTATTTCCTGCACCTTTGTACCTTCAGTCATCTCACAGCCTTGTCTCTTTGAGCATTGTTATGCCAAAGGGAATTTTCACACGTCGCGTTGTGAATTTGGGCTTGGAAACAAATAAATATTTAGATACTGAACCCTACAAGGTCACGTATTTATATTAAAGACAAAATAAATGACATGATGACAATGTTCATGGAAATCGCAGCCAGGAATCTGGATCAGAGCAAGTGGATTCTGCCTGAGCTCTCGGTGGGAGAAGTTGTTCAAAGTGGTAATTATTGGAAGAGGCTATTGTAAAAATATAGGATAATGAGGAATTTCTCTCTGTCCTCTTCGCCCTGCCCCTGACGCCTCTTTGTCTGTGGGCAACGTCTGCCGACAGCAAGCCTGTAGCTCCGCAGCTGTTTGGCAGGGCAGTGCTGCTTTGCAGCAGTGAACGACCTGATTGTAATAAGTGATTTTTTTTTCAAATGCCTTGTTCCTGTTCTATGAGAATTCAGATTCGGATCCGCTGTTGAATTTCTTTTTTAATGGAAAGATGTGTTTTGTATAAAGAATTTTAACGAAGAGATGCTTAGCCCCACAAGCTCCTGCGTGGACAAGTGTTTTAATATTTCATAATCAATATTAATAACTTCTTTTACATTTCTGCAGTCTCATAAGAGCAGAACAGATGAGCTCTTGATGGAACTGAACTGTCAATCCGAACATGGTGACATTAGAAAATAGCTCCATTTCCAAGTCTAGCTGCGTGAAATGTCCCTTCTTGCCAAGAGAGCAGCAAAGTAGAGTTTAAGTGTGCCTTATTATGACACCTCAAGAGCATAAAAATTGGGAAAGGTATTAAAAATGAGTAATTAAAATTGAAGACTGATAGATAATGACGAATAAAAAGCAGGTAAGTACTGCGCTCCCAATGCCCTTTTGGTTGGCAGAGATTCGGTGCTAAAGACCAAGAGCATACTTCTCACGGGCCCCAGTTAAAATTCAAATCCAATAGACTGGCAGTGAAAACTACTGTCAAAAAAAGCTGTCAAGTTGTATCAAAATAAGTCACTATGTTACCTCTCTTTATCTGTCAAAGGCATTGATTATTTTCAATAGAGGAGCCCTCTGACAGTTGCTGAAACTGAAGAAACCCATGTTGAAATGATTTGGTTGACACATGTCACCGTTTCCTAAGCAGATAAGTCAAACACGTGATTTTTGACTCTTTCTGTAGGAGAAAGCGTGTTTATGTAGTATTTTATGAAAGATAAATAATGCAGGAAGAAAGAAACTTCCATTAGCACCACACTTTCTCAGCTATTTGTATCAGTGGGGTTTTTTTTTGTAGCATCTTTTAACAATTTTCTTCTTTGCATAAAATCACGTGTTCCTTTGGTGGCTGTGGTACATTGCAGGGATTTGCTAAGATACCCTGAAGTAATTCAGATAATCAGTGAACCGTATTGGTGCTATTCTTGGTTGCAGCTGACAGTTTACTGTTGGCTACACTAAACTTCTTTTTTCTACCAGCCTCATGTCTGTAGCAGAGATACAGACATTAATGTTCTGCAAAATGCCCGTTTGTACACAGATGGACAAACCGGGAAGGGCAAAATAAGGACTGCTTCTTGGACTGGAGCATCTCTCTTATGAGGAGAGGCTGAGAGCCCTGGGGCTGTTCGGCCTGGGGAGGAGAAGGCTGGCAGGGGATCTCATCAGCGCTCATCGATATCTAAAGGGCGGGTGTCCAGGGGACGGGGCCAGGCTCTTTTCGGTGGTGCCCAGCGCCAGGACGAGGGGCACCGGGCCCAAACTGGAGCCCGGGCAGTTCCCCCTGAGCGTGAGG
>VZSC01002768.1:659738-753666 GCA_013398225.1 Steatornis caripensis | reverse complement strand
CAACCCATAAGTCTCTTTCCCTTTTCTCTTTCTCCACCTTTGGGGAGGCAGGCAGTTAACAAAGAGCATCTGTANCGTCCAGGTGACGTATTCATCATCAGGGTAGGGGGGAAGCTCGATACTGGTTTTGTACATATTTGTATGTATTTCATTATTATTTTTCCTATTATTATAATACATTATTATTGTAGTTAGATTAAAGCTGTTTTAACTTTTCCAACCCATAAGTCTCTTTCCCTTTTCTCTTTCTCCACCTTTGGGGAGGCAGGCAGTTAACAAAGAGCATCTGTAGCCCGTTTAATAGCCAGCCCAGCTTTAAACTGTGACAGTATATTAAAAAAAACGCTTGTAATACAAGTCCATAATTCTTAGCTCCCTGCTGGAGAATACCAGGAAGGAGTTTTTTTGTTGTTTTTTTTAAAGAATCTGGCAATATAGTAGCCCAAGTTGCAGATCTTCTTTGCCTCCAAATAAAGAAGCCTAGATAAAGATTCTCAGCTTACCCCCTAATTTAAAAAAAAAAAAAAAAGAAAAAAAGCAAGTGAAGGAACAAATGCATTTTCTTACCAGTTAGTGCTCAGTTCCACAACCAGTTGATATATAGAGCTTCATTCCTGAGACCACATGAATGAGGCTTACAATCAGAGATTTAATGGGAAAATACAATTGACTAGCTGCTGTGAAAATGAGAAAACAATTTACTTTGTACAATGAACAATGCCAAAGTGTTCTACCAGTTGCACAGGCAATGAAGCATTTGCAGTTTGAATTTATATCCACAGAATCCTTTGATATGGGGAACTTTTGCACATGTTACAAAACAACAGCAGTTGCCAGATGTTCCACACTTTTGAGATTTAGTCCTTTAGTAGCTATACAACCACAAATTCAGAAATCTGGATTTTATGGTGCTAGTTAAAAGGCAAAAAATCTCCGTGGCTTCTGGCTATGAACACTTTTTTGCAGTTTTCTAGTGTATACCTACACCCTCTTGCTTTATGCTTTACAGCTATGCTGCTTTTGAGGCAGTTTCGTGACTGTATGACAAGTGTCTAGCACTCATTTTAACTGTTTATTTTAATATCATGGTCTAGCTTTCCCTTTTCACTGTGATGCCTTTTAAAATATTAATTTATGAAAATGTAATAATGAAAAATGTAAATTTTTATATTTACCTAAGTATTATATTAATACTGCTTTCCATCCTATGAACTAAGATTTGTTTATCCACAGTAGGAGCTGTTGGTGCTCTTGTGCAGCTGCTGGCATGAATTTAGTTACTGTTTGTTGCACTACCTTCTTGAGACCCACTGAAGTTGCAGTTCAGAGGAGTGTGTCCAATACGTGACTCTTAAAAGTAACTTACCTGAAGAGGTTATTCTTCTATTCTGATTACATAACTCTGCTGTGCTGTAAAAAGACACTAGTAAAAAACAGAACTTGAGAGTAAGACACATATGACTGACAAACAAGGAGGTTTAAGTACGTAAGCACTGGTGATCTTGGCCAGTCGAGACAAGCAACCTGATGATACATACGTGAGCTACCTCATTTGGATGTGTTGCTGAGCAAATTGTGAAATTTACCTGCACTGGGCTATTGTGAAACTTTTATAACTTATGGGATCAAGAAAAAATACACAATCAGGACGGGATATTCAGATTACTGAAAAGCCAGTTTGACATTTAGAGTATTCAAACTCCATTTGCTTCCATGTTCTTAGCAATCTGGGAAAAATTCTGCTATGAAGAAGAGTGCAACTAGGTCAGTTCAGCTGATGGTACAGAAAATCTGGAATTAAACAGCAATGCTGCGGACACTGTTAGCAATAACTCAAAAGGCTATTTTCAAATTAAAGGATGAAGTGGACATAACTTTGCTTCATTCGTTTCATAGTATTTTTTCTATAATCTCAATGCTACTCTACCTGACAGTACAGTATTTTATTATGACTTTTGCATCTGGAAATTACATAATTTTAAAGAAATGTAAAACAAAAGACATAACTACAATCACTCAGAAAGTTGTTTGTTTTAAGGTACAGAGTTCCAATTTCACTAAAAGGAAGGACTACTTTAATTCCATGTATACTGAGACCTTGTCTCCAACTACACTTAACAAATACACCCTAATAAAGTTAAAGGACCAAACACCAGTAGAAGCTAATCTTACAATAGAGACCAGTTCTCTACTACTGAAATTAGCATTTTCCTAATTTGTAAAAAAAAAAAAAAAAATTGGTCCACATACAAAGTAAAATGAGTAAAAGTAAATAAGCTGAGCAAACATTATCCTTTTTATTCAGTTCCAGCTGTAGCTGTCTCTTGGAGGTAAATCATAATGTGTTCTCTCTTCCTCTTCAGGTACATAATCTAATGGCAGACCATAATTGTAATCAACTGTTACAACTGGCAATCTTTTACTCTGCTCCATCTCTCTGGTAGTTTCACCTTGAAAAGGTTTTCTTTCATAGTCTATTGAACTATCTTCTTGGTGTACAGATGAAGACGGATGCATTGCTCGTGAAGAATGTGGTCCAAATCTGTTTTTTCCTCTATTAAATTCATCTGGGGGATGCATTCTCCTATTGTCTTCAGGACAATTTTGTCGATTACTGGAAGAAGAACAAATATGACCAGTGAAATGCTTCGAAATAAAACAGTTGATTTACTGTTGATGGCCACCATTAGAAAGTAAACTTGTGTAACCTCGAAAGAAAATTCAGACCCTCATTCTTGTTTTTACCCCTTAAAATTAAAAGCCTCTCTACTGGATGTTGCAAACTTGTTTATATTGATTTTTCAGTGCTAGTGATTAAAATTACAGCTGTTCATAGTAAGTAATTCTGCTAGAAGATCTTTTGTTGCACGTGCTGTTTCTAATTAAAATACCCTGTTTACTTTACTGAGGGTTTCTTTACCTAGGGGCCAATTTTGTTCCTAAGCCCATGTTTTCATTTTTGTGAATAATATGTAACAGTAGCTCTCTAGTACATAGTCTCTCAACAGGCAATAATATACTTTGGATTTATATCACCAAATATTTTAATTATTAATTCTTCTGCAATAGAAGAATCACTCTGCTACAAAATAGATATGGAAAAATCTAAAAATGTTTCTACAATATATATATTGTTTTGGGTTCTCTTTACTCTCAGTACCTTAGTTTGTAAAATAAGTACTGTATAAAGTCAATTCAGAACAACCTTTGTAACTTGAAAATCTTCTCCCTCTCTGAACCATAGGTTAATTTAGACCAGCAAGGATCTCTAGAAGTACCTAGCGCCACCTGCACAAAGTAGGTCTAATTCGATGAGTTTGTGCATGGCCATATCCAGGTGAGTTCCATGTATCTCAAAGGAGATTTCACAGCTGCCCTGGGCAACCTGTTTCAGTGTCTGACCATCCCTCACAGGCTCATTAGCCTGTTGTAGACAGCAGGTAAGAATGAAATATAGCATCTGTATTTTGCTTTTCTGTTTACTGACAATAGCTTTTCATATTTTGTAGTATGTTAGCTTGAATTGTGTTTGTCATGTCAATGACTTATGTCAGGGATTCTCAAACCATTTCATAATCACACTCAAACTCAATAAAGGTAGACCACAAGTGAGTCACCTTATTTGCTCGGTGTTCAGATTCAATGATTTAAACTGCATTTAAGCAAAAGTATTTACATCAATTTTTACACTGTGCAGTTGGTTTTTTTGTTTTAGTTGGAAAACTGGGAGAGTAATAATAAAAAGGGAAGTCAGCAAACAACATATGAAATCTGATATTTACCTATAACTTCTGTTAAAGTCATCATTATCAAACCCATAATCTCTGTGAAGTGAAGGAGATGAGGAGAAATGAGGTTCTGGTACATTTTCATGGGAAGAAAAAGATTGGCTTCTGCAAATAACCAAAAGAATTGCACATTAAGAAGAGTACAAATGGTTGTAAGCTTTTGAAAAATATTTGTTTATCAAATGAGATAAAAATCTTACTTTTAATTAAAATTTACTTAGAAGTTTAATAAAAACTATCTCAATTGTATTAACACCTCAAAATGGTATGCTTCATTGTAATGATACAATGTTTCAGCTGTACAATGGATGAGATTAAATTTAACTTTACTGGCCCAACAAATATCTGAAATACATTCTGAAATATTACAAATATTTTGAAATATTATGTCAGAATTCAATAGGTTTACCAATAAGTGATATATGTATTTGGGAGAATATGATACAAATTTCAGAAGCAAAGGGATTTCTAACAAATTATGAACTCATGGAATAAGCACATGCAAGTCCAACTTTCTTGTAGCATTACTGTTTATCTCTGTTTGGCTGAGGGCATAAATAAAATTTCATATTGTCTTCTGTCTCAAGGACTGCTTTTTAAATATAAGTTTCTAAACAGAACAAAGTGGGACAAAGAGACAAAGAGTTTTGTTTCAAGCTGACTAAAAAGGTAAAGGAAACACATAAGCTTTACATTAAAGAAGCACAACCTTCTAATTTAGAAAATGTTGGCTTTCAAAGCTGCAATGCTCCAGCTTACAATCAAACCCTTCCATAAGTCAAAATAAAAAGAGTTAATTAACTGATCATTTATATATAATTTTAAAAGGACGATTAATTGATTTTAAATTAATTTATTTTAAAAAATTAATTAATTTTAAGTTTAATTTAGAAGTGCTGAGGTTTACACTTTTATTCTCTAATTCTGGTCTCACAGCTCAAAGATGTTTTACCTGTCTGAACACCATTCACGTGGCAAGTCATCATGACCTGGATGATCATGAAAAGGTCTTGGTCTTTGTCCATGCCCTTCATTAACATAATCAAAATCTTTTAACTGAGTCTGTTCCTGTAAGTCATCACAAGGCTGATGGTCATGAAAAGGTCTATGCCTTTGTCCAGGACCTTTATTATCATAATCTTTTAGTTGCATCTCTGTTTGTAAATCACTGCGAGGCTGGTGATCATTGAAAGGTCTCAACCTCTGCCCACGACCCCTATTAACAAATTCAAAATCTCCCAATTGCATCTGTGTCTGTAAGTCATCATGTGACTTGTAGTCATGGAAAGATCTTAGTCTTTGGCCAGGACCTTTGTTGACACACTCTAACTCTTTCAACTGCATCTGAGTCTGAAATTCATCATAAGATTGGTGGTCATGGAATGGTCTTCGTCTCCGGCCACGGCCCCTGCTACCAAAATCATAATCCTTTGACTGCCTGTCTTCCTGCAAATCACTGTGAGATGGATGGTCAGGAAAAGATCTCTGCCTTTGTCCACGGCCTCTGTTAAATTCAACATCGCTCGATTGTCTCTCTGCCTGTAAATCATCATGAAACTGGTTTCCATGAAAAGGTCTCAACCTTTGTCCAGGTCCCTTGTTACTGAAGTCTAGGTCCTTCAACTGCACATCTTCTTGATAATCATCATAAAACTGGTGATCAGGAAAGGGTCTTCGCCTCTGTCCTCGTCCCCTATTGTAGTCCCAATTTCTCATCTGCACTGGTGCTCTTAAATCATCCTGAGTCTGATGGTCATGAAATGGTCTTCGTCTTTGTCCAGGTCCCTTATTAATGAAATCAAAATCTCTCAACTGTATCTGTCCTTTCAAATCATTGTGAGAGTGGTCATCATACATTCTTAATCTTTTTCCAGACCTGTAAAGAAGTTTTTGTCTTAAACAGAACATTGTACTTAGATGTGCTACAAGTCATTAATGAAAACAAGTTTTTTTAACTAAGAATTGATATGAAAGATATTGCAAATATATAGGTATCGAAGATACTATGGATCGAAACTGTAAGTAAGATTGTAAAACTTCCAATGTCATAGTAAAAGCTGTGACAAACATTTAATTGTAATTCTATAGTGCTTGTTAAACAGGCGAAAACAGTGATTCCAAATTAATTAAAAATAATTGCAGATTACTGTAGAATAATAAAGAAGGACAGGCAAACTAAAACTCCAAATAAGTGAACTAATTACTTATGGACTTGTAACAGCACACATTCCCTTTCCCTTATCTTTTCACTGTTTCATCAAATTCTGTAAATATATTTTGCATGAGTAGGCTATATTAATGAAATCTCTTTTAAACTAGAGTATCTATAGTATTTTCAATAAGAAACAATTATCTTTCCCACAGTGTGGGTTTTTGGTCTTTTAATTTCATGTTTCAGCCTATTACCCCTGAAAATCTTCGTTTGAGAACCGCTCTACAGGTCCTTCCATTGCATGTGGTGGGGGAATAATATCTTCATCTGAATCCCATACATCCATTCCAAGGTTACTAAGAAGAATAAAAATATCTCACATAAGCTTCCTTTTTTAAAAACATACCATTGAGAGAGAAAAAAACCCACAAAAAATTCTTCAGTTTAGAATGACAGAAATTTTTGTATGTTAAGTTAAGTTTACAGACATTTGTAACTTCGCAGATTTAATCCTGTAAATTTATTTGGGGAAGGGCTGCAGGAAAAGCAAAGAGAATACCTAAACTTCATAAGCTTGGAACAACATCCTAAAGATGTGAGATAAGCACTATACCTGTTTAAAAACCTGACACAGGACTAACTTAATCATGCACAGACTATAAAACAATGTTATCAGTAAAACAAGGGACATTCAATTAAACTAAAAAGATGCAAATCAGTCAGCTATTATTTTAAAACTAATTTACTGCCACACGGTATCATTGGCACAAATAACTTAGGAAAATGTAAAGGTTAGCTATTTTTAGGTGATTATGATAACATAAAATTCTTACACACCAGGGATACAAATACTATGAACAGAGGAGTTCAGAGCAATCTTCCACTTCCCCATAGTTTTTTATTCCTAAAGCTGTTGTACTTTTTTAACAGATATCTGGTTCTACTATGCCAATAACAGCAGGCAGATCGTAAGGCTTATGAAGAAATCTTTGCAGTGGCTCCTTTCAGCTTATAATGAGAGAATACAGACAAAATACACTTGTCATAGTATGATAAAACCACACCAATGTTCAACAGTAGTTGTCAGATAAAAAAAAAATCTTTTGAACTATATAAATTCAAAAGATGAACAAAGGAAGTACCCTGCACTTCATGTTATTCATATCAGAAGTCTTACAATATATATGTAGTTGCATACTAAAGGTTTAAGAGGGAGTTAATTTTGGCTTATGACTGGAAGTGAACTTTTCAAAATACCAGTAGAGTGGAAAATCTTAACCATACAACTAAAAGCTTTTGTTTACCTTCTCATTGGTTGTGTTCTGAGATCTGTGAGATACACAAGACCATCCATACGATGACCTCTAGCATCACCAAAAGCTAAAGAAAAAAAGACACAAGGTTAATGAAATGTGCTCAAAATGAGCCACAAAAACGTGAAAGGCAAGATGCTGAATTTGAAACAATTATAACTTGATATTAAATACTTCAGCAGCAGATGAAATAACTCTAAGGATACTAAAGGATACTAATGGATACTAAAACAGATGTGTAGTATTTGTGAATACAATTGTAGTAATTGTGAATTACAACCCAACACATTTCAAACTGTACAAATACCTTGGATTGCTGCCTCTGGATCCCAGCCTTCAACATCTATAAGATATCTGAAGAAAAATCTGATTAGGTTATTGTCCCAAAGGGATTACAGATTAATATAAGGACACTATCTTTTGTGAACAATGATTTCTGTTTTTATACAACCCTTACCTACATATAAGGTAGCCAGTTCTGTTAATTCCATTAGTACAGTGAACACCAATGAGTTTCTCTATCAAAAAGGAAAACACAGTCTTTAATAGTTCAGAAAGTGAAATTACTAATAAATTAGTGCAAGCCAAAAAAAAAAGCTGTACTTTTCTAGCAAACTAATGATAAAGAATGCTTGCTATTTACAAAATTATACTGTCATGCCTGTAAAAGGACAGAGACATCCAGACTTTGTCGTGTTCTACGCTGGATCTCTAGCAGCAGTTAGCTCACTACTTCCAAACCTATGAAGACTGAGATTAACTCTGCAGAATGGAGGAAAAAAGAAAGAGGAGTGATGACAGGCAAAGTGGCTGGCCTCAGCCAGAACTGCAGGAACAGGAGAAAAAGGGTAAAACATGGTTTTGAAAGCACATCTAAACAAGAGAATGTAAAACTGAGGAACTTAACTTACAGATTCTCATAAAATTACAAAAAGGAAGAATAACATAATACCCCTAGTGTCTAGGAGTATGAAATACCTTACTAGAAGAATTCATTTAACTGGACTAAAAATTTGGATCATTATGGGGATGAACCACAGAGATGAGGAATTCAGGTTCATGGATGGAGAAACAAGGCATTCTAATGGGAACCAGTAATCTCTAAAGAAATCTTGTCTTTTTTGGAAAGGTTATACTAATCAGCTAAGGACTAGAAAGCAGAATAACTTACTATTATTAGGGTGTTTCAAATGAGGCATTTCCAACAGAAATGGGGGAAACACTAATATGGTCATGCAAGGCACTGATAAAACCTCATCCAGACTATTCCATACAATTCTAATTACCCATATTTAATGAAAAAATAAATCAAATTGAAATATGTATAGAAAGGGCTACTATGATGGTCACAAAAAGGTTTATGAGAAGGGACCTAGGAAGCTTGTCTTATTTAGTCTGTAGAACCAAATCTGAGATACTGAATATAATAACAGGCATGGAAAACAACAATACTTAAGGGCAAAGTTGGCATAAGAATAAATGTATATTTAATATACATTTAATGTATATTTAATTGATGAGAGTTTTAGGCTAGATTTTAGACAAAAAACTTTAATCATCAGAAGATCAAAGTTGTGGCAGAGACAAAGTACTGACAGATGGTCTTTGAAAAGGGACTTTGACAAATTTTTGCATGAGAGAAAATATAACTGTTTGCCACAGAACAGGACAGTCACACTGCCACAGAAGTTTATTACAAATTGGTGTCCTAACAATTCAGACACTAAAAAAAGATCCAACTTCTCAAAATTGTATGTAGGAACAATCCTGAGAAATTTTAGTGGTAATCTAAAACACAGGGCAAGTTACGACTAAGTTAATATAAAAATTAAAGTTCTCCCAACTCTGAAGTTACATAAACCCTGCCAAAATGGTCTTACTAGCTGGAACTGCAGGTCTTCATCCAGTAACAAATTAGGAATTGATTCTCTCAATTCTGATAATCAGAAATAATTAGATTCAAATACAGACTATTCTTTGTCACATGAAAAATCACTAGATCAAAACCGGAAGAAAACTAATAATTTCAAAGTAATTTCCCTAAACCAAAATGAGCAAAGGAAGAATTTACTAACTTCCTGAGTAAGGACAAAGGCTGCTTCTTCTACCTTTTAATTTTCCCAGCACTTCTACTTCAGGCTGTCATAGCTGAGATTTAGGTCAGAGCTCTTTCACACAACAGAGCTGACCATCCACCACAAAACCATGGTTATGCTTTACAGCAAAAACTGTATGCACTTGGACAGTTAATATCTCTACTTTCTCACAGAAAATGCTGAAGTAACAACAGCAAATAGCATGAATAAGCTTCAAAGAATGGTCCTCCAATACTGGGTAGACAAACAGTTAAAAGCTGCCTACAAAGAATCATTAGCAAAAAAAAGTGAGACGGTAAAAGCTGCAAACAGGCTGTGGCAAAATACAGGCAAAAAGACCCTTATACCATCTCAGAAAGAACTGTACTATTGCATTAACACTAAAACAGCAGCAGATCCACACTGTGGAAACACTGACACTGTGTCTATAATATTATTTTTAATAATTGCTAGGATATGAAGTCTGTATGTGTTACTCTGAGTTACCATCATAGTTTTCTCTGTGATGAAGCATTTAGTTTCTATTGGAAACATGAAATAAGTCAGGATGGCTCACATGTCTTTTCCAATTCAAAGTAAGCAAATGCGAAAATACTTTAAAACAAAGGTTGCAGTAACTAATTTATTTTGTCATTATGCTTATATTACCTTAACTTCATAGTATTGTGTGGTGTATGTTAAATCAATACAGGCAAATTTATTTCTGCAAAAAGCACCTTACACCATCTCAGAAAGAACTATACTATTGCATGAAGACTAAAACAGCAGCAGATCCACACTGTGGAAACATTGACACTGTGTCTATAATATTATTTTTAAGAATTGCTAGGACATGAAGGCAATGATGGACTCATAAATCAAAAACTACTACATCAGACTAAATGGACTTAAGTTGCTCACACGTATCAGTGCCTAGTGCCATCAGAGAAACCCCATGCTACGTAGAACACCCATAAAAGGCTGGCAGCTACAACACTAAGCTGATGGGAGACAACTTGGGTCAGACAGATGCAAGCCTTGTTGCACCTGCTTTGACAAATAATGCAAATATAAGTATAATACTATTAGGAAGGGCATTTAAATTACTAGTCATTTTTGAAAGACATGTTTTGAATGCAAAAAAAGTATGTAGTGCTTCACATAATGTATCTTATTATGATAGTAAAGTGGAAAGTGCTACGGAAAGTCCTAGATCCCTGGTGTCTTAAATATTT
Organism: Steatornis caripensis; assembly: GCA_013398225.1. Classification (NCBI taxonomy): domain Eukaryota; kingdom Metazoa; phylum Chordata; class Aves; order Caprimulgiformes; family Steatornithidae; genus Steatornis; species Steatornis caripensis. Next base: position 743,103 of record VZSC01002768.1, on the reverse strand, counting down.
ATTGAAATTAATAAATGATACAGTTAGCACTGAAATTTTTTTTTTTAAACCATAAGATGCTGATATTTACCATTTCCTGCATTTTCCCATAGGAATTTTCTGACCCATTTTTTGAACTGTAGGATAGTAGCATTATCAGGGACTTCAAGTCCAACAGTATAAAGTTTCTTATACTGCATACTTTTAGGTAAATCCTAGCAACAAGAAGAAAAAAAATGGTAAGAATTATTGAAGTTAATTTAATCAGTGGAAAACCTTAAGCAGTATCTAACATAATGCCAATGTAAAACAGTAGTTCCAATCCTGAGTAGAAACTGAAAACAATCTTGACATAATTCTATATAGATACACTCTCAGAAACTACCATTTACATTTCCTCTTCAAGGACCTGATCTCAAACAAAGAACAGTTTCTACAGAAGACTGACTTATCCCTGCTAATAAGGCAGCATGTTAACGAAAGAGACCAGATTCTTGTAATTCCATTCTAACCCATTTTACAATTATTAGTAATAGTTGTCCCTCCCACCCACAATCATATATATACACTCACATACTCATCCCCTTAATGCTTACAGCCCATGTACATTCAAAGATTAACATTCAGTTATAACACTGCTATTATTCTCATTTTCAATTAATCACAATTGTTTGGACCATACTGGTAACAAATTTGAAATTAATAAAGTAGTTTAAAAATGTAAACTTTCTTAGTGGATTCCACTAAAGATCAATAAAAAAAGACCCTAGGAATAAATGAGAATGTCTTCAGGGTACAGCCTGTAAGTCTTCTGCATCTTTTCTGTAGTGCCTAGCACTGAAGACTGTATGTGTTACTCTGAGTTACCATCATAGTTTTCTCTGTGATGAAGCATTTAGTTTCTATTGGAGACATGAAATAAGTCAGGATGGCTCACATGTCTATTCCAATTCAAAGTAAGCAAATGCGAAAATACTTTAAAACAAAGGTTGCAGTAACTAATTTATTTTGTCATTATGTTTATATTACCTTAACTTCATAGTATCGTGTGGTGTATGTTAAATCAATAATTAATCCAAGCTCCACATTTAGGGCTTTCATTGCAGCAATTAAGTCTTTTGGTGTAAATTTCTGGGTTGGGGTAAGCCTCTGGTTAATTGCCTACAATGAAAATGGAAAAGAAAGATTTTTCTTTTTAAGTTCTAATAACATGACATTTGTAATATTCAGCTGTTTTAATTAGTTCTAGGAAACTTCAGTATTCAAAAGGGACTGTTTACAGTATCACAACCATATCCATGTATTATACAGATAAAACAGGAGAAGGAACCAAATAAAAAGAAAGCAAGAATTTTGTTGTGCATTCCTATTCAGATGAAAATGCAAGAAAATGTGTGAGAATTTCCACTTGTACAACGTTAACAAACATTAAAATACTCACTAATTTGATAGACACAAAAATCCTGCAAAATGCAGCACGTATATACTGACTTTAAGTAACTAAACATCAGCAAAAAGCAAAACACCACAAGCCCCTTTCCCCTCCAAACATACTTTGTCCTGCACAATAACACAAAATTAACAGTGTATTTCACACAAAACATTAGAAGTTTTGATACAAGAGTTTAATTTTTGTAAAGGTTTTAACTTTCTCCCCACAAATGTTGTGCAGACATTTTTATCCCTGCTTCACCTCTTGGCAGAGTGTACTTGCATGTCATTAGCACTGGGAAATATTAAGCAAGACTAAAATACGGTCAACTAAGAAAGCTGCATGTTGGTGGGTAATGAATAATTACTTTCATTTGACAGAAACAGTGGGAAAAATGTTTACTCACCCTATTGTAGCTGTGTTTTTTGAAATGTATTCTTCACTCTAGGTATGAAAATGTCTCATATACGCAAGACTGGATTTTCTCTGAATAGTGCGCTTGTCCATTGTGAGAGCCTTTTGACACAGGCTCAGCCACAACCAATAAAGACAGTGGCAAAAGATGCAGCAGCCTCAACCACCTCTCAGTTCCTTTGTCAACAAGAAATTCAAGCAGACTGGACTCAGAACTAATGGAAAGGAAGGCAGCCACAGACCACATACCTCTTAGAATCACAGATGCTATAAGGTAACTAACCATTCCGTCTTCTAACTGTACAGATTATAATCTAAGATGCTAGCAAGCATTTATCTCGAGTCTGGAAACAGATACAGGAAACCAAATTAAAGAATAAATAGCAGGACAGTCCTATCAAAGCTGGTATGTGATTAGGAAGCTTGAGCTAAAAAAAGTAGGGTAGAAAGCATAAAAAAGTATTCAGTCCTATGTATTTTAGATATTGGTACACTGCTGAAAAAACAGTGGAGGTTGTTGAGGTTCAAACAAAATGAACAAGAGTCACGTTATCACACTGCTGTTCAGCAGTGACTTTTAGTAAAATCTGAAACTGAACTTCCTAACTTTGAGGTGATAACAGCGAGTCTGCAATAGGTCTATGGTAGAACGTTAAAAAAAGTTTTTCTTTTACTATGTGAAGTCACACAAACTGAGGTGGAACAGAATTTACAAAAATCAGGTATCTCTAAACATATTGCTTGACTGAGTAACCAGTTAAACGTGTTATGAAAGACTATGTTTTGAAAGACTATTTGGAATTTTCTGAAAAAGTATTCAGTAGTTTAGGTGTTTCATTGGGGTCTGAGAATGTATCCATTCTAAAAACCTTCTAAGGCACGGGAAAGAACTTGCCCAGTCCTTACTACACTAAAATGTTACTGTTAGCATTACAATGATGATCTGAAAGGACCGACAGAAAATCCTTCAAAGTAAACACATGAACTTAAGACTTCACTAGCGGCACATCTGCTAAAACAATAACCCTTGAGTATTGAAATACTGAAAATATGCTTGCTCCCTTTGAGTGAAACCACCAATCATCAGCTTCCTAATATGAAGCAAAGAATGAACCTGCTGCATATTTAAGAGGTCTGTTCTATAAATTTAATAATAGGACTTCTGACAAGACTAGGACCAATCACGTCTTCAGCGTTTCCAGACAGATTTACTGACCTCCGCCTTCTTTGCAAAGACATTACAGTTTAGCCAGTTATGCATTTTATGTGTATTCTGCCAGAAACTCCATGAGCTTCAAGCACACAGTCTCCAGCAGACTTGTCATTTCTAGATATTGCATAGTTGAGACTAAACAAACTGAAGGGACAGAAATGTTACAGATTTTGCTTTCTTGGGTACCAGACTTTATATCTGTCCAAATTCAAAGACAGCTTCACAGAAGAGGGATCTATGCCCCAGTGAGATCAGTAGGACTCAAAGTAAGGAATACACTGAAGTAGAGTGCCTACTTGTGATACATTGCTATAAATGTTCTCTGAGAACGTCTGCCCTTTTTATGATCTCTGGTGGAGCTCCTTCCAGACTATCACAGGAGCTACAGGGAAAGAGTAAAGTTAGCAACGAAGTTATCTTCCTCTGAAATCTGGAGTGACAGGGACAGGGAACTGGAAATATACTCCCCAAATAAATCCTGCCTAAAATAGCGTTATCTATGCAAAAACCCGGTGCTGGATCAAGTGGAATTACAAATACCCCAATAGCAAAGAAGCTAATTATAAATCTACTGAAATTTATATTCACTGCTAGATCTGTCCACTGGCGGTCTTTGCTAGAAAGACACACAGCTATTGTACTATCCATCAGTACCATGCAGAACATGACCAATGTCAAGTATGAGATCTTTGGTGTCAAAGGAACCAAACCATCACACTGAAGTTGTAAAAGCAGCTGCAGGAAGCAAATCTGCAAGCATTCCACTTCGGCCATTGCTCATAAAAGTGAACCGAATGGTGACTGGAAACGTAATCGGCACTAATACACCTGAAGAACCAAATTTTTTGTATATGAATACTAGAGTGTAATCTGTAGACAACAGCTTAGACAGAATTATTTACTCTTAATTGTTAAGGTCATGTCTAGCCACTGAACTTTAAAAGAGCTTAGAAAGTTTTATTTGCTGTGTATCTGAATCAAGGACTTCTAAGAGTTAATTTATACAGCACGTGTCTTAATTTATACAGAAGGGCAGATTTGCCCTGTTTGCCCTATGCCTCAATCCACAAAGAACTGAAGAGTCTAAAAAAGACAGCCTCCACATTTTGTATTGTCATGAAGAATTAATAAAAGACCTGACTCAGCATATTTAATAGATTAAGATGGCACTCCATGTTAGTAAGAATCTAAAGCAAGTACTAACTCATTAAGACATCTATGAAGACTTATTTTTTAAATATACTGCATTTCTCCAGATCACTGAAGCTTTTTGCTTATGAAATTGGTAATCTAAATCTATAATTTTAAAAGTACTGCAGTGGCCGGTATCCTTTAATGAGTGTTTGATTTCCATAAAATTATATTTGGGCTTACACTGCCTAGATTGTTAATTCTTATCATAAACTCTTTCATATTATTTTCTTAAACAGTTACAAAAAGATGTTAAATAAGATAATGAATTTAGGGCACTTAATAGTGATCAAATGAATTGTGCTGATTGGTTAGAGATTTTATGATTTTTAAAAGATAAATAAAAAGAGTAACACCAAATACAAAACAGAGAAATGATACAGAATATTATGTAAAAAAGCTACTAGTAGATTACTAGAAGGGCTAAATCTGAATTTTTAAAGAAAATAAATTATTTTTTCATTAAAATTCCCAGAAGTTTGCATACTTATTCATGCTATTCTTCATTACTTTTGCACTGTATTTAATAGAACCAACCTGTAGTTACTTTTTATACATACCCCTTTTAAAGGTACTTTGAATGCAATAAATCTAGTTCCTGGTATAGGCTGTCCAACTGGTGTCAAACTCCGCCATCTGTAATGAAACAGATACTTATTTTAAAATATTTTCAAATGACATCATTCAACAGAAGACACCTGCAGCTTCATGTAAAACTTCTGAAAAATAAAAAGGCATTTCCTCTTAGGATTAAAACTTTGATAAAACAAAGCACATAAAAATTATGATCCTTTAAAATTATAATAACAGTTATTATAAACTATGTGAAGTATCTTAAAAATATCAGGCAAATCTGGTGCCATATTTCACATAGTTTCAATATAACAGCTATGTCAAACTTCTATAAGCATAAAGATATGATAGTTATCTTTTGTTCTATGACACGCAGCTACTAGCATAATATATTAAGATTTAGATTTCTGAACAACAGGATCAAATAGTTCCTAAAATTCCTTGACCACATAAGCAAGCAATCACAACTGATGTGCACAAGTTTGAAAAAATGACCAATTAAATCCTGATATGTAAGTAAAATAATTTTTAAAAAATCTATCTTCCATTAGAAACTTGCCTGTTTCACCAGGAAACTAAGATCTTTTAGAGTAACTATAAAAAATTGTTATTATATATTTGAATAAAATTAATAGATTAGCATTACTTTGGGATAAAAAAACAGGGAATTGCGTAAAAGATGCTCAAAGATTATCAACAGAATATTGCTACAGCACTAATCACAGGAGAAGCTTATTTAGCACACTACACAGCTTAAATAAAGACATTTTTATTGTTTGCAAGTCCAAAGTCAGGAGCCATAATAAAATCCATCTTTATTCTCCATAGTACACTACCACAAAGACAATACTTAAAGTGCCTGATTGCTGTTACCATACAGTAGAATTATGTACCCAAATCTGCAATTATTCCATGAAGTGGTTTCAAGGCATCGTCAGGACACTTGAAAACAGTCTTTTTCTTTCCTTCCTTCTTCAACAACTCCCCAAAACCTCCTCCCCTCAAAATGGTAGGACAGCATTTACAAACAAGTAGCACCAATATAAAGCAAAGCAGATAGATTAATTGGTGGAAATTTTTCAACTTGGCTGAATCAAAGACCTTTAAAAAGCTGTCATATGCTTGCGTCAATAATTTAATTGACAATAAAATGCAAAGTTTACTTTCATTATAAAGACAAAGCTTTTTGCTTTGTAAATGTGTTTACTTTGTAATATGCTGCTTTTTCAAAGAAACAGTCTTGACTGCACTTTATCTTTGTATTTTGAAAAATACAGAGAATATTCCATCGCATCAATACTTCACAAAAATCACCTACTAATAGGAAGATTTGTTACAGCACTCAAATACCAGTAATTCCAAAACCACAAAGAACTGATATTCACAAATTCTACACTGTACTGAAAAAATTCTTGATGTATCACATTTCAGAGATTTCAGGGTTTTTAAAAAGTATGGGAAGCCTTATCTGATGAGGAAAACAAGTTAATCAGCAGCTCAAGTTTACCTTCAAAGGGGTAACTTACTAAATTTAGGACTTTTGTTTCTTCTTATCATGTGAAGACCAATTATCTCTATGACCTCACAAGATGCAGCTGGATGACTTAAAATATACATGGCCTTTTTGCATTTTCAGCTAGTACCTCAAATACTAAAATACAAAACATTTCCATAGGACTCTAACACTGGTTCCTATTCACTTACAATTTTCTGAAATAATGTTTAAATTAATCTTTCCCTTTAAAGGTACCATCCAACAGCTTCAAGATTCCTTTCTGATTTTCATAAAACCACATCATTTACAAAATTAACTGAATAATATATTTTAAAATATTCTAACCACTGAGTATTTTGCTTTGTTCACAATTCCCATGTGGGACCCTAACAAAAACTAGATACTGGCTGGCAAAACTGTCAATGAAATATCCATAATTATACTTGTCATAGTATATAAATAATAACATTACCATTCATAGATGCTTGGAAGTAACAAAGGGAACACTTACAGCACGGTGACCAAAAGCATAATTGGTACTAACAAATCATGTAACAATCTACTACATCAATGTCTTTAGCACTAACTTACCTTCTTCATCTTCATCATGAGCTAAATAACAGATTGAGGTGCACAATGTAAACATACAGATACTCGGTTTAATGGATAACAAATGAAATAACAAAGGATTAATAATAACTCATCATTAGGAAGGCTGTTGCAAACAGCTGTCATGTAGAAGACATTCAAGGTGAGAAGGTATAAGAGCAAGCTAGAGATTAAATCACTGAGAGGTGTTTGCAGTAAAACCTTTTACTAAATTATTGCAGGAACTTTGTACCTCATAATTGCAACAAGGGAACAAAAACAGTCTCCTACTTCATTTATTCCCTTAGCTTAGGATAGTTGCATACAGGCAAAAAAACCAGCACGTTCTCAATCACCATAGTTTGAAAAGCATTACTAAAAAAAAATCTACATATTGTGTATTATAGAAAAAAAGTGTTCTAACTTGAGAAGTCTTTCTAAGTGAATTTTCAAGCTTGTAAACTTTGGAGCCTGGTAGTTGTACGCTAGTTGTAAAATATGAAAACAAAAATTTGAGACTATGTTTCATTTATTCTAGTCTAAAATAGATAAATTGTATACAAATTCAGATCACAAACAGTGTAAACAGACTGAAAATATTACTGAAGTTAACAAAACCCAGAACGTAATGAAATATCTTGGTTGCAAGAAGTGCTGTTACAAAAAAACCCCAAACAAAATCTACAGAAAACCTGTGAAATCCGCCCTGTGCATAGTTTCTCACATTCACTTTCTCATAGAAAGTTACTAAATGCTGTGAACATTATTTAGATGTAGGTTTAATATGAACTACTGTTAAAATTAATGACAAAGTCAGGTTTAATACCAGCTCTTGCCTCTTGCTAATTTTAATAACTCTGGAAATTACATGTCTTTATTTAAACCAAGAAAATACTCTTCCTGCTTTGCTTTTAAACTTCCAAATAGAATTAGAAAATGGGCTGTACCTAGACATACAGAAACTAGTGCAGCAGATGCTGTCATAGAGCTAAACCAAACAAGAATACAGTATTTTTCCTTCAACCTAGTTAAATTACTCTTTGGTGTTACCTCTACCAATAAAATGTACAAAATGCTTTACAAAACTAAGATTTAATCCGACAGCCACCCATATTCACATATACATGTTTAGAAACATTTTGAAGGAAAGCAGAAGTCCCAACCACAAAAGACCAATTAAGTTATGTAGTAAGTCAATTTAAAAGATGCCAAATTAGAAATTCAGATCTTTTTTAACCTGCTTTCTACTGGAAAACTGTGAGTGGAAATCTACCATTATTATCGTAAATACAAGCAATTACGAGCCAATAAGAAATGATCACAAAAAGGCTTAAAAATCTTTTCTTTAATTAGCAATGTAAAAAAGACTTTTAAAAATTCTGAACTTTTGTTCAGATTAAGCGATTGACCGCGAGCAATGTACCAGGATTACAGAGTTTGCTGTCAGATCTTAATAAACTAGGGTTTTAATAAAAGCTTGCTTTTAAAACTGTTTAAATCCTCCCAGAAAAAAAATTTGCAAAATCAGCAAGAAACTCAAAAGCGGCTGACAGCTCTGTGGTAGAAAATGACCACAAGGCACTCTTCATCAAAAAATATAAAGGGTATGTGTTCCATGTTATCTTTAAAATTATATTTAAACAGGACATTTCAGCGTACTGCTGCAGAACTAAAAGTAATCTCAAAACCAGCAGACTGAAATTGAGCAAAGCTCAGCTAAGGAAATAACTTCAAATTTGTTCTGTTGTCAAAAAAGGAATATGGTTGCTAAGTATAGGTGACAGGGACTAAAGAAAGTAAAACTCTCATAGAGGAAGTCCAGATAAAGGCAGAAAGGACCAAAGCCAAGTCACCTGCAGGTGGTCACGAAAATAGGAGTTACAGCAGCAAAGACATAAATAAGCATTTTAACAAATATGAATGAGAATTATGACACAGGACTTGTGTCCTGCTTGAACTTAAGTGGAAAGAAGAAAGCCATGAGTCAAAGGTGTTACCACAAGACTTAGCACCAGCATCATCGCTGTACCAATGACTACAAGGTAATAGAGGCTTGAAGAAAAACAAGCCAGACATGAAGTAGCTGAAAAGACGGCAGGAAGAGTGTCCTGAAAGACGCCACTGTATCTTACTGAGACACAGATGTGAAATTTATTTATATGCCTAGAAATAATTCTAGTCTTTTCATTTGCATCACAGAGGTAATAGGCTCTGGCCATAGAACCAATGGCATTCACATTAGAAAGATATCTTAGATAAGAATCTAAAATGAAATAATGTAAATTCAGAGAAACACTGCAGCTTCCCAACACAAACAATAGTCAGAAGAACATATCCATGAAGAAACTGAAGTCCAAGAGCTTCTGTACAAACACAATGGTTGTCAAATTGCAGTCAATCTAGGTCTGCAAACTATCTTCTTAAAATCTGTGATATTTCTGGTCCTTTCACGAAACAAGCAGACAGACCAAACCTCCGTCAGAATCTCAAGAAGTGTGTAAAAAGAACTGCAAATCAAACTCTTTAAGTTTGCATCAAAATAGCTATGATAGGCTTTTATGGGCCCAATATGGTAACTGAAATTTTTCTGAAGTCTAAACTATCCAAAGCCATAAAACCCCCAGAATTTGCATCTTCAAATAGAAAAGTACTTAAGAGAGAACAGCACTTAAATAAAAAGTGAAATGTTGCGCAATCTCAATTTTCAATTACAGCTTTATTTTTCTAAGTTTTCAAACAGGCAAACAATCCATGGACTACATGCAGGTCAATACCTGATTGTCAACAAAACATAAATTAACCAATTACTTAGCTATACAGCTTTCACAGCTCCCACTTCTCTATCATGTTTTGTCTTCATCGCTCCCCAACTACTATCAATTGCCTTAAAACACAGGCTTGCAGTTCTAAACAAAAGAATCACTTCTTGGTTGAGAAAAGGTGTTAAAATCAAACTAAAAACGTTCTCCTTTCCCTCTGAAATTTCTGTGATGCTTGAATGCCTTTCAGTTAAATAAATAATACAATTATTATTGATACTACAGACTCCAGTCAGCTAATCTGTTAGAGGTTTTTAAGTCTAGTTTACATGAAAATATATTACTCTACTCATTTAAATTTAAATGAAAAACAGGCATGTTTTATTGTCTTTTTCTTTACTCTAAAAATTTCAGATATTCAATAAAACAGAGAAGAAATGAGCTTCATGCATCCTAGGAAAAGTTTGCAAGATATGTGATATAGAATAACCCAAGAATCTAACAGCAATATGCTTTGTAACAGCAGCAACTAGTGGAATGGCCTCTGTTCGAGGACAAATGAAAAAAACCAAACAGCATTTTCTAACAGCAGTTAGAAAAACACTTTTAAAAAACAATCAGCTCCAACACCAATCAACTGAGGATCATCAACAGGGCCTGCATAGCAGCCTCCAGCTTCAAGTGGTATAACAGAAGACATTAAAGAAATGCCCATGACCAAGACAAGTTTACAGTAAATTTGATTAATACAAAATTTAGTATTCATCCTGAAGCCTCTTTAGTTAAGCTCAAGGTATGCTGAATACCAAGATAATATCCCAAGCAAAGAACATTATAATAGCTATATTTCACATAAATCTTGCCATTAAAAAATAATGTGATAGCAAAGATGTTTATGTAAGTTTTTAAACATACAAAACTACATATAAGTGAACTGCAAATCACAGCACAGATTGTAAATATCAGTAGTATCTTCACACAATTGTGAAATCTAGTTAAGAAAACTTTATTCATTTTATGTAAGCATAATTTGTAGTTGTTAAAGTAAATCTTACTGTGAACCAATTCTAAAACTTAGAAAATTATACTGGAAGTTATAGCTACTATATTCCCTTAACAGATATGTTAAGCTAAGATACGATAAAACTGTGTGTTCCACATCTGGCTCAAAGTTTTAACTGAAAGAGATAAAATATGCAGCTGTATGTAATTAATACTCAATCATTTAACAAGATGGATACCTTACTATTTATTTCCTTTTGTGATTCTTTAATGAAAAATATTATGTTTCACATAAAGATATTACATACATTTTTAATGGGAAGCTAGACAAGAAAGATACCAAGTGCAAGGTCCTGCACATGGGTTGGGGCAATCCCAAGCACAGATACAGACTAAGCAGAGAATGGATTGAGAGCAGCCCTGAGGAGAAGGACCTGGGGGTGTTCGTTGATGAGAAGCTCAACATGAGCCAGCAATGCACGCTCACAGTCCAGAAGGACAACCATATCCTGGGCTGAATCAAAAGAAATGTGACCAGCAGGTTGAGGGAGGTCATTCTCCCCCTCTTCTCAGCTCTCCTAAGACCCCACCTGGAGTACTGCGTTCAGCTGTGGGACCCCCAACATAAGACTGACATGGACCTGTTGGAGCGAGTCCAGAGGGCCATGAAGATGATCAGGGGACTGGAGCATGTCTCCTACAAAGACAGACTGAGAGACCTGGGGTGGTTAAGCCTGGAGAAGGCTGGGGAGACCTTATAGCAGCCTTCCAGTACCTGAAGGGGCCTACAAGAGCTGGAGAGGGACTTTTTACAAGGGCATGTAGTGATAGGATGAGGGGTAACAGTTTTAAACTGAAAGAGGGTAGATTTAGGTTAGATATTAGGAGGAAATTCTTCATGATGAAAGTGGTGAGACACTGGAACAGGCTGCCCAGAGAAGTTGTGGATGCCCCCTCTCTGGAAGAGTTCAAGGCCAGGTATTCAGTGTTGCCACTGAACTGGAAATAATTTGAAAGTTTTGTGTCTTTAGTTTGTCAGATCTCAGTGACAGAGTTATATAAAAATATAGAGCACAGCAAACTGTCAACAGATAGCCTACAAGTTCTTTATGGAAAAACAGTTAGAACTCATTGGTCTTTCTGAAGACTAAACCCACTTTAGATCACCTATGGAACTAATGTTTACATTAGCATATGCTAAAAAAACCCCTCTATACTGTAATACCTCTACAGAGTAATTATGGTATTTTTGACAGGGCAAAACCTGAAGTGTAAAAGGGAGTGAGCTCTCTTATTCTTACATTTCTGTGTGTAACATTCAGTTCAGCAATAGTATCTTCCAGTATTCCAGAGTAAGAGAAACTAGTACTGAACTCAAGGCAACAATTCAGAATTATTTTCATCTAACAGTTAAAAATCAGTGTTAGTAAATAGGTATACATTACTCAAAAGCTACAGTGGGTGGAGAAGTAAGTTCAGAGAGCAGTATCTGAAGCTATGCTTAACAATTCAAGGATTTCTACAATTCTGGAGCCCCTCATGAACATCTACGATTATGGAGCAGTTGTAAGATTAGAACTTACCTGGGAAAGTGTGTTCCAAAACACTCAAAAAGGGTAATTCTTGTAACTGTAGAGAAACTCAAGTCTGATATACTGTCAGCTGTAGCAAGATCATTTAGAAAACAGTATTTGGAACATCTACTCCTTTTTTTGGCTACTTGTACTACAGGATATACACACAGCTTTATTTTCCAAGTGGCTTCCATACCTCCACAGACAAGATTCTGCTGAAGAAAAGACAGCCCTACAAAGACCATGACATGTTGTCAAGAGAGAACACATACTGAATAGGTCAAAATCCAAAGGGAAGGAATATAGCTCTTCATAATCTGTTACTGTATAGATTTCTTACTCCACTTTTCTTCAACCCCTATAAGTGGAATACAAATAAGTCATAGCTTGTAAGAAAAGAGTGTGGATGTAAAGCACAGGAGAAAAGTTTCCTTATTATATCAGTAATTGCACGGGTTTGTACTTGTTGTGATGTACTGTAACACAAAATATGGGCTTTCAAGACTTATAGCAATGTTATCATTACTCAGGTATTATAATAAGTGATTTCTCTCCATCTCACATTTTTAAATGCAAACATTCTATGCCTGATGGTGTGAAGCACTTTTACTTTACAAATAAACTCTCACCTTATCATAACCCTTCTCCCCCATCCACGCTTGAACATGAACAATCAGTTATCAGACTTCAACATTGCTGTCTCAATGAAAATGCTGATGCTTTTAAGTCTGCACAGAAACAATTCAGTTGAACAAGTAAGTTTATGGTGCATAGGCAGAAATAATTTGGCTTTGTCCTTATAATAAAAAGATCCCACTCCTGGTATTTTTTATACCGTTTAAGGGAAGCATGCAAGAAGGTGACACTTCTGCAGATGCTTTTCAGAACTGAACCTTAGTTTATTAAATCATACCCAAAGTAAGACTGAATGCACAAACATGTATAAATCTGGAAAAACATCACAGGATTTTATGACTGTTATGTAACTTTAATGCCTTTTACTCACTGGTTCTCCACTAAATTATTATAGCATACAACTACTGAAGGACAACACCATTTCAGACACTGTGAAGAACCAGAACTTGACTACATGGTGGAAACTGCAGTGCAAGGGGCCACTTGAATCCCTCTCTTACACTGATGTCTCACTTCATTACAAAATTACTTCTCCAGCACAACTTTCTAGGATTGAGACTGTAACAAACACTTTAGGTCTGCTCCAACATACTACTGGGAAAAGGAAGAAATGCTTTTTGCTATAAAGGAATACAGGAAGTCTTACTTCCAGTCCACCTCTTCCTCTCGCTGCTGGAGCAAAGATGGTGCAAACAGCATCAGATCAAACATGCTGGGCTATGGCTGAGTGACAGGGACATAAGAACAAGCATAGGCCAAGAAGAACAAGGTACAAGACTTGTTGGGCAGATCCAGTGGCAACACTGGCAATTAATACTACTTTAATACTACTTTAGGCGCTGCGTAGACTTAGGTATCTAGCAAGGTTGCTCAGTGCTATAGCACAAGTCCTATACAAAGGCAACTTCAACTACACAGCAGACACAGTATTGTAAAAGGTGATAGGAATTAGCTGACCAATTAAAAAAAGAATTTCTTGTTTACTTGCACTATTTCTAGCTACTTTGAACTTAACTGAAACCTCAAATTTATTTTATTGCTTTAATTAGCATAATGGCATTTGGATTAAAACTGTTGAGAAATACATAAAGAACTGAGACAGTAACAGAAAGACAACCTTAAAAAGTGTCTACATGTAGCATGACATAAGTTTATCTACTACAGTGTTTCTCTTGTGGTATCATTAAAAACAAAACAGTCAGATTTATTACTATTACAATACTGTTGTATGATTGAGGTTGTACTTCCATACTATGCTACCGTCTGGACTGGTCCTTACGCTATCGTGTACCAAAATCTCACTTCTGCCAACAGCTATTTCTGGGGCCAGGCTTCACTGCTATGTTTTCCTGGCGTACTATCTAATTCACAGTGAGGAACTACAACATGCTGTGCTAGCACAAGGATGACATCGCTATACTGCTGCATGAGACCAGGAGACTGACAATTCCTTAAACTCCTTTACTGCCAAAAACCCAATACTGTGGGTGTCTAGCCTGTTTTGTTAATAGTGTCAAAAAATAAGTATTTGGCGAAGCTGAAAGCACTTCAGTATCATCAGCTTTGTCATAGAAACTTTCAGAGAAAGACATGCTTAAATAGCTTTTCTTAGATTTTGTTGGTTTTAATTCTGAGTTTGTCAGCTATGAAAAAAACTTCAAAGCTTCTTGAAGTAATTTTAAAAAAATTGTTCATCTTTTGTTTCTATTTGTTGCTTTTAGGCAAAGACATTTTGCAGGAAATTATGCTTTTTGTATTTTATTGTTCTTCCTAAGAATGTTCTTAATAATCTAACACTTCACCTGGAACAAGGACAATGTCAGCCTTCCCACAAATAACATATAAACCACAAGTTACTGTCCCATTACAGTGTGCCTTTATATCTCAGCACACTCTTCTATCCAAGAAGTTTGTACTGATTTCAGCAGCAACACAAGTTAAACTTATAAACTTGGACTTCCTCTTTTTGGTTTGGGTTTTGTCTTTTTTTTTTTTTCCAGTAGAGTTGGAGAACAGAACTATATCTGTTTTAAATGCGGTAATTCCATAGTCCCCATATACACTCCTAATCAAGTAATGAGAAAGCCTGTATAGTGCATTTGTTTTATTGTTATTTTTGCCGATAAAACACTCTTGTTGTCCACTTATCAAAAACAAAAACGCAGGATGTTTCTGGACCTGAATCCATGAAAATATTCCTGGATCACATGCATGCAACTGCCTGCTCCCATCTTATTAGGTCTCCACCAACTCCTGGTAGCAAACATTTGAGTAGTTGGAAGAATGGATGACTCTCCCATTTCCCCAGTAAGTATACACCTGGGGGTAAGAAGGTTAGGAAGAAGGGACTGTGTTTGCCTGATGAAGTGTTCACAGACAGGTTGGAGCATTATACTCACCTGGGGGATGAAGGCTGGGTTGTTCCTGTCTTGCAGAAGATACCTACCTTACCTGGCTGTAGGTGGTGAAGATGCTTGTGGCAAGAAAGCACCTGGGGCAGTCAGCGCCCCTTCTCTGTGGGCAGGACTGTGCCTGCTCCTGCCTCTTGCTTAGTGTGAGGAATACTTACCCATCGGGGATAGTATTCTTCTTTACCATGCTGAAAGCAGGAGCAGGGAGAGCAGGAGACAGCGGTGAAAGTGGGCACTGCAGCAAAGGAGAGAGAACCGCGCAGTTAACACGGTGCTAATCTCTTTCTCCATCAGTGGGCCTTTTCACAGTGCTGACTCTCAAGGAAAACAAACTAAGCAGTCAGCTGGGACTTGAAGCAATTCTGAACAAGTTCTGCAGCTTGCAAGCTAGCCTATTTTCTCCACTGCTACAGTACAGCAAGAGGGAAGGACAACAGCTCAACTCACCTCTCCTCTCCAGAAGATCTAAAGAAACAGAGAGGAGAGGCAGCAGGTTTCTCTCTTAACTAGCAGCAGCGCTGCAGGGGCGAAGATCTTCCTGGCAGTCCTTTCCGTCCCTCTCCTGCGGCTTGGAGCAGTCTGTTCTGCACTTCTGCTCCCACAGCTAGAGCTCTTGTCTCAACGAGAAGAAACTCCAGGCAGCTGCAAGAGGCGAGGCCGGCACCTCAGCAAGGGAAGGACCATCACCTGCCCCACTCTAACCTCGACGGGTCCGATCCCGCTAGATCCTGGGCACCGCCAGCGCCCGCCGATCTCTGTGGGACTGGGGCAGGGAGGAGAGGGGCGAGGGGAGCCGCCCCGCTCCGCGGAGGGCCCATGTCCATCGCTCCAGAGAAGACGCTCGAGACTGGCGTGAGGGTCCCTCCTCAAAGCTGCATGTCCCCGCGAACGCAGGGAGCCCCGGGCAGCACCGCCTCCGGGGCCGGCTCTGGGCGCTCTCTCAGCGGGAAGCGGCTGAGCTCGGGGGAGGAAAAAAGAAAAAGAGACCGGGGCGGGGGGAGGGAAGGAGGGAGGTGGCGGCCCGACTGCGGGGGGCCGGGCGGTGCGGCTGTCGGAGAGGGGGTGGGGTGCAGCAGGAGTCGGTAACAGGGAAAGGCCCGAGCGCCAGCGAGGCGGGACGGGGAGGACCGGGGCTGCGGACGGCCCGTACCCTGACAGGATTTCCCTTGCAGAGGAAGAGTGCTGCGAGACAGAACGTTCCCGAAAAAAGGTCTCGACTGCGCCTGCGCGGCAGCTGGCCGGCTTGCCGGGAGGGGGGCATTGCGCCTGCTCCCCTGGAGCCCGGCCGGGGACCGCTTAGCGCGCGTGCGCGGCGGCCGGCGGCAGGTGAACCGGGTTGCGGCTCCTGGGTGGGCGATAGGCTGCCGGCCAATAGGGCGGCGGGGGTGTGCCTCTGCGCCTGCGCGGCAAGCCCGTGGGTGACAGGGCAGGCCTCCGGGCGCATGCGTGTCCGGCAGGGCGTAGGGCGGGGTTGGCGCGCATGCGCAGTGGCTGGCGGCGCGCCGTGCTTTGGGGCGGGAGGTGAAGCGGCGTGTGGGGTGGGACTTTGAGGTGCGGCCGGTGCTGCGGCAGCGGCTGGTGGGGGTGGTGTGGCTCCTTTCGGGCTTTATGTTGGGTGGGTGAAAAGAGATGGGCGTAGTTCTTCTCGGTTTTGTGTCGGGTGTAGCCCTGGCGTGGTTTGTGTTTGGCGGCCTGGTCGAGTCGCTGAGTGGTTGCCGGAAGCTCAGCCGGGCTGTGGAGGCTTGGAGGAGTCTGTGAGGGGGAAACCGAGCGGCTTCGTCTTCCATTGAGAGCTGCGCTGCATCGCCGTCCACACCTTTTCTCTCGGAAGAGATGCCAGCTCCTGCGCTCGGGGCCGCTGCTGGTTCTTTCTCGCTGTGTTTTCTTTGGGTGTTTTGACCCCGCCTGCCTGCAGGTTGCTGCCCTGGGCCGTGCCAGCGGCCTGTGGCTTGCAGCAGCGTCCTGTTCAGGCGGATGGGTGAGAGGGCATACCCGCTCCTCATTTTAGAATGGAAGGCAGGTAGGGGGTGACAGAGAGGGAATGGGTGAGCCAGCGCTAGAGCACTTATTTTAATGTGCAGTCTGCGGTATTAGTTTTAATTTTCATTTTCAGGGCAGCCTTTTAAGTAGTTTCTGGAACTCCTCTGAGTATGTGTAACTTTAATAAAACCTTTAGTCAGTAGGTTACAGCGTACTAATGCACAAGTGCTGTGAATTGCTAACAGCATTCTTGGACTTCCCATTCCCTTTTTTAGATGAGACAGAACTTGCTAGTGTTAAATTTCAGAGTAGAAGTTATTTACCATATAATTGATAAGCCTGCTTATTGATTACAGAGCTGCAGTTTAGTCTGAAATTATTGTTCTTGTACTAGAGAAACAGAGCAACTCTATTTCTGTTTGACAAGACGGTAAACTTCTAACGTTTTTAACATTAGAGTATTACAAATTTCAGTAGTTGTGTGGGGTTTGTTTAAGGTAATGTACTAGAGGAAAAAAACTCAACTATAACTCCTGAATATACCTTAGTGTCTTACTGCTTCTTTCACTTTTACTCCTTTATTGCATGCTTTAAAGCAATGTTTATGTAACTCTTTGGTTATTCTGCAAAATTGAATGTACTCTGAAGCAGTGCCCCTTTTTTCAGTATACATATTTAGACTTACTTGGTTGTTAATGCAGACATTTCAAACAAATGGATCCATAGCAGAAACAAAGTAAAAAGTCATCAGATGAAATAATTAAGGGAAATAATTTTAAAAACACCAGATTTCATGTTTTTGTTCACACTTCTGTTAAGTAAGAACTAGAAAAATACGTAGCAGATGTGTGAGTTCCGTAAGTGTTCTGTTTTGACAGAAATCTTCACTTTCTGCCATTTTTCCACATTTATGTAAGAAATATTTCACAACTGATTTTGTTAAATTAGTGAAATGAGAGCAGAAGGTCTGTAGTTAATGCTTTAGAGCTGAGTGTTCAGGTTAGAAACAGGGTAGTAATTTTTTTGATACATGTAAGAATAGAAATAGCTTGATGTTCTTTAAAACAAAAAGCAAAAGCCCCCAGCCTCCTCCAAAACTCAAATTGAAGCTCAGAGATTGTGACGTATTTTCATGTAGAATGGCCAGTCTCATCTAAATCCATGTGATACGTGTAAGAAAACAAATCTTCAGTCCCTGATCATGCCTTCAGTGAAGAATTATTAACTTAACCAAGCAACTACGCATACAGTAAGTTCTGTGAAAGCAGTGATGTTCGTTCTCTTTGCTGTAGTGCTGTCTGAACGCGCGTGTGTGGTTTACAATGACAAAATGGGGCAACTATTCCATGGTAGTTAATCACTTGGCTTTCTGCACTACTATTTCATGATGCTGTAGCAGTTGGTTCACAAGCACCCTGAAGCATTCAGTATAGAGTGGAGTGGGCCATAGGGTGTCTTCTCTGCTTTTAGAGAAAAGTGTGATGTAGGAAAATGGATTGAACTGCTTTTATGAAGATGTTTGTGTTGTTACTACACTGCAAAAAGAGAAATGTACTGAAGAGACTATTGAATTTGTATCTGCTGAGAGTAAAATAATACGTTCTAGAGGATTAAATTTACATATATTTTAATTAGTTGGATAGTTGTTGGGTTCTGTAAAGTATTTGTTTCTTTGAGATAACTGTGATGATTTGCATGCGTACAACACAATTGTGGAAGTTTATTGTTGTGGAATCTAATGAATAGAAGTACAAGAGGTTTTCTTCAAAGGTTTTTGATTCTATTTTTTAATATAAAACTTTATTTATAGTCTGAGAGTAGTAAAATGCAGACTATATCTTGGGTTTTCTTCAGGTTTGTCAGTGAGTATTGTGAAAGCTACTCATATTTTAGCCATCAAATATATTGTAGCCATAGATGTTTTGTAGCGGTATTTTCAAGAGTTTATGCAAGGATAGTGCTGTGCTGTCTTTTTCACTTCCAGAAATGGACAGCAAAAAAAATCCCGTGTCTTCAAGAAAAAAATCGTAAAACCTGTAGTCCTGAAATACTCTAATCTGAGGGAAAGCCAAAGACCACAGTGTTACTCAAAGTTGTTTAGAAGAATCTTGTGGGATCATAAGGTGCTATTGTTAAGAGAGGGCCGTAAATTCTCATAACACTTTGTCTTTGAAGAACAGTTGGATTTGACTTTGTTACACTTACGTATAAAGTATTCCTCCTGAAGCATAACACTTTAAGTGATAACTTACATCAGTTGTTTAATATCCTATTTATTTTGCTAGAAAACATATGCTCATCAGTAAGGCCCTTCTAAGCAAGGTGTGATGTAGTGGATGCAATCACTTCATTGCCTAATAAGTTATAATGCCAACATCAGAGGAAAGAATTTTAAAACCTATATTAAGATTTAAGTAAAATAATATTCATAGCCCTAGAGTAAGAAGGCTGATGTATTTGGTCTGGTATGTGATTTTTAACAAAGAGAGTTCCTGTTCTCTGTTTTCTGCCTCTTGTGAATGTTTTGCATAGGACACTTCCAGAGGTTGCCACATCAAATTAGAGTGAGTACAGCAGGCACTCTGGTAATTAGCAGCCATTCAGCCAGGTAGTGCAAACAAGGAAAAGCAAAGACAGTAATCGGAACTCAGCTCCACGGTTTTAAGTGGTTTTAAGTAGGATGTCAAGGCACTGATTGATTTCAGGGACTTCTGAACTGTTACCTTTTGCATTACAGTGGTTCACTATCAACTCCATTGTAGTCGTCTACTAGTGATGTTTATTTTATAAACAGTAAGCCTACAATCCATCTCTACAATGCTATTTTTAATTAGCCAGAAAGAAGAAAGAATCTTGAGGAAAAAAATATATTTAAGGACAGAGTTTAAAAAAAGAAAGTGCTTTGTTAATATTAATTTTTAATATAGTATAACTGATTGTTGCTCTATTGAAAGGCAAAAATAAGCCATCATGGTAATTTCTCAGGTAATTAAGATGCTGTGATTCCTGCATGTAGTTTTGGAATGCCTTATTATGTGTCAGTGTCAATGACAGCAATTACATAAACAGTACAAATAACCAGTGATGCTCTTCTGTAATAGTTACGCTGTTTTAACACATCTAGGAAAATCTTTTATCTTTGATAAAAAGATCTTTGATCTTTTAGTGGTCCTATAATTTAAAATTGACTTTAAGTTTACTGAAACAATGAATATTGCTGTTTTCTTAACAAGGTGTATTTATTGGTGTTAGCAGAACTATCCTCTTAAGGAACTGAAGTTTTAAAAATTGTATTTTGTAAGAAAATACTTTTGGACCCTTTTAAAGTAACTTTTTCTTCAAAGTGAAGGTCATCAGATTCTGGTTTTAAACAAGCTTTATTTAATTGTTAGTACTAAATTTTCTATTTCTTTTGAATTTGAGTCATGTTTGCATTATAGTAATAAAAATTCTTTTGTTTGGAAATTTGTAAAATGACATTATTTTAGACACCAACAATATTTTTAGTCTAAACTTTGAACAGCTTTGATTTCATCTGAACCTGGAGAAATGGCTGCTAAATTCTGTTGCGTTGAATTATTTTTAGGTTTGTTTCATAGATGCTTGCAGTGGGGGAGGAGAGAAAGCATGTTGTTTTTCAGTATGAGCCCTGTTCTATCTCAGTTTGCTCAATTGAATTGATTTACATCTTTATTAAAAGTTGCTTACAAGCAAGCATTCTGCTCTATTTGCTTCTCTCTGGAGGTGGAGAATCCATTTCCTTGTCTTAGTTTATACCCATATTCAATCACTAACATTTTACTTATAGTTTGCATTCAATTTATTGTCTCTTACTTGCCTTTCTCTAGAAGTCATTGTGGACACAGTGTGCTTAAGATGACTGAAGTATGATTTGAATACTACATAATTTATTACAGTTCTCTAATCTCTCTATAAAAAAGTTTTCCAGCCTTCTAATAATTATTTTGTGGCTTTTTACTGTATTGTTTCTTGTTTTCCTCTGGTTCGTGTTTTTTTTAAATGTGGATCCTTAATTTGTGTTGGTATTGACTAGGTCAGTACTGTAGAGATGTATAATTTCTCTGTTAAGTTGTTACTGTTTCTACGACCAAAGATTATACCTGCTCTCTTTGCTTTACATTTACATGGAATTTTATCTGCAGGATTTTTTTATTTTAACTTCTAGTTCATTTTTTACAGTGACTGCTTTTTCAGGATACCTTTTGTAGGTGTGATGTACATTTCGTGCATAGTGCAGCTTTGTTATTAAAAAATATCTTGCACTAGTGTACGTGGCTTGAGGAATATGCATTGCTTTAGTTCTGTTGGAGTTTACCATTCTTTCATGAGTTTTGTTCTATCACCTGTACAGTTTTCTTTGAGATTTTATATTGTCCTTATTTGGTCTGTGCAGTAAGCCTTTTCATTTGTAGGTCACAAGGGACTCCCTAGGTTCAAGTTTTAATTATCACTCAACCCTGTTCAGATGCAGTTTTCTACTATAGCGCTAAATATACTTTGAAATTACACACATTCCCAAAGCTTGTGCTTTTCTTCACTGTCACTTGAGTGTAGTGTTAGGTATGAAAGCAGCATGGATTAAATAGAGCATCTCCTTCACAGCTAGAGCTAATGCCAAATTCTTTTCTAACTAGATGTTTCAAAATAGACCATCTCTAGTCAAGGATATGTGAGTAATGCAGATTTATTTTTATTTTTAAAGCCAATTTATTTTTGTTTTTAGTGTCCTTGAAATTTCATTGGGTGGTGCTGTTTCATTTGCTTAATTATTGCCATGTACTCCTGCACACTACTCTGAGCTGTCATCAGTGGATGACAGCCAGAGCAGTTGTCAGTACTAGAAGCATGTTCTGAAAATTTAAACCATGATTTATGTGAAACAGCTATTGTAATGTTGGTCCTCATAATTTGTTCATGAATATATTTTGACATCTACTTGATACTGTATCATTAACATGGATCATGAAGCATGTACATTAAATATTTTAAGCAAATACTTTGAGTTTGTTGGTTTTTGCGCTGTTGTATCTTATTTCCTCAAAGACTTTCTTGACTCTTGTCCTAGCGTAAGTGCTTTCCTGAGGCAGTTTGGAGATGCCTCATTTATGAAACTTAAAAATATGCTTTCCATATACTGTTTCTGATGCTTTTCATATTGGATTATTCCTCTTGGCTTTCAGTACACACTGATAATTCCTACCTGTTCATTTTTACTTGTTTCTTTTAGTATAAACTGACTTTTTTGATCCCCTGTGTAGTTACTAAACATCAGATGGGCACTTATATTTTTAATTGAATAATTTTTTGAAGTTGTGAAGTCTTTAATCTTTTTCATCAACGAAGAGTCATTGGGATGCAAATGGAAATTGAAAAGTACAAAATTCTGTTACTAGCAATGCTAGTGTAAATCTGCAATAGCTTGTTTTGTTTTCAAATGTAAGTAGTGTGGATTTGTATCAGTGTAGCTGATGAGAGCAGTATCCTTTTTGGAAAGGGAAGACTTCCATCCAGTGATTTGGCTTGGATGTTTTCAAAGAAGTGTTTGTGCGTTTCTGAGGGATGTTTGTATGCAGTTTGATTGTATTAGATTGAAGGAAGATCAGGTACTCAGAGCTGAGCTGTACTGTAAACCAAGTATCTTGAAAAGATGACTTTGACATCCAGAAAAAATTTTAACAGTCTGTTGAACAATAGTTGTGTTCCCTTATTAATGGTCAGTGTGATACTACGTACTGTTCCTTATTAATGTTAAATACTGGTTTGAATGTGATAGGCTTTTTACAGCATTTTACTGGTTATTAATCTTTCTTCCTGGACTGTGAACCAAGAAGCCTGTACTTTAGTCTGATATTTTAAGAATATAATCATAAATCAGAAACAATGCAGATAAAAAAAAGTCATTATTGTTATTTTCACTCTATCAAGTGCTCGTCTCAATTCGGAAACACCCCTCCCCTGAGGAATAGGCTTTGCAGTCTTCTCTGAAACACAGACCCGAGCTGTAACCTCCAGAGGGAGTACATTGTGTGGTTGGGACTCTTCTGAGTTCCTCTTCTGAAAAGAAGGAACTAGCCCATGGCAAATTCACACTCCTGATCTTTGCATCAGAAAATAATCCATTTGGAAATTAACAATAAATGTGAAATCTCAAATACCAGAAACATTGGGCATTTTAGTTTATTGATATCTTTATTCACTAATAAATGTGACATCAGTTGGTCAAACAGCTAACATAGGAAAAAATTATATGGGATTTATGTTTTATTTAAAACATTGAAAGTTTTTCTTCATTTGTTTTTCATAGCTTACTGAAGACATTGAGTATGTTGGTAGACGACAAATAGAAGAACTTGTAAATCAGAACCAACAGGAAGGTAGTACCATAAAAAGGCTTATTTACATATTTCCTGCTATTGTGCAGCAAAATGTAACCAGTCAACTAGAAGTCTATTAATTTTTATTTTTACATGCTTACATTGAATAGTCCCATTGAACTCAGGGGCAATTCCCATTGTTTAAGGTAGAGGTTTCTGAATTTAATTGCTTCGTATTAACTCATCAGCAGTAATACTAGTGCCAGATGGTGTATGAGGCCTTATTTCTAAGGAGGGATGCCCCCAAGCCTCTAAATACTTTTACTCTCTTAAATGAGAAACCCATGATGCTGTCTCTCTCATCCCCATCCCCTCAGCCTCAACTTTGCACCTACCTGAAGAGTGTCAGTACAGTGGCTGAAAAATAAGAGGGTGGACACAAGGTCAATGTGAGGAACATAAAGGGTGGATACAGAAGGAAGCTCCCGTGAAGCATGATGAACATGATGCTCTTGCTTATATGACTTAGGTAGTACTGTGAGGAGCAGGCAGTTGGTCTTTTCCAACTTGACATAATCTGTGACTCTATGAACGGAAGTGGTCCATGTGGAGTTACTTTCTGGGTTAAGTTTGTATCTTCATATAAGCAGCCTTATGAGCTGTGCAGGCATGCCACTTGGAAGTGGTTTTTATGTCACACATGCAACTGTTGCAGATGGACTAAAAATGATGTATTTCTGCACCGTTTCCAGCAGTCCTGAGTACATGCATGCAGAAACCAGTAGCACTTGTTTGGAGAGAATATACAACCAAGTACCACTTTAAGGATGCATTGATTTAGTATACATTGTAATTGTTTGAAAAGGGCTGATAATTTGACATCTCTGAGTGTACTTTTGTGTTTCAAAAAATCGTAAGATATAACATTGACCAGAGGGAAATGGAAAAAACTTCAGGTGTCAGGAGGGAAGTATTTGTATACACTGCAGGTATCCTCAGTATCAAAGCATGGAACAGAATAATGGTTTAAATTAAAATTAAGATAAATCTGTGTTTTCTCATCTCAATTCACCTGGCATCAATTCTGTGAATGTAATAGATTTTAAGATGAGTATTTTTCTGCTTCTTTAGTCTTGCTTTGGTATGAAATTTGAGAAGTGTAATCTCTGCCTGTAGTTGTTCAACACTAGCTTGTACTAAAACTACTTAAGTCTTGTCAAACCTGAATTTCAAAACTATGTCGGAGATGCTTATGATTGTATTGGCCTTGCTAGTTAAGAGGCAATGCTTGTTAGACATTTGAAAGTTGTTAGTTGTGAATTTATCACTCAAATCTTCACACTACAGAATCTAAACTGGAGAGGTGTTTCAGTGCTATCAATCCTGCTTTCCTTTTAAGGGAATAGTTATTTCAGATGCATGAAAATCATATGTTAATTTAGACACTTTAAATGGTGTCTCCTTGGTTAGTTGGGAAGCTAACAGATTGTAATAAAAGTAGGGCAACATACCTTTTTGGCTTGAAACCAGCTGGTTACCCCAGCAGCTGTCTGTTTCTCCCCTAGACAGAATATATTGTAAGTAGTGGTATGGTAACAGAGAATAACTGATGGCATGTTGGACAGGGGTGGTTTCTAAATTAGTGAACAGAGGAGGACTTGTTTTGTAAAGGGCAGTCTAAGCTTTAAATAGTTCAAATCCATAAGTCGAAACTTGACTGAGGTAATTTTTCTAATACTTTCTGATGTTGCATTGAATTTTGTGTGAATGTGGTGAGGAGGAGTTTCTCCTTCCCTTTTCTTGTAGTTATTTATCAGATAAGGTCTGCCAAACTGAAGTCTCAGCGAGAAGAATAGAGAACATCTTCCACTGCACTGAGTTCCATGCTGTCATGGTTAGACTTCTGTCTTTTGTCAGTTTAAAACTGATAAAAATGCATTTGTGCTACTATCTACCCCCTACTGTGACTGCATTTAAATATACTTTTAGACTTTTTTTGACAAATTTGTGGCAGATGTGCTTAGTTGTCTTACAACTGTCTTAAATGAAAGTCATTTTCAAGATGAATGATGTAACAAAACCTGACCCATTGTATACTCTTAAGCATTAAGAAAAAAGTTAAAACTGCAATTTAAAAAAAATAGATTTTACTTGGATTGTGTAATGTACTTTAAGTTGGTTTGAGTTCTGTAGAATCTTCTTACCAGTTACTTCTATGATTTTTACTCCAGGTTAAAACACTGGGTGCTACAAAAACCAGGAGAAAATTTGGAAACAAGCAGAGCAAGCAGAAAAACTCTAGATGACTACAAATGGCAAATAAGATAGCGTAACTTTGAAAATAGTTAAGCTTGCCATATCTAGAGTGTATTACTTTCAGCTTCAGTTTTTCTTTTGAGACAGTATGTACGTTTTCAGACTGTTATTTATAACTAAATACATTGAGAGGTTCTAAAAGATTGCAGATTTTATTTGCTTAATTTAAAGTAAAAAATAATCCTTTATGAAGTTGCTAAACTTTGTGTGATGTTCTCCATATAACTTACTTCATTTTACAAGCATTCACTATATGTACAGTGTAGTATAACTTTGTCCACAGTAAAGAAAGAGGAAGTACAACTCCCACAGTTATCTGACCATTTTGCTTGGATGTTGTGCCTCGTAGTGAAATGGATCGTTTGTTTTAATTTCTTGCTTGGTGCTGATAGTTTGCACAGTATGAAACTGGAGAAAACACTCATTCACCTCAAAAAAGTAATTTCTTAACTGATCAAATGGTACAATTCAACAGATAATCATGAGTTTGCAGAGAAATGTTCTAGTGTGGAAGCAGTCTCTTTCAAGTATTTATCTCAGAAACACACACTCAAAGCACAAATCTGTGAAATACAAATTCATTGTACATTATACATTTATTCAAACAATTATTTGTATGAGCATCTATAGATGCTTATGACTGAACACGTGGTAACAAGTGGTTTCTGATCTCAGATATTTGTAGTTTCAGATGCATGTGTTTATCTTGCTTCAAGTACAGATGTATTGTTTCTAGTATAAGTAATTGATGTGTGTATTGACAAGAAATATTTCATTTTCTTTGGAACCTTTTTCCCTCAGATCAGTTTGAAACTTAGAAAAAGCAGGAAGCTAGGTTCCCATCATTGCTATTACAGTAGGAGAGTGTGAGCTAGGGAATATTCCAGTGACTGGTGAGAAGGTGAATAAGAACACGAAGCAAAGTTTGTTTACAGTCTTAAGCTATGGAGAGCGATTAAAAAAAAAAAAACCCTGAAGATTGCAGAAGATTTGCATGACTAAGCAAAAAAATTGGCAGATGGCATAGAGGAAAAATAATTCCAGCTTCTTGTGCACAGGGATAGCTTATGACCTAGTAGAAGTTTCTGAAGTTTCTCGTGTTCACACACAATCTCCTTCACAATTCCTCTGCTCTTAGAACCGGTCAAGGGTTGCAGTGCCTCCTACAGCAATGGTGCTTTCTTAACCAGGTGAAGCTAGGTACAGATACTTGCTGAGTATCCTACCTGAAAGCTGAGAACAGTAATGAACAGTGGTTCAGAGAAGCTTTTAAAAACTTTTCTGACTTCTTTACTTTTCGGGTTTTAGATAGGCCTACTTATAAATTCAGTCTTCAGCAATTTCTAGTTGACTTTCTTCGCTCTTGGTAAGATGCTCTTCATCCCGCAGTTATTTGTTTCTGTTTCCTGACTAGATCTCTTCCTCTCGCTTCTTTTCTAGCTCCTGTGGATTATAAACCACGTGCTTAAGCACCTAATAACTAGAAATAAACTCCACAGCTTAGGATTTATGTCTTGTTTCTGGCTTGATAAAGAGGACTGTTACAATTCACCTTGTCTGCTTTTCTGCATCTTTACTTCCTCTGGAATTAAGTTGTGGTAGTATACAAAGTAATAATCTACTATAATTGTTCTTGGGTAGTCCAAGATCCCTCAGAGCAGAACTTATTCTTGACTTAATGTATACTTTATTGTTATCACATGTAACAATTTGGAGAATCCTTACAAATCTTAGAGATTAACAAAGTTAGGAAAATGCCATTATAGATATTCTTTGTGGTAAGTGTACAGTATCATGTCGTTTAATGAAAAGGGAGTAAATCCCTGTGTAAGTTAGTTTCAACTATAGCTTCTGTTATAGAAGGGGTTAATTTGTCCATCAAATTGTGAATGAATAGCAAAAGGCATGTTTAGATCCATTCCAGAACCATCCTAAAGTCTGTGCCTTGTGTGATTCTGATTCTGTGATTATACAGAAAATTGTAGGCAAAAAGAAATACCATGGCAAGGAATTCCTGTACTTTCTTGTACTTGTTAGTTTGTTCTGTACTTTATCTACAGCAAAAGATGTGAACAGGGGAGAAGAAACAAAGTTCAGAGGCTACAAGTATTTTATAAAAATATTTTAAAATGGAAAGCAAGTTTCCAACACATCAGTGTCTTCCTTACAGCTAGTTTTTAAAGTGATATTTGGTGTTCATCAGATATTCAGCATTTGGGTACCAAATTGATCTGAATCTCAATCTTAAGATAGAGTTATCTAATTTACTTTCACTGTGAATATCTCTGCCATGCATGGTCCTGATATAATTCTCTTTAATGCTCAGAGAAATACTATTGCTTTTAGGGAGGCTGACATCAAGAACTGAAAACATTAGAGATTCTATCAACTGAATGACAGGAGTGTGATTAGTTCAAGTGATATAAATCTTACTTAAAAAGTCACTTAAAGTACAAACCTTGTTGATAAATTTCATTAAATATATTTTAAGAATACTAATGCATTAGTAACAGATAATAGTTCAGTAAAAATTATAATGTACAGTATCAGTAATCATACATTAAATGTATTAAGATTTGAATACAATTTAGACCTTAAAATAGTTGTCACTAAATGGATAAATTGTTATATTTTTTCAATAATCTGAAATTTCAGGTTTTTTTCTCAGTCATCTGAAAGTGATCTGAAATCATTGCTGACAGTGAGAAAAATCTGCTGTTGGATAATGGCACTTGTACATAATAGTGCAGATCTTTTCATGACTCAGTTATGAAAATGTGCATTTGCAGCCATTAAAAACTCATTAATGCTTTAAAAATGCGGGGTATATCTACAAAAGATAACTGTGTTCTGGACAGTGACTTTGAAAAGAATTTAGAGGTCAAATAACTGTAAGGCCAGGCTAAAAGTGGCTAATGCTGTTATGGGTACGTCTGTCTGTTCTTTTTTGTATTGAAATTGCTTAGCGGTACCTTGTTAATTTATGAGGTATTACTGGAATAATCACACGTAAGGTTGTGAAGTGCCCAGATGCTATGAAAATTGTCACCAGACAAGGTGGGCCACAATTCTTAGCCTTTATCAACAATGATGTTAAAAGCCAGTATGTATTGAAACAGGCAGAGTTTAGCTGTGATCTGCAAGTTAAACCTACAAATTGAGACATAGGAAGTATTAAGTTACTAATAGGCATGTTGTGCAAATTCATTGTGTTTGCTTATGTTGTAATTTAAAGATATGATCTACAGCTTAGATAGGCCTATTGAACTAATTTTGAACTTCATAGCGCTGGTATTGAAATCAGTGTCCTTTGCAGCATAGGATTCCATGAATGTTATCTGCCTTAGTATTTACTCGGTGACTTTATCCTTTCAGAAATCATGTTGAAGCTCAAGTTAATAGGGCTATGCTTTCATAAGTATCCAATGGAATTACGTTGAGTTAGCTTGCCTGTATTCCTACAAATCACTTCACAGCTTTGGATTGCTATGTAGCCTGCAAAGGCTTGAAGGATCGCTTTCTAAGATATGTGTAGCCTTCTCTGATTTACTTCTTACAAATTTCTGAACCAAATCCAAGAGATTATTAAATGTTTTCCAGCCCTGTGTTAGGAACAGTTAGATTGTTAGACCACTAATCTTTATCAATGTAAGGATTTTGCTTGGAAATTCTCTTTCTTTAGCTCAGTCTGTCAGAATCAGACACTTGATGTTTTTTCTTGTTTGTTCAGGCCATAGAGGATTTTTCTCCTCTGAGTTTCTTCAGTTATAATAGTGGTAGATAAGGTGCTCCCCCCTGACCCGTTTCCCCTTTTTTCTCCATTATAAGAGATACACACATTATAAGAGAGAACCCTTCTGGAATAATGTGTACAATTCCAGTTGCCTGTGTTCAAGAAAGATGAGCACAAAACAGAAATGGTGCACCAGAATGCTGGGAATTGCTGGCTGTGAGAACAGACAACTCTTCTGAGCAGAAACTAAGATCTGGGAGCAGCTGTGGTCAGAGAAGGATTTACTGAGAAGGTTGAGGTGGCTGTGACTTGCCCTTCCCATCTTTAGCATTGCTTATTGAAGCACATGCTCCTAGACATGTGATGGGGGCAAGAGCTATGCACTTATTCCATAGTCGCTTTATTTAAGCGGAGCAGGAAGAGAAACCTAGAAAAGGAAAGACTGATTTAAATTAAAAGACAGCATTGATGTAAGAAGAAATGTCCATGAATATGTTTAAGTGGACAGACATGACTTGTGAGCTTTAAACCTTGTCAGACTAGGGTTTCAGAGAAAGCTGATGAAAGGGTTTATGTGACATTTGCTTATGATAGTAAGTTATTTGACTTAATGACCTGGGGATCTCCTCGAGCACAATGTTTTTTATGAAAGCTTCTATCTATGAGAAGTTGTTTCAAGATTTTAATAATAGATTTCAGTCCAAGTCATTTCCCCTGCCTCAGAGTTCTCTAATAGTTTGTGGTTGTTAAGGCTCTGCTTTTTCCCCCAGGGATTCTTACGAAGACCTGTAATGATTGTGAAGATTGCTATTTTTTTTCTTAAAGTTTTTAAGAAAGTTATTTGAAGTGAAATAACATGGTTTGTAGTAGAAGTGCCCAAGTCCATGACTACCTCTTCTGTAGTAAGTTTTATTACAGCTATAGTAGGTTATAGCTTAAAAGAAGCAGATGAAGTCTGTGTTGAGTTTTGAATACCACTCTTTCTCCTGAAAAGACACCATGAGATATGTCTTTTTTTTTTTGTACCAAAAAAAAGTCTTCTCTGAACTCTGATCTGACAGGCTGCCAATACTGACCTCTACCTGTTCTTGTTAAATATTTGTGAATTATGTTTTCTGGAGGTTTTAGAGAACTGAGTTTTTCCTCTCCATTAACTCTAAATTCAAGAAAGGATCCTCCTTCAGGAAAATATGTAAGCACATGCTTGTCAGCCATTCAAATGTTAAAATGCAGGTGAGGTAGCGAAGTATACATTTTGTTTGAAAGCCATGTAGTTGCTATGGTCAATTAAAATTAAGTGGAAGTTTTGCTTCTTTTGGTGGGGGAGAGGGTGACCTTTCAAATGTGTTTAAATACATATATACATACACAATTCTATTGAATGCCTTTTTCTCTTCTCTGAACAAATTTTGACTTAAATGTACCTTCCTTTCTAGATGAGAAAGAGAAACTGTGTCCTTTGATGTCAGGCAAACTTATGCATGCTTTATCATGGGCAGCTGATGAAGTGCGTGCTTTCCTGTAGCACCTGTTTCTCAGCTGATAAATTCTGCTTGATGCAGGTGGTGATGAATCATGTATTTTCAAGGTTTGTCGCGATTCTCATCTGTTAGGATTTCACATTCAGAACTGCGGGAAATGTTTGTATGTTGGCTTAGGTTTTCTTAGTGCTTCCTAGTTAAATATCCTCAAAGTGAAGCTCTGGGAAAAAACTTTAAAGTGTGGTTGGAAACTAACATTTTGATTAGATAATACATCTAGCATGCTGATTTTTGTAGACTGAAGACTTCTCGCACATTCATTATGGATGGGACTGTATACCCCATGAAATATTGTGAGCCCTCACACTGAGCTGCCACAATTTATCATGAGAGATGAAGTTCTGAGGCAGTCAGTCAGGAAAGGCAATGGCACTCACTAAAGAAGTATGGACATTATTCCATTTAAATGTTTCTGGTTTTGGAAAAATTCTGGGTTCTCTAAAGTGCTCAGCTTTTCAGCTACAATTAGAAATTTCCTAGGAAACCTGACATTCTCTGAAATAATTCTGCTGTTGAAGTTATGCATTGACTTTCTTCAGCAAGCCAACTGATACGAACTTTTGTCTTTTCCTTCAGTAAAAAGTCTTATAGCTCCTCTTCCAGTTAGTCATTTTAAGAATTGGATAGCAGGATGCAGAATCTATCACACCCCTAGAAGACTTATCCTAATAATTAGTTATTCACAATGTTTTATTTCTGCCATGTACATCTGGTTTAAATTTATCAAGGTTCAACTTTGTGGAATCATTTTTTGGTATGCCCATATCTGCTAGTTTGTGACCCCATACTACATAGCTATGTTCTTGTTGTGCAGACATTGATAGGCTTTTGGTAATATTCTGTAGGTATAATGTTAAATTGACTTTCTTCTGTCTGTCTCTAGAATGCAAGTTTTCTTGTAAATTTTTCTTGCAACTCTTTGTGAAGCTTTACCATTCATTAAATTAATAAATTATATATTTTTAAAAAAATATTTTCATAGCATTCTGTCTTTATGCCAAGATTAGCAATGAAATTCTTGGTTCTTCAATTCTTTCACGCAGAGGATGGGTGTATTCTAGGAATTACTGGGTTTTGAAGTCCATTATTATGCAGATTTTCTGTAGTTTCCTGCCAGTGTTTGTTTTTCTTTATTGTTGCCCTTAGGGCCAGAAAAAAGTTGTGTTGATTCCCAAGTCATACAGTGAACTTAAATGGAAATAAAGCCTGTGATAATGATTCATATTAGCAACTGACATTAATATATTGATAATATGATGTATCTACTATCTCAATTCTCAAACTCTTTGCAGCATGGTGACCTTTTGAAAAATCATTTCCTTCCAGTTGTTATCATTATAGGCATTACAAAATTATTTTAGACCTTTCTTGTAAGCATATGTATCCACTTGTGCCGCACTGTTAGCGACAGCTGTGCATAGGGCTGTTCATTGTATGCTTACTTGAAGAGCTGTAGATTTTTAAAATTGTAGTTGTTTCAGAGAAATGTATAATTGCATGTGCAGATGCCAGAAGAAGCAGCTAGCTGAATTGCCTCCTCGTGTTGAATATCTTAAGAGTAAACTGCCAGGTAAAAGAGGGAGCTGAAAGGTATCAGTAGGTGGCAGAAAACCACTAGTACTGTAATGAAGAAAAGTTGCTTTACCTGTGTAACCAGAACCTGACATCTCTCTCCTTATAATATTTTAAAGGTTTGATCTTCTTTCTCTTCTTTGAGCTGTAGACCCCTTGTCAAGACTTCTGTCTTGATGTTTTCTGTCTTGACAACACCCTTTTACCATATTGCCGTGTTACTGCTCTCCAATTAATTCAAAATCTGCCATCAGTGGGAACTTTTCTGATGCTTTGATGCAAATTAGACAGTTTCTCTTTCTGTGATACTCAGGGAAGATTGAGAGCTGGTGAAATGAGAAAGTGTGAGACACTGTGAGAACCCTTCATATGACACAGGAGTTCCTCTAGGATACTGCAACTATCGTTTGGAATAGTTATTTTGCTCTTCTGTGGGATTTTTTGCTAGAGGTCATTTTTGTAGCAGTTTGAAAAGATGAACTCTGAGCTTATGACTCTTAAGTCTTTGATCTGCACAGCGCTGTCTTGCATCCAGCAATGCTTATTAGTTCAAAGCGCAATGCTGTATGAAAATGATGTATCTGACTTCCGTGGGCTTTGGAAATGACTGCATCAACACTATGTTGCATCTTGAGCTAAGAAAACCAGCTAGAACTAAACTAGCATATGAGGAACCAGTTCTGGTGTCTATACCTGCAGCACTGTTGTTTGTTACTGGTTCAACTTGCCAACAAATAGTTTTAGCTTTGTGTTCTTAATTATGTTATCTTTGCATTTTGATAGGACGTATTGTAGATGTTGCAGTGGCAACTCAGGAGAAAGAACTGGCTTGGATAAGTTACAGTTCTGTTCCCAGCTCCTCTGGAGCAATTGAAAGTAATATAAAATTAAATATAAAATATTCCTGTGGTACTCACAAAACTCCATAGGAGGTTTGGTTGTTATAAAATCAAGGTGATAAAATTTTTAAATTTTCTACAGTGTCCACTAGTCCACTATTATAACAACACACTGGAGCAGACTGCTTAGAGAGATTGTGGAGTCTCCCTCTCTGGACATATTCAAACCTGCCTGGACACATTCCTGTGCACCCTGCTCTGGGGGCACCTGCTTTAGCAGGGGGGTTGGACTGGGGGATCTCCACAGGGCCCTTCCGGCCCCTTCCATTCTGTGATCCTGTAACAGCAGTGGGTATTATTGTTTGTGAGTACTCTTTGTGTCTCTCTGTGTCTTAGAGCTGATCCAAAGACAGCCTCCCACTTTGCTACCATGATTCCAAAATAGCCTTTTCCCAAAACCTTTTAAGGAAGGACTTCTTTTGTCTGATTTAACAACAACTAAAGGTGGAGGCATGTTTCCTTCATGATGCGGAGAGCATGAAGGCCTGGAGAAACTGATAGGATGTTTATTTGAGCAACACAAATTGTTCAGAGAAGAATAGAAAGTTCTGTCACAGTATTTGTATTCTGTTCAAGCTCCACACTCTGCATTCACCCATAGCTGTTGCCTGTCATGGGAACACACACAGTAGGAAGTCTGGGAGAAAAGAGTGAATGAAGGGGTATTTAGAATATAGCCATGTTTGCAATAAAAATTTTAATCTGCTGTTTTACAGATTAAGATTCCTTTTCTTTAAATTACCTTTGTCAATTCAAATAGGGTCATGGAAAGTCAGTTGCAGAATACTGAAGGTCTTGACATCATAGAATAATTTATGTTGCAGAAGACCTTTAAGATCATTGAGTCCAACTGTAAATCTAACACTACCAAGTCAATTTCATTTTACAAATTCCTTAGATTTTAAGTGCATCATTCCAAGATTTCTCTTCCACTTCTCTGAGACTAGAAGACTAGCAAAAGTCTGTTTCTGAAGAGAATTTGTTGCAGTCCGCTAATGATCTTCTCTTCAACTGTTGGTGTCCTTTTCCAGAACTTAGTGAGAGAATCCTTTGAGTGAGATATAAACAATTATTATTTCCTTTTCTTTCATATGATATAATTTGAATCAAATGGATTTAATACCTTAAATACCATCTCTTATACTGTATTAAAGTAATTTTATGTAATACAGACCTGTGAGCAAAAATACATTAATTGTAGCGCATTTCATGTGACTATACAAGTTTTACTTTGATACACTTTGAATAAGACATTTATTTCCTACAGAAGTGAGTGATGGGCAGAATTTTAAAGATAACACAATTTTTAACTATCATTGCAACAATCAAGCCTCAACTATATTCCACTGAAATGAGTTCAAAATAATTTAAATTTAATATCAGTTTAGTAGGTATGTTTACTCATTAAGGATTGCAAAATAGGTTGGATTAATGCGTTGGAGCACACAATATTATTTACCTACATGACTTCCTTCTGTAGCCAGCCTTTGAAGTGACAAATCAAACTGATTTGTATATTCTAGTTTATAGGACACTAAAAAGAAACAGTTCTTAAAAGAGCATGTATTTTTAAAAGAAATGTAAAGCGCAAGTTTCAAACAGAAGAAATAGTATCTTGTGGTTTTAACAATGAACAAAGAAGAGTTTTAGTAATGAACTGTATTAAAGGTGCTGAATCTGCCACAAGAGCTATTGGATGTTTATCCTAATTGAAGTAAGTATGAGTTTATTTTTTAGCATCCAGTAAAAAAAAAAAAGGAACTTGTGAAATTAGTCTTTGACTCACAATTTAACACTGTAATTGATAACTTCCTGGTAGTGGCTATGGAAGCTAATCCAGTAGAGTGTAATTTTTATCGTAATTCCTATAGATGGTTTTTAAATAATGTGGATTGTGGTTCATTGACTACTATTTATTACATGCATACTCTATTTACATATATTCTAATTTTTGTAGTTTTGTTTTTCTTGACTTGTATCTTTAATACCTTGTGGATCAAACACACTGGATGAAAATGATGTTGATATTTAGAGGACATCAGGAGTAAAAATTGCATAATAAATAACAAATGTAAATGAGGTGAGAGATGACTGAAACAATCTAGTTTAAATTCATTTAAATTCTTGCAGAATAATTATTTGCTTTACAGAGAGGAAAAAAGTAAAATCTTTAATTGCTAGCTAAATACAGACTGTATGATTTGCTGTGATAGTCAAACCTGTGTATGGAGATAACCATATAATAATAGAGATCCAGGAGAGTTTTCAAGCTGAATTATGCAAACCCTGGCAACTCTTTCATCAGAGAGCTCTAGAGAAGTGTGTGGGGCGGAGGAAGAAAGGGATTCTCTTAAAAACACACAGGTTTTTTCTATCTAGGAGAGAAACAATGTTACAGAGAAGGGACAGAATTTCTCGTCAACAGTTTATTCCTTATACTTTTGCATATAGTATTGCACCAGTTTGGCTGTGGAAAATAAGAACAACATGCAGTACTCTTGTGTAAATATTTTCTGTATTTTTGGGAACAAAGGCATGGGTGCTTTTGAGGATGTCTGTTTTAGAAGCAAGTATTTAATTCAGCGTTTGCACATTTTTACTTCTGTGCCTAAGAAAAGCATACAGCGTATGAAGTGCTTAGCAGAATCAAATATACATGTATTATACCACAAAAAATTATTGAAAAGTAGCTCCTTTACTGTATCAAGTCTAGGAAAGTCCTCTGCTTTCTGCATTTAGTCAGATTCACTAAGTAGAAGGTGCAAGAAATTCTGTCATGGATACTTACTGACTAATTTGCATTAAGAGATATTTCTTCCTTACCCCCATTAGTACTTAGCTTAAATCCTGAATGATTTAATTAGCTACATAAATGCTTAATCTCTTGAAAATCCTGCTGAGCTCTTGCCATCGTTGGAAGCTGTGATAATTTGTTCTAGTTAATTTTGTATTTAAATACATTGCCTTTCAGTTTCACTAAATGTTCCTTGTTTTTTTTTTAAATAATGGACAGATGAGTAAGAACACCAATTTTATCCCGTCTGTCCTATTATTTTGCACCACTCTGCTGTTTGCTCTTACTAGATTCTTCTTTAAGCAATACCTTTTTTTTTTTCAGTTTGTCAGTGTAGTCGCTGCAATTGTATGTGAGGTAAAATTAAATACTTAGGGAAGTTGATACCTTTAATCCTGTTTTTTCAACATACACTAGTATTTGACACAGCTGTAATTTGTGCTGTAATTTTTCTTTTGACATATGAAAGACTTTGATCTATTCAGAGTTGTCCTGCACCTTTTTCAAAGGAAAGAGGACAATTTGTAAAAGGTTGCAGAAGACAGTGCTGCTTTAAATCTATGTTTTGTTGTCTTATTGCAAGTATGTAAGAAAGCTAAATAGTGCTTTTACTTTCTCTTCCACTGGAAGTGTACGTCATTGCTGATGCCTATTTTGTGTTGATACAGAGGAGAAAATGGCATTTGTACTAACTGCAACAATTCTTTTGGAATCTCTTAATGGGGCTATATTGCAAGGGGATATGTTACAAGCACTTTGATACATTTTTATCCCCTCCAAAATGTTGACTGCTTTGCCAGTGGGGAGAATGTAAGAATGTGGAGTTGAATCAGCAGGGAGATAGAATGGTTTCCTGTTAAATATAAACCGATGTATGTACTAAATACATAAACAGGGACTGGCTTATGGAAACAAATGAAACGGGCAGCATTCTCAAAGAGAAAGTGGTGATGGAAGCACTTCCAGGCTACTTTTGTGTTCTCAGAATCATCTAGTTGATTGAGGAATTGGAAAAAATTCTTGATGTATGTAAGCCTTTGTGGTCTCTCCTAGAGTGTAGTGCTGCATGCTTGCTACCTTTGCACCAACTAGTTCTCCTAAGTCTTAGGAGACTTTACAAGAGATTCTCAACAAAGGCTTACAACCATCTCTGTGCTGAGGGAGGATCCCTTTAGATCACATAATCTGAACCCAGGTGTAGAAGCCTAATGGGGACTTTTCTACTGGTAGAAAGCCTGTTTCCCAGTAGGATCTTTCTTACCCTGTTTTCACATTCAACAGTCTTTTGGATGCATGGCTACACGCCCACTTCTTCATCTGTCAATGAAGATAGTCTTTTTGGTATTCATAATCTGTGCTGGAAGGGTATGGAATATCCAAGTCCTTGGAGATTGTCCTTATTGTGCCACAATGAGCAAGCACCGAGATATGATGCAAGGCCAGAAGCATAAAAGCACTCTTCAAAATACAGGCACTTTCCCTGGAAACTCAGTCTCTCTGGCATTTCTGAAGAATTTCTCCATCTGGAGATCCACAGTGATGCCATCTGGAGAGCCATCTACCCTCCTGCAAAACCTATGCATCTAAACATACTGCAACACTTAGCAAAACATTACTGTTGTCACTGTTTTAAACACAAACAAAACAACTAGGAAACTCTAAGTAACATAGTAAATAGGTGGTTGGAATGCAAATGTGCATATACTTGACCTCTGTAGAAAAGGCTAAAGCAGAACACCATTTGGCAAAATCTTTCAGGGGTGTGCTGACAAAAGGCAGATTCACAATCTGTCCTTCTCTTCTGCTGTGGAGTCCCATTAATAAATCTGCAGGTCAAACTGAAAGGATTGGGTAAATCTTAAAAGTTCCCAGTCTGATGGGTTCAAGTATTGCAACTTACATAGTGTAACTGTGCCAATGTGTCAATACACATACAATAATTTTCAGTTGTATTCAATTGTCTTAATTTTCTGTAATTTTTTAAGAAATGCTTTACATATATTTCTTTGTTTTATTAAATAAGAGAAAGATACTTAGATACCTGAAGATGCATAGAAATAGGTGTTTAAGGAGAAAATAATTCTTGACAAGTAAGAGCTTGGTTACCAGATTAACTGAGTCTAAAACAATAACATGCTTCATTTAAACTACAAGCATTGCATGTATAGTAGAGCATCTTTTATATATTAAAGGGTTTAAACTAGAGAGCAGTTAGTGATGAAAATATATAACTTTTAAAAATAATTCTTCCAAGTTGTGATTACAGCTGTGATATTCCCCCCCCCCAGTTATCAGATACTATATCAAAATGCTGTATGTGCATTTGCAGTTAATAACTGAAGCTGTTTATCAAACTGGCGCTCATTTTCCAGAAATTCCCAGCAAAGACTTTTCTCTTAATGTGTATTTTCATCTATATGCAAATAATGTTTTGTTTGTGTGGGTCTCCTTAGTTTCTCTGATGAATCATGAATAAGTATGATTAAGTATGAATAAGTATTAAAAAATAATGTTTAAGAACAAAGTTACTTTTGCTTACCTGTCATGGAATAAGATAATAGACTAGAATATTTCAGTTGGAAGGTACCTACAATCATCTAGATAAGGAATGAAGACTAGAAAATGAAGCTTTTTGGTTACAAAATGTAGCAAGACTGTAACACATCTTTTCAGTACCATAAAAAATAAGCCAGTGTTGTTAATATCTTTTTGTAGGAAGATTCTAAGTATACGTTATCTGCAGAAAATATAAATTTGCATTCTAATAGCTGTAAATTTTCTAGTAATTAATGACTGATTAGCATGAAAAAATCCTACAGAATATATAGTCTTAGAGTAATCTTTTAAATGATTCATAGAATATAGAAAATACATACTTTATTTTAAAAGAGCTTTAATGGGTTGCTATGAAAGTATTCTTCTATCTTGCTGTTTCAGGAGAGTAAATTCAAATGTTCAACGAAAAGCGAGTAGTATTTCTGAACAGTGTTAGAGTGCATATACCAGCTAATAGCTGTGATAATTTAACTGACTTGCACTCATGAATATGAATGTTACATACTGAATTCAGGTTTGCAGTCTTAATACCTGTAAGTCTTCCTTAAGACTTCCTTCTCTTGGTTAGGACTGGCAGCAGAAGCCCACATCCTTCGTTATGCTGAGAATTTTTAAAACCTGGAGCTACTTTCAAAATAGTTACTCTTTAATTATTTAGTTGTAAGCTGAGGTTCTTTGGAATGTTTAGTAGCAAATGCTTTCCTTTTGTCAGAATGCATGTCTTGTTTATTGAAGTTACAGAAACTTACTACATTATACACTTTGTTCTTTCCCTGTAATTAAATGTTATGTAAACTTCACAAACATATGTGCTTGTGCCATAACTTCTAAAATACCATTGTAATGGGGACTAAAAATAAGTGTGTATTTATTTTGTTATTGTTGCTTTACTTGGTGTTTTAAAAAGTAGCTGTTGACAGCCTTGTGATAAAGTAAGACTAACAGGGCACTTGTGTTCAGTCAGATAAGGCCTTATCTACTCAAGAGCCTTTCGTTCCTGTGAATGTTCAGAATGTAGCGCTAATAAATTATTAAAGGAGGATGCGACATTACTTTCTGGCTTAACATTCTTAACAGCAGTATTACAGTTGCAAAAAATATTTATTTCTGGTGATGTGCCAGTCACTAAAATGTTAACTTTAAATTTAATCTGTTAAGCTAAATTTGCAATGCTGGAAGAATATGAATATCCTATTTAATGTAGATAATGAACCTGGGTCATGGGAAGCAGAGATAAAGCTTTTCTTGGTACGTACAAACACAAAAAGCCTCAGACTTTAAATTTAAAATCTGAAGTTGAGTCTTCTATTGAAATACGGAAGTGAAAAGTACCTGGCGATCTTTGGTAGTTGTTACAGACTCAGAAAGGTCATGAGTAGTTCCTATTTTGTACAGTAAAAAACATAAAAACCTGAGCTTTCAACAAGGAAGTGTAGGCAGACTTGCCTTTTGCTGCCCTAAGGGTGAGGACAAAACTTTCCAGATTAAAGTATCCATCATGATACCCATCCCAATCAAAGCATGCCACCATCATACTGGGGCATTGCCCTTGTTCCTTAGGGGGAAAGAGTAGAGTTTGCTCTCCCTCTGTCTCTAGGCCCTCTAGCAGGGTTTTCACAATCATAGTTTATTCCTAAACGGATGGGTGCAAGTTAATGGAGACATCACACTTTCATTTTCTAACTTTAGAGGAAGTAAATTCTATGCAACATACTTAATTTTTTGAGCTCTAGCCACATAGCCTTATTAGAAATGTGGAATGTGCACATAATTAGAAAGAACTATGATTTATTTTAGTAAGGAGCAGCTATGAGAAATTTTAAGCATCCAAAAGTATTTATGCCAGAATGCACCATATGATTTTATGCTGTCTTCGGCATGATTGAGCCTTCACAGCTATTGTAACTTAAGTGGTTGTAGCTCTTGACAAAATGCTATTCCCACATCTTACTCTAAATGATTCCTAGTATTAGAATTACAAGATCGCCAGTAACACTGCTTTTTTTTAAAAAAAAAAAAAAAAAAAGAGAACAAAATGAATTCACTCCCTCTGCTCTTGAACTACTACAGTTCTTTTGTTCTTGATGTCTTTGTTACAGCTGTGAACTAGACACACTGGCAAAGTCTACAATGTTTAGCATATGCTGTGGGTGAAATTAGTTTTAAAGCCCCTTCCCACATGATTTCCTTCCTGTTTTTTTTTTTTTTTAAATTGTGAAGTCAGTGTTCATGAAGCTTATTATACTGTCAGAGAAAGAGTGGGGAGAAAGAAGATAGTCCTTACATCTTCAGCCATACATCCCCTGCGCAGGGATGATGCAAGACAGATCAGTTTACATATTTAACCCCCCCCGCCACCCAAAAGCATAATACACACTTGAGACTTCTTACTCAAAACTAGTTTTATTTTTAAAAATAAGTTGAATGCATAGCACTCACAAAGATTCCATTGTTTTGGACATTTTGCATTTAGGAGCACCATTCTTATTTATGCCATAAAAACCACATTTTGGTTCTAATAGTAAGAACAGTGTATTTTTAATGTACACTGGTAAAGCCCTTTTAAATAATATATTGAAACTGTTCAGTGTGCACTTTCTCCGTAGTCATTATGCAGCTGTAGTGTCAGAAAAAAACTCAGACCAAGTAATAAATTAAAAACAAACAGCATGTAGTGGATTTTTTTTACAGTTGACCTAGTGTCTTAAAATATTCAAATAAAAAATACCCTATTAAATGTAAATTTGCAGTGTTAACTAACTGAATAAGCCCCCCGCCCATTATAATTCCAGTGTTAAGTATTAGTTACATTTTTATATATCAAATGCCTATGGGATAAATTTACTAATATCCCAAAAAAGAAGAGCCTATACTGCTGCGTCACAAATAAAGATGACAAGTTAGCTGATTTAAAGTTTTTACAGAAAAAATTGCTACAGGCATCTGCTGTTATTTCAAGTCATGGTCTATTACAAGACTGTACATTCATAGCATCAGAGGTAGTTAGAGCACTGATGACTTGGATATGTAGCATTGCAACAAAATGAAACTGGCAGAAAGAAGTCCATTTCCCTCTTAAATGGGTAACAATGCTCAATAAAAAGCATAGCATCTTACGAGGTGGAAAGTCTACTTAACACTACTCTCAGACATGGGGAAATATTCGTTAAGAGATGAAGAGAGGAGAGGAAAAAAAAAACCAAAACCAAACAGAGGGTCATATCTTTCATTCACCCCCCTATCTCTCTTGCACATACATGCTACAAAAGCCCACAACAAAAATTGGGATTTATGCAAAAAAACC
Organism: Steatornis caripensis; assembly: GCA_013398225.1. Lineage (NCBI taxonomy): Eukaryota > Metazoa > Chordata > Aves > Caprimulgiformes > Steatornithidae > Steatornis > Steatornis caripensis. The sequence continues at coordinate 700,806 of VZSC01002768.1, read as the reverse complement.
AAAACAACAGAAACAGGATTTCTTCTCCTCAACAATAAATAGGTTTTTGTAGCATGTTATTGTTCAGCCCCAGAAAGAATGAACACAGCTGTCCTCCCTCCATTCTGAACATTATGGTAAGGCTCCCTCTCCTGTGATAAAGCCTTCATCTTAATATTGATAATGTATCTTAATTGCCCTTGCTTTCAAAACAGCCCCTGTAAGATTCGCAATACTTCAGTGTCATTAGATGGTACACAATTTTAAGTGCTGCCACTAAGACAGGGGATAAGGTGGCAAAGGAACAAATAAGACAAACAAAAGCCTTAGGTATTTTGAAGTAGTAAGAATCTCGTCATCCATACCTCTTCCTCCCATATTCAACTACTGGAGAAAGTCAGGTATATTCTTGTATTTAGGAAAAAAAATAAATCCTCCATTAATCTCTCTACCACCATCTTCACCCATGAGTTGGATGAGCGAAGCTTTCTACCCTCAGACTATCCCCTCCACAGGAGATAGTGTAATTCCATAAAGTTATGTAATTAGCACCTTAATTGTGATAAAGCAGTTCACTCTGCAGTAGGTTTTTAATCCACCCATGTAGAAGAGTAAATCTCTACATTTTCTTCTGGAACACCCAAGCAGAAGAAGTTAAAGTTGCTCCACTATTACCTGAGAATTTCCCTCCACTATAATCCTGACAGAACTGGATTTCTATAAGCATTTAACTGTACTATTTTTGTACAAGTGATACGGTCAGTACAATCGGAGGATGCTTTCTGTTGGTTAGTAATACGTGTGTGTGTGTACACAGAGGAATCACAGCCACTGTAGTAGTTCTGGTACAGTACAAGTTCAGCTGAAACTTTCTCTTTTCTTCAGTTACTCAATACCACACTGCTGGGCAGTAGTTCACATCTACATTCTGTGAACACTAACGTATCCCTTTGGTACTCTGCATATAGATGCCCTGAAGAAAAGCCATTCCACTTGCTACAGTTTCTTGCCTCTCTACCTTCCTTCCACAAGTTATACCCAATTACAAACCAGCAGCACAGAGTAACGAGTAGAAAATTCCCTGAGTTAGTATGAAAGAGTTACTTTAAACATAAAAAGGATAGGGAGAAGAAAAGAAGCAAAACCATAGTGTCTATCCTGTGAGGTACAAAACTTAAAAACTAGCCAAAATACCAGTTAACTCAAATGCCTTAGCCTAAAGCAAATATCCAACACAAGTGCTGAAAAAGGGGCAAGAGTACAGAGTTAGCCAGATGAGATTTGTTTCTTCCTGTGGTCCCCACGTATCTGGAGAAGTCTGGCATTTAATGGATTCTTAAGTTTCAGTAAATTTGAAGTAAGTGTTAATACTATGTGGTGGTATTACATAAATGTCTTCAAAATAATACTGCATATCTCCTTCATTAAAAGGTAAGTCTGTAGTTAGTCCACAGCTATTTTTCTTTTGACTCGTATTTCAAAGATGTGTTAGAAGCACAGAGTATTCTGAGTGCCAGAGTAAGAACTTGCTACCCCCAGGTATACACATTCTTTGTAGAGGGTGTTCTGTGTGCTTTTTTTTTTTTTTTAGTTTGTATTTGAGTTACGGTACTGGTTGCCAATCCAGTTGCCTTTTTCTGGAAAGACACTTTTATTCAATTTGTTGCCCTCAAACTTACTTGAGGTTTAACAACAACAAAAAAAAACAAACCCAAAACAACTCCCCTCAACACAACTTCCCACCCCAAACAAAACAAGCACAAAACCATTTTGTACTTATCACCTCTCAAAACAGGGAGTAATACAGGAATATCGTCCATTCGCTTGGTAACTCCGGTTGTAGGAGACACTTACACATGGCTTCACTTCTAGCGGAACAGCTAGTGACATTGCAGCACCAGTCTGTACATGGCTTCGAGCCTGAACACTAGACTGTAAGGCAGCAGGGCAAGTCTGAAGTGGGTAAGATGCTGTATGATTAGATGATAAGATCTGTTGACAGTTTTGCTGCTGTGATGTCTGATGGTGATACTGTAATGAAGATTGATGAGCTTGGAGATACTGCGGTACGTGCTGTTGAGTGTTAGTCTGCTGGGGAGTTGGAGCTGCAGTCTGAAATACACTATGTTGGGCAGACTGCGCATGTTGTCCTTTCTGCTTGTTTGCTTCCTTCACATCATTATCATGTGCACTAAAACAAATGGAGAAGACAGAATACAGGAAAATTAAAATAATTTAAAACTCTTTTGGGTTAGCTTTTAAGAGCACTCTAATAAATGGTGCAATTATCTGAAAGCTTCCAAAGCTTTTTTTTTTCAAAAAAAAAGAAAAAATCATTTAGCCTACCTTTTAAAATCATCTAAGGTTTTAAAATTTGTTTCTTTAGGATACAGTTTATTTTCAGCATTTCACTTCATTGCATAGCAATACAAAACACAGGTAAAAGCCAAGTATATACCAATATACTAAGTATATACCAATACACCAAGTATATACCAATACAAATAATACATAAGAGGCCATGGGGTGATAATGTCACACTTATAGAGAAGACATGATTCTTCCAGATATAGCTGTTCCAGTGCTTCTATGGAGCACAACTGTGTTTAGATCTAGGCGAGAGCAAACTTACGTAGGAGGAAAGCAGTTACGGTGGGCTTAAGTTTTGATCTTAAGGTTTAGAATAAAAAACCTGATTGTGTAACATCCCCTCCCAGTAAGGTTCACTTGGCAGTCTCATGTTAGTCTCATTTTTATCTCATGTTAACTGTATCTCTCCACTATCATGCAAAACCGGATACATCCTGGTCATGTCCTCCCCCAAAGCTGGCCACTCAAGCAGACTGCATGTTTGATTCCTAATCTGTTTGGAGCATCCCTGAACTTCCAAGGTCTTCAGAGTAAGTAGGAGCTCCTGTGCCTGTGGTACTCTTCACTATGTCTTCTTCCTCTCTGAACAGACTACAGAGATTGAGAACAAGCTATTTAACAGATTCTCAAAGCATGCCAAAAGATGTTCAGTGAAAATGCAAGGCTGAGGTTTGTTTGTGGAAAAAATAGGAAAGAGGTTAGATCTGATAAGGTTTCCTTTTTTGGAAAGAACAAAACAGTTATTACCTAGTAATATTACCTAAGTATTTTCAGAATAGAAAAATTGAAATTTAAAAAGAATTTTACTTTCAGTGCTAACAGCAATTAAGCACACCAACAGATGTGGAAACAGGCTTAAAAAAGCTGCTGTTAACTTACATTAACAGTCGCTCAATACATGGCACTAGGAAATCCCAGGAGTACGCAGTAAGGTGATGCAGTCGGGTAGGCCATGTTGGTGAGAGACGCAAGATAATCCTTGAAGAAGCTACACACGCAGTAGCAACTAAAGAAGGGGCATAATTTAAAAATGCATGATCTAGAAAGAAGGAATAAGAAAAAGATTCATTTAAGTTGGACATTGTCTGTCAAGACAACACAGGAGTCATTACCTGAAATATGTAACTCACCTTGCAGTGATACTTCCAGAAAGTAATCAGCGTATTTTGCCATATATAACTTAGTCTTCTCTAAGCAAACCATTGGCCAGCCATCATGAAGATCAGTCTCATGGACAGCAATAGAAAGATAATACTCGATGAAATGAGCAGCAGTTGGGAGGCACAAATTCCACTGAAATGTTTCGAGCAACAACAACTCCATATGAAGCAAATTCTGTTTTGTTAGTACCAAATTCATGTTAGTCATACAACCCAAGCTGTTCAACTGTTCAAGTTTGGGAACACTGTCTTCCTTCTCTTCAAATTTACCTTCAGGTGAACAGAAAAAGGAGGAAAGAAAAAAGGTTCAGCAGGAGAGAACTATAAAAGAGATTGTATCTAAGGTCTGCATTAGTCACATTTCAATTTTACTACATCAAACAAGCTTGAGACTTGCCTGCATAAGCAAAGCTCAAGTGGACAAGGTCATCGAAAAAAAAGGGGGTATGTACTATAAAGGGCTAAATTTCAGCAGATAATGTCAAACACCGCGTAGGATATTGTGCAGTGCCATGTTTCCTGTTGGTTTTCCCACCCTGGCACACAGAAGCTGGTTGCCAAGAGCAGAAGTAAGCTGTACTAGGACATCACTGGCACTGCATACGGTAGTTTTTGTCACCAAATTATTGTGTAGCACGCCCCCATCATCAATGAAATACCACTGTGATGTGACTTGGCATATGCAACACTACAGCATTTGGCTTTAATCACCCTCCTGCCCCCACATACCCTTGTTGTTTCTAAAACTCATTAGAGTATAGCTAGATGTCTAGCTAATGTGGCTGCTTTTAATGCCTGTTACTGTAGGTACTTTTTAAAATTAGATAGCTGATAAGCTGCTCCAGCATTTCAAACAAGTGGATTTCAGCAATGTGCATCTGAAAACTCATACTGCCATATACACTGTTTCAACTTTTAACACTGCTAGTAGCTTCAGCTTTCCTTGGACTTCAGCTTGTCAGGCCTGTATGATTTTAGCCTGAAGCAAAATTGTGTATGTAGAAAACCCATTAATAAGAGAAACAAGTGTCACATTTCCATACAGTTTGCCATATGGTTGTGTTATTTCAATTGTGCTGTAAATTCTTTCCATCTTACACTCTCTACTCAGTACTACACAATATATTGTAAATGCACATTTTTAGGGGGTTTTGCAGGACCGAACGTACTGAACATTATTTTTTTTTTTCAACAGTGGAGGTACTTATACAGGACTTAATCTAACAGCAGTCCTAGTCTGTTAGGTTTTGTTTCCCATACTCTACTAATTACAGAAATAAAAGCTTCAGGAGTCACATAATCATTTCTCTTATTCTTTCTATAACCTTATCAGATATATCACAGTGTGATTTGTCCAACTTGCTGCACTGCTTGTTTAAGCCGCACAGGGCAAAAGTTTAAAATAGCATTCTGGTTTGTGCTTTCTGAACCAATTCAGACACTGCTTCTCAGAAGAGTGAGTACTCCAGGCTTTCAGAGCTCTACTTGCAGCTTGTTATGAAAGATGGCAGAGGTGATTTTTTTTTTTTCAAATTATAATTCTCTTCAGAACATGAGTTTCATTTGAAAATCTGGCATTAGTTCAAAGCCAATCCATTTTCCTAAATGGATTACACTGGTTTCTGAGGCAAGGTTTTTGTACTCAGCATCTCATCCTTTGCCAAGAAAAGATTGCTGGCTGGTTGCATCCAGTCAAAGTTTACCCCCAGAAGAATCTGAAATAACCCTTTTCTTGTTTAACTGTTCTGCTGAATGGCTGTATTGGGGGAGACAGGAGATGCAATGAAAGGAAGCAGTATACCAAAAATAGCCAATACCTCAGTGCTCTGGTTTTCTAGCAAAGAAGGCCTAGAGTGACAATGTGATATATCTTATCTGAGAAAATGAAAATACATTCAGAGAAACAGATCAGCAGAAACTGAACCAACAGTTAGTTCTGCTGCCAGGACCCGTTTCTCTGAATCTACTGGTTTAAGAACAAGTGCCAGCAGGTATCCCAGCAAACTACACCATGTCTCTTTGAGGACATCTAAAAGGGGTCCACAAATGTCAAAAGATGGATACACACCATGAGAATCTAGCCAAGGTCAATATAAGCAGCACTGTTCACAACGACTGTTTGCAATTAATTCTGTCTTCAGAGTACTGGGCATTCACCAATTCATTTCACCGGTATTACATTTCGTATGTGACAATACAGGATGTATTACAGGATGTTAGCCTTAGCTTGCTTAAAGAACATTGCAATTTATGAACTCTGAAGTATTCCAGAACCACACAGCACCGACAGCAGGGTGCAGTACAATCTACATATGGTTTATTTAATATCTTCCTTTATCAGGGGTATGCAAATGTCTGATTTCCAGCACTGGATCTGCCTATTTTGAGATGTCCTCCGAAAGACGGTTCTTTCTATTCCTACAATACAGCTCTGAAAGTTCATCTTAGAACAATTTGTTTCCAAGCATAAACGATGACTTTTAATCGCAGTTTGTTTCTTCTGCCCTCAGTTTCATCAGGTGCCAACAGAAGTCAAAACAAGAGTCTAAAGAAAGGCTCTACCAGTTGGGCCAAACTGATATACACTAATCTGCCTGTCTTTTACAACCACTTTGTTTTCCCTATCTGCTGTATCCCATCAAGACACGCCTTGTATTTGGCAGTGAAACCTATATTGCTCTAGTTAAAAGTTTGGTGCTACATACTTACTTGCTAAAAGTAAACAGGAAAGAGCAACCACATGCAGCTGCTGTATAGATATGTCATAACGATCCATAAAGAGGTCCAACAGATACACAGCTAGATGTCGTGCAGCAGGACAGAGTCTGAACCGATTGCTCACAATGGCAATCAGATCTGCAAAGTATCTTCTCAGATGTAACTGGGGAGATTGGCCTTTGTAGGAGGGCAGCTTCAGCTCCTAGATGGACAGCAGCACGTAATCTTATTAAAACCATCATTTAGTTTGAATTGGTATCAGATTAATATAGCTGATATTCTCAAATTTATAATAAAATTTTCAAAGGATTTCTCCCCTCTTCCTTCTGTTCCCATCGTTTCATCATCCCTTTCCACAGAACAAAATCTATTTGTTGTGTTACAGAAGAACTAAGAAGTAATTTGGTTCTGCATAACATTAGTGTAATAATTTAAAATTTAACATCTTTTCACTGGGCAATCGGCTAGAGTGACTTCAGCTTTTACCATTTCTGTCATATCACCTCTACTGCAAAGGCTCCTACCTCCCAGTAGGGGAACAGCAAGGGTATGCAAGTACTCCTCAGTTGCTTCACTGCAAAGTCCAATAGTTTAACTCAACACTCTCCTGCGACAGCTCAATCTGAGCAAGCAGACTTTGTACTGGAAGTGTTTGCATGTTCCAGTGCTGCCAGTTCTCCCTCCAGGAGAAGGGCACTACCAGCTAGCTGAAGGTAGCAACATTAGGAAGAGGAATAGGGGGGGTGTGTGTCAACATTTGCTGCATGTATATGCTTAAACTCTGACTTAATCTGATCTGATTGATGTTGCACTGACACTGATTACAGCGTGCTCTCAGGCATTTAGTTAAGTGTACATAAACCTCACACGGTCTCAGATTTGGGGGCAGACCCCACAAAACAAAAGCCCCACCAACACCACAGGTGGAAAAAAAAACTGTGGCATGATCTAGTTTGAATACAAAATTCAGACTGGTAGAAAGCACGTTCCCCAGGCTCCTGCCTAGTAGGTAGTATCTCCTCTTGTATACAGAACAGCAGTGTTGTCTTCTGTTGAATAAATTGAGTTAGATTGTACAGCCCAGATTAAGTAGGATTTAAAATACAATCAAATTTCCAGCGGGACAGTCTGATGACATCAAGTTGGAATGGAGTTGCCCAAAAATTTCAAAGTTTTAAGGTCAATTCAAAGTTCTGAAACATGCTATTGAAGTGGAGCCCACCCCTCCCCAAACAAACCAACACCATCTCTACTAAGCTTTATAATTCAACTTTCGCGACGCTAACTTAGTTTTAGTAACGGTAACTTTGGTAGCACATAAATTATCCCGTCCTTCTCCTATCTTCCCTCCCCCCTACCCCACAACAAAACCAGGTTGCTTTAGCATTCACACCTTCAAGAAAGATAACAAACTCATCAAGTACTATCAGGCAGCAAAAGCACATTTTTAGTAGGTTCAGTCACTGTAAAATGATTTCTCAGCTCTGTTAAGATGTGCTTTATTATGAAAGCAACCCCAAAGAGCAACTTTTGACTCAGAGCAACTTCAGAGCAGTATTGCCTAAACCCTCTACTTTTCTTCCTGCACCCAGTGTTTGTTTGGGGGTGGGTTTTTTTGTGTTTCGTTTGTTCTGTTACCATAGCGTGACAATGCTTTCTGCACAGTTTAAGCCCGGACCCACTTACACATCCAAACAGAAGAACCAAGCACACCGTGACCCCTTTGCCTTTTTAAAGCGCACGGAGAGAACAGCCCGGTCAGTCAGATGAACTGTCAAAGACTGAGGGAAAACGGCCCGAGCGGTGACCGAGGAGAAGCCACCGCGTTTTCCGAGGTTCAGAAAAGCAAACTCCACCAACGCCCAGGCGGGCCGAGCCGGCCGAGCGGCGGCGGCCGCCTCACGCGCGCTTTCCACCCCACTCGCAGCCGCCGCGCCGGCTCCCCCCAGCACCCCGCGGAGGGCCAGCCCAGGGGTCGGAGCCCTCCTCACAAAGGCGGCGGGGCCGCCAGCCCCCCTCTTCCCTGCGGCGCAGGGCCGGGAGCGGCCGCCGCCCCCCGGGCTCCCCGCCGCCCCCCGCCGGGTTACCTTATAGCGAAGGGCTTGGTGGATGTCGGCAGCCAGCTGTCCGGTCCACCACTGCGCCTCCAGCTCCATCGGCGGGGCGGCGCGAGCGCGGCAGCCGGGGCCTGGGCAGATGGGAGGAAGCGGCGCTCGCTGAGCACGGGCGGGGCAGGGCGGGACGGGACGGGACGGGACGGGACGGGCAGCGCCACCCTTGCCCGCTCGTCGCTCGCCCCCGGTTAAACGCGATCAGCTGCCGCCCGCGCCGCGGGCCCCCCCCAGCCCCCCGGCCCAGCTGGCCGCCATGCGGGGCACAAGTGAGGCTCGTTAAGCCGCTCCCTCCCGCCGCGGTGCACGGCCGGGCGCGGGGGGTGCGGAGGAGCCCGGCGGCCGCGGCCCCGGGGAAAGGCGATCGCGCCCCGATAAAGGCCGGCGGCGCTTCCCCCGCCGGAGCCGCCACTCACCCTACGCAGCGGCGCGGCCGGCGACCGCGGCCGGGCCTGGCCCGGGGCACCTGAGCGCGGCGCGGCGTCCCGAGGGCTCCCCCGCCATCACGCGGCGCCGCCCGCCTCGCCCATTGTTAAAGGGCCGGCGTGTGTACAAAGCCAGGCAGCGCCAGCACGCGGCCGCCCGCTCGCCAATCGCCTGCCGCCTTACAGCACGGCCCGTCCGCCGGGCACCAATCAGGGCGCGGCGCTCACGGGGCACGCCGAGCCCCGCGCTCCGCGGCCACGCGCGGGAAGGGTTTGGGCCCGCGGAGCTGCCGTAGCCGCCCCGGTAAAGGCCCGGCGAGGAGGGGGCGGGGTGGGGGTTGCTTCGCTCGGAGGTACCGCCTGAGCGCGGCCCCACGCACCGGTGGGGCGGAGGGTCGCGGGGTCCCGGGCGTGGTGTGACCCTTCCCGGGGACCGCGGGGCCCTTGGGGCCTCCCCGCCGCGTGTCTCGGGAGAGCCGGGTCAGAGGGGCTGCTCCGGCCGGAGCGCGGCCGTGCTCAGCCCCCTGAGCCCCGGTAGCGCTTTTCCGCCTTTATTTTTCTGGTTTCTCCCGGGTCTTTCCCCGTTTGATTCAGCTGCGAGGCTTTTAACGCGTAGGGTGATGGTGTCGTTTAGCTCTCTTACACTTCAAACGCGTTTTCCCTTTAGCCGTAGAGAACATAGACCTCTTGGGCTGCGAAAGCGTGCATCCTCCTAAACAGCCTGAGCCGTTCACCTGAGTGCAACCCGGCAGGTGGTTGCCAGAAGGAGCTCCCGCTCCTGCTGCTGGTGCAGCAGTAGGTGCTGTGCACCTGTGTTGTATTCGGAAAGCCTTTTTCTAGATGATTCCCGCTCGCTGGTAACCCCCTGCTACAGAGATCTTACAAAGTAATAACTTGGTGCTTTATGGTGGTTGGCATCTTTGAATTCCCAAATACCCAAACAACTGGCTAATGAGAATGTAAAACCTAGCGCAGCATGCAAAGTGTTGAAGAAGAAATGCTTTGAATGCAATTTATGTTGAGGGAGTATATTTAATTTTTCATTTCTACTCATGCTCAGACATGATTTTTGTTTTTAATTAAGAAAATGGAAACCATCTTTTTGACATAACCAGTTTAATGACTCTGTAGCCAGGGTTTTAGAAGCCTGTTCCTTTAAACGTGCACATCTGACTTTAATGGGTAGTTGTATGGCCTGCAGTGACCCGTTTCATCTGAGGAGGTGTACCCATAGGTGGAAGCCCCTGTTTTTGAGGACACATTTCTTGAACAGTTTCCGTTTATGATGCATTTTGTTTGTTATATAATGCTACAAAGTTTTCTGAAGAAAAAAACAAGTGGAAAAACGTTAGTATTTTTTGTGCGTTAATACGTAATTGAGAAAATACACCAACTATTTAGATTAGCTATCTGAGATCTATGGACTTGATGAAGCAAGCTTTTTGTCTCATTTCTAGACATTATTTTATAGGCAAGTACATGCTCAAGCTAACTTCGATTTTAAAATTATTTGTTCTTGAAGGAAGGTAATACCAAGTTCTGTATTTCAAAGGTAGGATCAATCTTAAAAGCAGGTTTCTAATGGAGGCAGTCATTCACAGCACCTTTGTGGCCATCAAAAATGTGTTGCCTGCTTGAAGAGGAGAAAGCTAATAAACACCAACATGCTAAAAACCTGTTACAATGTGCTCAAACAGGGAAGTGAAGTCTACTCTTACATATTGGGAGAAATTACTATTAGCACTGCTGCTTCCCCCTGTATGGAGGAGGCATCCTATGTGGATTAGTCTGTTGCTAAACTGTTAAGTGGGAGGGAAATAAAAAAAAAGTAGATACTCACTGGCTTGTTTCTCAGGTGCTCTTGTCTGACTTGGATAGGAACCTCATCCTGACAAAGCTATGTACTCTGAGAGCTATTTCATTTATATATTATAATTGAGAAAATGATACTGCAGTTACTTGCCACACTACAGAGATGACCGAGCTGTGGAACTACCCATTTCAGATCCTTATAACATTTCTTTGTTGCCCTTTTCCAAGTTGTTATGCACCCATTACAGCCTATTCTAATCGAGTTGTTGATCTTGTGAACAGTTACATCTGTGTCTGCTTTTCATGTATCAAAAGATAGGTTTGGAGGGAGCCTCATCATCCTGCCCAAGGCCCGGATTGCTTGTGGCATGCATTTTTCTGATCTTGGAGACACCCAGAAATCATTCTATTGAAAAAGCCAAAGCACTTCCTCACAGCCACGTTGTTACCTGCAGGAAGCACCATCTCTGCATCCTAACCCTGATGGGCAGAATTGACAACCATGGAGCCTCAAAAGTGAGGCCAATTGCTTTCAGAGTCCAGAGTTTCCAAGATCAGAGATCAGGGGATTAAATGGGAGTGGGAATAGTGCAACTGTAATGAAATTAGTTTAATACACATTCTTTGCATGTCTTATAATCAGTCCTAAAAGTAATAACCAGTGGTGTTTTCTTAACCGGTGCAGATTTTATCTACTTTTGGTGGTCAAGGCTGTGTACAGTGCTTTAAGTATTTCCACCTTTGTCCCCTGTGTGTCAGTCAAGGCAGAATCAAATCATACTATGTCAGTCCTTAGAATAAACTGAGGATATTAAAGATTACTTTCAGTGGCAGTAGTTAGGTTTTCATTAGCAAGAAACTATTAGTGTGAAGTTTACACTTATGTGTAGTATATGGAACCTGAGAGAATAGAAAACAGAAGTAAATGTTATGAAACCATTTTTAAATGGGTATCCCCTTTCTGCGAATGGCTGTGAATCAACTAAGCAAATACATGTGTCTCAAGGGGGAAATGAGATTGGCTATGAGAGCTGCTGTCTGTGCTTTGAAAAGGTGCCAGATAGCAAGAAGCACCGTTATTCTTGGAATTCTCCAAGAAAAATTATGACCCTGAACTACATCCAAAACAGGCTAGAAGGTAACCTGTGAAATCTGGATTAAAATGTTTGCAACACACTTGTGGAATCTTCTAAAGAGGATGTTGCTGAAGTCTTACAATTTATGGACCTGTAACTCACAGGTTATAGTCCTAACACAATTTCAGACATGGTGGGTGAGCTGAGTTCTCTTTGTAGTTACTGGGAGGTTAGATCTGTATCTCAGGAGTTGATGCATGTATTTAAGCTGCCTTTTCCTCCCCTAATTTTTTTGGTGGTTCTTCTTGGCCTGTGAAAAAAGAAATGTGGCTTTTAAAATACAAATGAAGAACTTGCAGGTAATTGCCAAGTACAGCAAATACTCTGATCTTGAGAACCACCATCTCTCTTAATTAGAAACCTTTTCCTCCTCCTGTACCGTTTCTGGTGTAATGTTTTAATGTTAATGGTACATCGATCACAGAGCACAACAGTTCCTGAAGACTGATCCATTGTTTTACTTCTGTGCCTATTGTCATAAGATACATCTTTGAAGTTTGGATTTGTCTTCATTGGCAGAATTAGATGAATCAGTCTCTTCAGCTACGTAAGCAAAGTCCAGGACAGAAACTGAATTCTGGGTTGACATAGCACTGAAATAAATATTTAAATAATGGCTCATTCACTATGTTGATTGTTGCTTTGATTATTGGTTCATGCTTTTGTTTTGATGCTCCTTGGTCGTTCTCATCTGACTAAAGAGATGGTAATTCCATAAAAAGCATTTTTGAAGGACTGCATTTTTGGACTCATACTGTAAGAGAATCTCAGTTTTGTAGAACTGAGCCTTATTTAAAAAAAAAATTCAAACTTAGTTCCTGTGTTTCTTAGGGCTGAGAAAGTTAGCTCTGCTTTTGTTACTGTACTTGTTGATCTTCTTTTCAAACAAAGGCTGCATCTGGTGACATTCGTAGCAGTAATATTTCAAGGGCATTTAATTAAAGGGAATGAATCACCAAAGACGGGACTGTAACTGCTCACAGAGCTCATTTGGAGCATGGTGGTGGATGAAATGTGGCATGTCGGTAAAAGGAATCATAACACTTCAGAAGCATTAGTGAGGGCAGTCTCCTACTGAAAGGACGAGGGTTGTATTTGTAAATGCCCGTATTGAATGTTAAAGGTACTCTGTGGGTAAGATTTTCAAAGTTGTCTGGGGATTTGGAATAGCTCCTAAAACGTGATTATTAGATTTGAAATTAGCTGGTAAGTATCATTTGGAACTGTTGACTTTAGTTGTTAATATAGCCATGAAGAGAGAAAGCATCTGAGAATGCTGTGGCCTGAATGATACGTGCTTTTCATGAAGCATTTTAATAAACAATTTGGATTTAAGTGTTTTCCCATCCTCTGGGAAGCTATTATAAAAACATGTGCCCATGAATGTTTTATTTGGCTTTAGGATAAATGTATATATTTTTGACAATGTGTTGGATGAAGGAAACATTCATATAAGTGGAAGAGTGTCAGTGGATATAATTTGTACTGAGGGGCTCTGCTTTTCTGTAAGTCACACTCTCGGTTTAGGAAATAACTTTGTCAGTATTAAAAAGACTGGAGGAATTTTGCATCTAAAGCATATGTACTTCCTGCTTGCAAGGCTTCAGCTCATTTGGCTGGAATTTAGGAAAGGTTACTTGCTGTACAGTTAGCTCAGGGATGGAGGGGTAGAGCAGCTAGTGATATGTTGTTGTTCCTGTCAAGCATGTTTTGATTTCATTATATCCGCGGAATTTAAGTGGGGCAAAGTGGCCTGTTCCTTTTCATTTCAAACTTAAGGTCCAACAAAGATTTTTTTTTTTTTTTTAAATATAATATCCAGGGCTGCCAAATTAGGAGCCAGTCTAGGCAGAGTACCACAAAGTTAATGCTAGTGGTTGCCATGGACTTTGTGGTACTTCTTGTTGGACTACTTTCAAGTAGGTTTTCAGCTCTGTAGCCAGGCACAAGTGGAAAGCTTTACAATTCCAATTTCTTGCTAATGAAAACCCAGCTGCCATGACTGGAAGTAACCATTAACACCCTCTGTCTGTTCAGAGGCCTTACTGAGCATGTTTTGAGTCTGTCCTGATTTATATGCACAGGGGTAAGGCAGGGATGTGTAGAGCACTGTACTTCCTTTTAGGTGAGGGAAGGCTGCTATTAGGTCCTTCTGGAGCTGTCTTGTCTCTGGGCTGAACAAGGCCAGATCGCTCAGCCTCTCTTCAAAGCGCAAGTGCTCCAGTCCCTAACCATCTTTTGGCCATCTGATTAATTTGCTCCAGTTAGTAAATGTTTTTGTTGTACTGGGGGCAGGAGGGGGTCTCAAAGATGGGTGCGGTATTTTAGATGTGGTCCAATGAATGCTAAGTAGAGGGTAATACTCCTTTTGATTCTTTGCTATGGTCCTGTTAATGCAGGCCAGGCGCTGTTCACCATCTTCAGTGCCAGGGCACACTGTTGGCTCGTGTTCACCTTGCTACTGTGGGAGTCTTCAGCTTGCCTGTAGTGCTGGATGTTCTATGTTGCAGTCTCTTTCAGGATGTTTGCTAGGGTCACAGCATGTTTTTCTCTGTGTCCACAAGGCAAAAAACCAAAAACAAAGAATGATAAATTTCAGCGGGCTAGGGTTTGGGGTAAATCCTGCCAAATCCCATAGGGTTTATGTGCGTTTCAAGTACTGTGCTCCTTGATCCGTTATTTAGAAGTGCTGCACCTTATTCAATTGTGTTGGTAGTGATGAGCTTGTGGTTTGGGGTTGCAGTATGTAGGAATAGTGTATTCTAATCTGAACATAGATCACAGTGAGATCTGGGATCTGGTTCTGCAACAGTGTCTGATGGATGCGGCCAATTCTGCATCTGATAGTCAGAGCCCAGGGGCTCCTAATGTGATCTTTGTGTCTCACTATGCTGAAAGAATTTGAGATTTTTATATATTTGGGACACATTTTACTGCCAGGCACATGTGTTGAAGGAGCTGATTAACTATATCATATCTGGTTAGTGTGTGGATGTACCTTTCTCAAGTTTTATGGACAAATAGACCTTCACTTCTGCTTCTTAATATCTTCTTATGCTATTGAGTTCATAATTATCTAGTCACAACACATCTAGTTGAGACATGTTTTAATAGACATGAGTCAGTACTCTATTTTCAGTCATTGCATTGTGACTCATTACACCCACTGCATTATTAAAAATGCAGAAACATACCTCCATTTGGATATCGTTAAAAGCACTGTGGTGACTGGTTTAGAAAGTGTGTTAAATGAACAATCCAGTTGAAAGTATATCTGGATGGAAGGGTAAAATGAACCCAAACTGCTGGGTTTCACAGCTCATTGCCGGTGGTACTCCCATCCGAAACAGTGACCCCCGTTTTGTATTAGGGTCTCCATTTGGGACTGTTTGATGAACAGATATGCAGACTTGCATAAAAGCTGTGCCCCAAACAGGTAGTTAGCACCTTGTGGGAGGAAGGGTTCAGTAGTAAGTAATTTTTTTGTTTAAATTAATTAGCACTGACAGTTTCTCTAACAATAAGGAAAAAGAGATAATTCAGATAGGTTCTGCTGAGGGAAGAAAAGGGCGATCTCCACCACCACCACCACAGTGTAAGAGATGAGAGGAACTGGTGACACATTGCTTGTTCTGCACCTTAATCAACCTCAGACTTGGAGGAAAAGCGCTGTCGAGTCACATGTGCATCTGTGAGCGGGCTCCATTTAGTTGCTTTGCACATTGCATTGCTGTGATCGTTTCTATTTCTCAATTTCTCTTTCAATTTCTAAGTAATATGTTTGTTTTCCTGTCCCATTTGGGATTACTTTGAGGACAACTTGTAAGACCCATCTCTTTTGCACTGTTGGCAAAATGTAGTCACATTTGCTTAACATTTTGAGTGAGAAACGCTGCATATGAAAGAAAGATATAAATCTCAGTCTGAAATTAGAGATATCAATATGCTAAATAAACAGTATCTGTGAAACACTCATACATTACCATATTTTAAATTTGTACAAGATTCTCTTTGGCAAGAAAACAAACTAGCACTTCATGTTTCTCCTCTCACTAATGGCCTCAGTCTTAAGAAATGCCAGCTTGTGTTTTTTCTTGAAGTGGTGGTCCAACAATTTCAAAACAGATGGCAAAAGTCAATCTTTTGTGTTTCAGTCATTGTTTTGCTTAGTATGTGACTGTGATTAGAGTAGGTATTGCTTGTAAGAAATAATTTGATTGATACTGCTGGCTGTTCGTGTTGTGGAAGTCTATTACATTTTGTAATTTATTCTTTGCTTGAAAATGCTTATAGAATTCTTTTGAGTTCACCATCTGCAGTTTGCCATTTACTGTGTTACTTAGCGATAAAAGCCAAGTGGTATTATTTTTGATTCCTGATTGTTTTTTGTAAATAACCACCAGAATTGAATTGAACTGAATTCTGATCCTCTTTTAAAAGTTTAATGAACATAAACAGTCCCATTTAAAGTTATCCTGTTGCATCTGTCAGTGTGTTTACATGCTCAAGACTGGCTTTTTGTGAGTCCACATAGTGCTGTAGTGGAGCAAGAGCCCTGGAATGCAGAAAGTGAAGGGAAATGCATCTCACTAATGTTGGGGTGAATACGTGGCTGCATGTGATTGATCAGAGAGGGGGTCATATAGTGGGATGGAGGTGGAGAAGAACGGAAGCAGATGATTAGTAGGAGTCACCATGAACTGGTAAGTCCTCAGAGACTATGTTCAGAGCAGTGCTCAAACGCTGATATGCTTAGTTGAAGTCGCCATGGAAAAGTTGGCTTTTCAAACAACATCAGCTGTTCACTGCTAGATCAACATGTATGTTGGATCACAGGGGCTAAATACGGAAAAAAGCATGTCAGATTAGATTGACTTTTCCAATGGTTAGGTTTTACTGCCTGACCATGTTTATTAAAGATTTCAGATAAGCATTTCCATGATGATGATCTAGAAGTGAAATGAAAAAAAGAACCCCACATTTTACTTAGATTTAAATTATTAATTTTGTTATGAAAATTAGAGGTATTATGCTGCAGACACAGAGCCACTGATGCTGGAACCAATTTGGCTTGTGGTTTAACAAAATATTAAATGCAACTTTGGGACTCCTACTAGTGGTTTATAAATGTGTTGCTGCATGACCCAAAGTTTGATCTGGCAAAAAGTTTCTCTGATAGTTCAGCTTTGTTTAAAACACTTAATTGGATTATGCTTGTGCTGGTTGTATCAACAATTGTCTGTTAGTGCTGCAGTTACTTTATACACAAACAGGAATCACCTGTCCTCTGACAGTCAACATAATGCTCATATAAATGATATAAATGACAGTCAACATAATGCTCATATAAAGCCAGTATAAGCTCTGTAGTTTATATTATTTTAATCACATCAAAATGTGATCTGTATAGATCCTGATATAAATCAAATTTCTGCTGCTGGTTGATCCAACTGCACGTAGATCTGGTATTAACGCCCATGGAAGCCCAGTCTTACCTGTGGGTAATCCTCTGGTGTGCATCCTCTGTGTTTCTGAGTCTCACTTCTGTGAAGTTAGCTGTGGCCCAAGTGACTGAGTGACAGTCATGCCATGCAATCACTGGATGCAAATAATCCTGCAAATCTAACTCATCTAAATGCTTCCATTGAAATCAAATGAGTAACACGAGATGAGGTGGCAGGCTTTGTCTTAATTGAGTACATAAGATGGAGCAACTATTTATGTAGTTGCTGGAAACAAAAAGACCATGAAGGCTTTGATTTTTTACCATGAGTGGAAGAGACTGAAAGCTGAAATTATTTTAAAAAGATAGAATGACATCCTTCTTGCTCAGTTTTGTGGAACTGTAATACAGATTGACTGAACTTAGAGAAAAAACACAGGAGAAGTGATAAAAGAACCTACTGGTTTTGCTTCTGAGTTCAGATTAGGTCATACTCAATATTGTTTCATGCCCTTTCTCTAGCAGTTTGTGAGTACTTCCCAGAGCCAAAATGTATGTTTTTAGCTGATTAACGGTCTGCAGTTAGATGAGGGCAAGCAATGAAATATTCTGAGGTTGCAGAACGCAAAGTGAATGGACAGAGCTCTCCAGCGCAGTTAAAACATCCTCCTCACCACAGGAGAAACATTATTTCACTGTCCCCATCCCCTTTGTCTGGGATTTTGTGTTTCCTGTGAGGCTACTTCAGTCATGATGTAAAATTTAATAATAGCAATGTACATTTCACTACTTAAGATGTTACTTAATCAGAGAAAACAAGGGAGCAAGCCAACAACATACGATCAGAGAAATTTCCATGGATCATGGAGTAGAGAAAGTGGATACATGGATGTAGGTAAAGTTATGTGCAGCGCATGCATCTGTTTTCAACTATTTTCAGATTTGGATTATTTGCAACATAAATCTATGTAAGCGTATCAAGATTAATTTTGTAGTATCGTGTAATCATTGCTGTTTTATTTAACTGCATCATGAGGAGCAGCTAAGTGAGCTGAACAATATTGCAGAAGAACACAGCATTTGTCCTGCCTTCCTATTTTTAGCTTCTTCCTGAAATAGAGGAATAAATGGCATAATTCCAACAGGATTTTCTCGTGAACACCTAAACGACTTACCTAAATAGGAGCCTGATATGAAGAGAAAAAGTCAGTTTGGAAAATGCAATGTAACGTGGGTTATTTTTCAAGTAATTTAGAAAGAGTTCTCAGGAGTAAGATTCCACGGTAATTACTCATGTCTGTGAGGGGCCCGCCCTGGAAGCATTGCCTAGCTTTGACCAGATTCCAGCCAGCTGGGAAACAGCCAGGTTGCTCAGTGGAATTAATAAAACATTCAAAGCTGTATTAGCATAATTTAAACATGTAATAAGCATATCATCACCAAAGTTTAATCGAGGGCTTCCAATAATCCAGACTTTTCAATCTGATGCTGGTTGCTGTGACAGCTTGGTTCTGTTCCCGCTGAAGTCAGCTGGATTTTGGATACTGAGAAATTATTGTTCTTAAGTTGTCAAAATCTGTGCAGTCTTTACTGAATAATTTATTACTTTCAGTGCTGCATGCACCAGAAACAGTTCTGGTACCATTCCTGTTCCCGCTTGTAGGAATAGCTATAATCTGAATGAGTAGCTCTCTGTCTCACAAAACCTATTTACCTGGAATATTAATGATGTCATTGAGGAGAATAAATTCATTTGGAAGCTGAAGATTGAATAGTTATCTATACATGCTATTTTGAAGGCCTAGAGACTATCTATATTCATTGCCTGAACAGTCACTGAGCCTGCCCCACCTGATGGAGGAATAGAAGCTATCTTTGGAAGCCCAAAGGATGCTGCTTGCTTCGGTGTGGCGCACGGCTTTAGTGCATCTTAGGCTCTCAGTACGTTCCCAACCACCCCCACACTAACTGTCTGCAGGCTCTTTGCAATAGGAAACAAATGGATGTAGGAGAACATCATGTTCCTGGCTCTTTTGAGGACCAGCATTTAGGAAGAGCATAGGTATGGCCTGCTGCGAGAACTGTTGTGATTTCTACTTGTGAAACCCCGGCGGAGAATGGAGGCACCGGGCTAAAATTTGCTGAGCTTGGCATGGTCCTTTTGCTGACAAATGCAATGTTTCTGTTTATAGAGCTGTCAAATCTAGTACTGCCACTTGCCTTCTAATTCTCCAATAGTGTCTCGTGATGTTGCTCTTTCAGCAGTATTCGCAGAACATGCTGGTTTAAACAGAAGGAAACAATTTAATTAAAAACAACAAACAAAACCCAAGCCCTCTTTCTAACTCTATCCTTTGCTACAGATTAATTCCTACTAACAGAACCTTTTGAGGTGTATATCTAGAATTATATTCTATCTCAAAGTCTAGCCATGTTCACATATTTTAAAAGAAGGCGTTCAGTATCATTAGCAAAAATATCTACGTAAATGAGTATGTGCATGTAATAGTTTTAAATAAATGAAGATGTTACATTCAGAAACCAAAGCCATGCAGTCTTAGAGTAATTTTATAAGGTGAATAAGGAGAGAGCAACAAAAGCAGGCAGGTTTTACTTCACACCAGCTTGGTGTTAACTGCCACACGCTCACAAATTGAAGACTACATTTTTTGTATGCTTGTCGTGGTTTAAGGCTAGGCTGGCTATTTAATGGACAACAGATGCTCTCTATTACTATTACTTGAGGTGCTCTCAAACCAGCACAACACTTCTTAGGGACTTAAGTTCCACGGCTCAGCTTGGAGTTGCTAAATAGGAAGCTACGACAGATAACAGGTCATTTGCAATAACAGTCTGTGCAGGCTCTTGGTAATACAAGATACAACGTGACTTGAAACTGCTTGCTCAGTGTAAAAGAAAAGCCAAGTGCCTTCTGTGTGCTGTGGATGAAAACATAGTGGGGCAGTTGCTGCCAGGAAGCCTATAAGGTAAGTATTTTGAAGAACCTAACTTGAAACAGAGTTACAATCTAACCAGTGCTATTTTAAAAGAAATGGATGTGATTAAGTATTCCGAGTGGAAAGTAATTTCAACTCTGAGAACGCATGGGAGTACCTTAGATTCAGGATCGTCTTCATATGAGTGAATTGGTAGATTCTTGAATCTGGTGTCATTCTAGCTACAGAACCTTCCTGACATTCATGGACATCTTGAGTGTGCCATTGTGATTTGTCACTTCGGCTAAAGGGCGCTGGAGAATTTTCTATTTTTTATGAATTTATCTAGTAGATATATTAGCCATCTGTAATCTTGATCCTCCTTTGCCTGTGTTGAAGTTGTATTCCATGTGTATATTTTAATCCATAGAAGCCAGGAATACTTTACCGAAGAGACCTTTTGCAAGTTGTTGGGATTATTTTGGAGTCTTGTTTGTTTGGGATTCTTCAAAGCAAATTGAAGGAAGGCAAGAATGTACGTTCATTGCTATTATTCTAATGTCCAATACTAGCCAGAATACCCAGAGCAGTTTTCATTTCCAAGCAATTTAAAGACACCTTTTTTCGTATTGATAAATTATCATTTTAATTCCTAGATAAATTAAACAGAAAGTTGAGGCAGCTGCCTGAGACCACGGAGAACTGGTACCATGATCAGTGCTAGCACTTAGAAATTTCAGTTCTTTTTGGATTTTTTTTGGGTTTGTTTTGGAAAATGATTAGTGACTCAGATACCCACTAAATTGAAAATTGCTAACTCTGTCTCAGTGGTTTGGCTTCTCCCCAAATAATTGAATGGGCTTGTTGAGGATCACTGAATCATGTCCAGTCTGGTCAGAATGACTCTGTAAGAAGTAAGCATGTAAGTGAAGAGGTCGTGGGATGCTCTGGAGACTAATGCCTTGGTCACATTAAAGCTTTTAATGGTTGCTGGTCAGGGAGACACCTTTGGAGCTGGGTGAGCCCATTATCAGACCTGAGGGCAAGGGGCTGCCACCGAAAACTTGTATTGCATTCCAGGCAAAGTGCAGGGAGCTGCCACACTGAACCAGGGAAAGCTGGCAGACTAGATAAGGAGCCTTTTTTTTTTTTTTAACCCTTAAGTTATGTGCCCAAATATTTGATTTTGCTAGCTAGTGAATCAAGTCTTGGCTTGAGAAGGCTAGTATCGCTGTAAAACCGTTGGCTCCAGAACACTTATCCTGTGAAGTCTCCAGTGATGCTCAGATTGATTGGGATCTAGTGCAGGGCCATGGTGAGAAACTAGTGCTGATACTAATGACTCAGGTTTGGAGCGATGCAGCCTGTGACCAAGTCACTGCACTCCCAGACAGACTGCTCAACCTCGCGAAGCACAGTGCAAGGCACCACTCTCAGGCTTGTGTCAGCTCTGGCTTCTGAGTTTGTAAGTGTACATTTTTCTTCTGTGCTCTTCACCAAGGATCCAGCTCAGTTCCCGTGAAATGCAATGGCAAAACCCTTTGCAGCTCCCCTGGGCGCCCTGCTGATTTGAACTGCACAATTCATTTGATAACAGTAAAGTGACAAGCTGGTGGCTTAGAGCTCCATTGACTGCGCGCGTCTGCAGAGCAGAAGGCATACGTATTTCTGTGTGTATGTGTGTGTGAAATTGGGTATGCATACTGTGAAATGCTCCCAATCAGCAGCAGAGCAATCAGACAAAGAGCTTTTGTTGCTATCTCTTCTCTCAAGGATCCTGTGATCAATATGTAATCACTGTGAGAAAGGAGCAGAAGATCCAATGCTCCTAGAATGTATATAGATATATTTTCTTCATTAGTAACAGAGCTGTATATCTTTCCTGAGTATAATTAAACTTAAGTTGGATGATATAAAAAAAAATCAATAAACATTGAATATGTCAACTTTTGTTTGTTCAGGTAACAGTACTTAAATAAATGGTTTTAGTTTTCCCTTCAGTGCCTGAAAATGAAGACATCAATGCTGGAGGAGAAAGGGATGAATCTATGGAAAAAGTAACCTGTCAAGTATAAGCATTCTTAGCATATTGAAGTCTTCAACCTCGGAGCTTAAGGAGCTGGAAACGAGTGAGAGCTGAGTGCAGCACCACAGCCTATGCCCAGCTGATGGGTATGCTGAGGTGGTACCGCTCGATGCATACTACAACCTGGTCATTTGTAGTAGACGAATGTCAGTCTGATACGTGCTGCCCTCTCAGAACTGGCACTGCTATCCAAGTTTGCCAACTCGGCCGGGATGTTTAGGAATAGATTTGGAAACAGCATTACTTTCCTACCTCTAGAGGGACCACCGGGATCAGAGATGAAGCCTTCTACAAGCTGGCAATCAGCTCAGCACACTCCTTTCTCTTCCTTACCTGCTCTGCCCGAAGACAGAGCGCTCCAGGCTTTACCAGATTGGTAATAATGTAACAGTGAAAGGAGAAATTGTGGGAAGCGAAATTTTGACAGGAATGACACCGGCAGCGTGCTGCCTGTGAGCGCTGGGCTGCGTTCAGGGCAGTGAGAAATCCTTCCTCACGGTGCTCAGATGTTTCCTGCACCTTCCTTTCTTCTTTCTCCCCCTGAGAGGAAAGTGTAGGCAGAGGTTGTACTCATGCATTAGGTTTATTACTATCATTTGTAGTTGCAGTTCAAACCACGTTGAACCACTGTCCCTCTCCAGCTTGACCTCTGCCACCACAGTCAGGGCAGAATGAGCCTTCAGAAAATTGTGGGTTACGTGATGTCTGGACATCTCAGTAGTATTTTTGTCTCTGTGTCTCTGCATTAAGCAGTTGCATTGTGAAATTTCTGCTATGACCAGTTAGGGTAGAAAGCATAGCACTTTCACTAAAAATGAGAAATTGCTCATTAGCTTTTTGTTCAGCATAAATCAAGGTGAACGTGGTCTCCCTGTTTCGGTGTCTCTAAACTAGTCGGAACTTGCTCTTCAGCATGACTGCACTCTTTCAAGTAAAATTCTGCGTAGTTTGCTCCTACTTGTTGCCAATGTGTCTCCACGATCTGATTTATCTACTTTTGATAAATACTTACAGTGAAATGCTTTGACTACATTTTCAGCTTTTTGATCTTAAACCTCCATAAATGGGGAAAAAAGCTTTAGGTATGCAAATATATAGATATCTAGAAAACATCCATATGAAAACACTATGTAGCCAGTTAAAGATTAAGTTGAATGAAATCTGTGATAAGCAGAGTCCTTCCTCTTCAGCTCAGAGCTCCGGGTCATGCTTGGATGAGCATGCAATGCACATTTTTCTTAATTATGTTGCTCTGTCCTGACTGTTGACATAACTGCGTTCTACTGAAGATGAATTAGTGTTGTAGTTACTGATATTTGAAGAGTTGAAACTTCTGTTTTCTCTTCATATGGCAAGCCTGGACTAGGTATCTTTCTTTAACTTTACACTGAAATATGTATCTGTGAACCCTCATGATAGTCTGTTGGCCGTAGCCTCTCTGCAGCAGACTGGAAAAGTGTGAGGGACACTCTGGAAAAAATGGAAGAAAACTTTTGCAGTTCTTCTACACCAGCACTTAGGGAATAACTCTTGAAAGAACTGAAGAAAATGGCCTTGTTATTAAGGTGTTAGACTGGTAAGCTGGTGATTTGGATTTATGTGTTAGCTTTGCATGATACCACTTATCTGACCATAGGCAGGTCATTTCACCTCTCTGAGATATATATCTATAGATTTTGTTGTGTAAGTGACAGACCAGCAGGTGCTCCAAGATCTGTGGGACTCAATAGTGAAATTCACGTGCTTTCACCAGCCTGGCTCACATCCCTGGGAAAACCCTTTCTTGAGGGTCTTTTGGGGGAATAGGCTGTCTCTCCCTGGGGCTTGATCAGACCCTTGTCAGCTGTTCTCCAGTGAAAAGTGGCAGAGGGAGAGAGGGGACAGTTTTACAGGAAGTAAAGGATGGCTGTGGTTGCAGGATAGATTTGGCATCACCACTGGGTTGCCCACTTTGAAATTTCTATTTGAGCAATAAACTGATCCCTGAAACAGAGAACTGAATCCAGCTTGGTGACAGTGGCAGTAATTTTTGCACAGAGAACTGGGCAAGCACTTTACAGGTACTGAAGACCTTCTTTTTCAGAGTGCTAACAGTACTTGTTCTGTGTTCAGGAAAACTAGGCTAATAGTTCATTCTTTCCTTCTCCAATCAGCTTGTTTAACAGCCATTTTGTTTTTCTGTAGGTCTTTGACAATAACAAGGCAGTTTTATTTCCTTTGCTCCTTCTACTTGTTGGAGCTCATTTTGCAGTGGCTACCGTGATCATGAAGCAGCTGCTTTTCTTCAAGGCAGAACCTGGAGACCAAAAATCCTGCTCAATGATTACTTGGTGATAGTGGGAGGATTTCATGCAATCCTCTAAGTATGGGAGGCTTTAACTGGCAAACAACATCCCACCAAGAATTAAAATATTGTACTTAGATCTCTGTGTGTTTATCATAACTCAGAACAAGATTTTAAAAGTTTCACTTAAATAATGACACAGGGAGAACTGAAGGAATTAGTCTGTTTTAGAAGTACAGAACAGTAGTTGTCTTGCAACAGTAAGCTGGTTTCAATCGATAGGGATTATTTAGCACAATTTCCTGTGTGTTCAGTAAACAAAGAAAAAGGCCATGATGCTTAAGGGAAAACGTAGTAGGTACATAGATGACTGAAGAACAGCTGAGGCTTTTTTCTGATAGTGAACTGAGATTATAGAATGAAACACTAAGACTCTGGGAAGACAAGAGCAAAGCTTCCTTGCACTTCAGAAGATCTTGGTATTGAAAGCTCTGTTTGTAGCCCATTTCACAGGGTGTTCATTTTTCTTGCTTTTCGCAAAAGGATATTAATGTTTCCGTAGTTATTTTCTTCCAATGATTTGCTTTCATCTCCTTCAGTACTGGCTGCTTGGAATTCATAGTTCCAATGCAAGATATGCTTCATGGCAAAAGACTTTCTTTGAGTGCTAAGGTCTCTGTTCACCTGCAAATCCAAGCCCTATGTGCAGCAATGAATCGGTCTGCTGCCAGTTAATCTTTAGTATCTCTACTGAGTCTGAATCTATCCAGGCTAAAAGCTTTCTGGTTGGTGTATCTGCCTATCCAGTTAGTTGAGAACGGCTAGCAAGTTTCAAGCTGGCCAAAACTTTTTTTGTACTCTTCATTTTTAATAGAAGTTATTCCACACAACATAGTTTGATTACTGGCCATGCTGCTGGTCTGTCTTGCTGTTTCCAACAGTGAGTGACGCAACTCAGCTTTTCTGCTGGCTGGGTGGTTACAGTTGCTTTCCAGCAAGCAATGCCATTGTGGAATGAGATTTGTTTTCCAGGAAATCTTTGAAATTGCTTAATTCTTTCTGTGAAGTATTCAGCTCTCAGTTCAGTTTCTTCAGATCATAACATCCAAGGGACTTATTTTTGCAAACGTCTATAGTCTTCCTTCTGCTAATTTATAAGAACAGCTCAAGATTTTCTTTCTTGAAAACTGCTAATGCCTTCCCCACGCTACCTTTTCATGTTCCTACACTTATAGTCAGGGTATGACAGGTTGTCACTCTTAAGAGAAGATAGTGGTGATAAAGATTGTTGGGGTTTTTTAGTGCCATCCTGTTCTTGCATCCTACAGATACAGAGTAATCAACCAGCAGGAAGCAGTTTAGTGGCAACCATGCTCTTTTTCTGTCTCTTTTGAAGATCATGCAAAAAAGAAAGTGGCAAAACAATTTCAGAGACAGCCCCATGTAATGGCTTTGCTGTTCTCTTGGAATCCTCCTTGGGTATTTCTCCTGTTTTTATCTCTCATTCATATCCTTCTATATAAACCAGTCTTTAATCTCTCCCAATTTTATCAGACGCTTGGAAAACGCCACAGGCAGCATTACTGTCCATTTTCCCTGTGACCTCTTCTGGGGCCAGTGGCTTTCCATTGTTTCAACTATTTTTAAACAAAGGGACATTACACTCATTTAGCTGAGAGCAATGTGGGTATCACAACCAGCAGCTTCACAAAGGTGTTGTTACTCTGTCATTGACAACGCATCAAAATAGAATGGGTTTTAGGGATGCCAAAATAACCTGTTCTACTGGGTTGAAGTCTTCATTATCATGCACTGGATTTGTTACCTGCATTGCTGAACATGCAACTCATGCAAGCTTTTACTTGTGTGAGTCAACGTTCTTGGAAGCTTCTGCAGAATTATGTTCTAAATCAGTCATATGCTCACAAGATGTGGTTTCTCATTACTGCTGTGAAGGAAAAACATGTAGGCACTTTTGATTGCTTTGAATTTTATTTGCTCTCATATTTAATGCTATAGTCTTGTAATCTTTTAGGCAGCGTGCCCAGACTTTTTTTTTTTTTTTAATTTCCTTGTTACAGAACACTGCGTAGAGGTTAGTTTTCCTGCAGTGGTTTCTGAACCTAAATTGCCAAAATCAGTGCTCACAAGAACTGCCTAGTTTATATTGATCTTCCATCTTTAGTGCTTCTGCTGCTCTGCTCTGCTCTGGATACACAGACCTCTTTAGAGGAATCAGGGAATCCTTAATGTATGCATTTTTTGCTGTATCTCCTTTTTTTTAATGCTTCACTTAATTTTTCTGTACATTGAAGTGCTTTTTTTTTTCTGTTTTGTTTGTTGGTTTGGTTTGGGTTTTGTTGTTGTTTTTTTAATTTAGAGTACAAACACAAAGGTACCTGAAAACTTGGTTCCTCCATCCAAGGTAACTGTTACTGCTGTGCAGAAGTCCATCCATGTTACATGGGATGAGGTCTCCCATAATTTATTCTTCTTCTTCTAAGAAGGCCAACTTTAACTTCTTGGATAAGGAATGCAATGAACCTTCTACCCACAGGTTGTGCTGTAGCTACTTTTTTAAACCTTCCAAAAGGATCTTTACTCCCTCTGCCTCTGAAACTGGAAGCAGCCGCCATGTAGCTGCCTCCTATGTCATGTCACCATCCTCAGAATCCTTTTTCTTCTTCCTCTGCAGAGATGTTACAAGAAATAGCATACTTGCCTCAGCTGTTCCTTGGCTTCTGTTCAGAGAAATGTCCATCAGATGTTTAGAGCTTACCTGAATGTTGCAAGTATCAAATTGGTATGCTGTGTTTTCTTCAGTTCCTTCTGCTCTTCCTCTCCCATCAAACTCAGAGAAGGAAGCAAGACTGATTTCTAGAGGCTTTAGCTGGCAGATTGAGAAATGCAGTACAGACTGCTCCAGAATGAAGGAAAAAATGTTTCTCACGCTTTTCAAGTGGTTTAAAGGGAATGGTAAATATCAGTATCAGCCAACCTGCAGAAGTGCAGTGGCTTGTCTCAGCGATTTGTAGGGCTAAGAGCCAACTGTTTGAGACTCTGAACCACACTCGTAACTCATAAAAATCCACTGTTGTGAGTAACGTTTTGTCTGTGGTAAATATGTTTCTGTGATCCAGAGTTTTCACTGCCTTTCACCTTCTACAGTCATTAACACTGCTAATAAAAATGCATGCACCTAAATCAACACCTTTAAATTACTTTATACTCTTTATACTCGCTCTGGAATGAATTTAATCCAGTGTGTCTATTATCCTGTAAAGCAAATGTCTGCCTGATAGTAGATTACATTATGGTTTGCTGGTTTTCCTTTTCACAAAAAGGAGAGAATTTAGGGGAAGTTGCTGTAATTTCATGTCCGTTTTTGTCCAGTATGCAAAAGTAGGCAGACTTAAAGTTCGGCCCAGTGACTGTGGTGCTGAGATCTATAGCTATTAAGGGTACGTAAATGCTCTATTTCCAGTAAAAGTAATGGCTCGCAGTCTGAAGCACTCTGACCATATTTAATATTCAGAGTTCAGGCATAGACACACCTTCACTTACTGCTGTTAACCTGTGGTTACCGCTTCTTTCCTGGAGGGTTTCACCTCCGGAACTGAGGTGCGAGGATGCACTGACACAAATGAGTGTCAATGGTTAGGTCGAATGGGCCAGCCACGTGGACGGGAGCCCCAGCGGGAGCACGGGCTTAAATGCTTCCAGTTAACTTTGCAAGAGGAGATCTAACTATACTCCTGAGGCGCTTGCTTGCACTGTAAAATTTCACCCTACTTTTTAAATTTAGTTTTTGGACAGGTTCACAAGTCACTTTTCTATTTCGTTATTTATTGTTTGTAACAGAGAGGTGCCATGGGAAGCTATGTCAAGTCACAGAGAAGGATGGCATTATGCTGGGTACTGTATAGATACAGGCTGAGAAGAGGGTTTGAAGAGTTATAGTACATTTAGTTTTCCATTGATTTAAATTATATAGTTACAAAATGCCTTAGATCTGTATAAGACCACTTTTCAAGGAAAAGGAAGTCTGCAGCCTGAAGTTTGTCCTTTCTCTTATACAAAGTTAATGAAGCAAATGCAAATATATTTTCCATAGAGGAAGTTACGTTTACTTGATGCTTCCTGCTGACCTTGTTTGCACGTTGTTCCCACTGCTCTGTGCTTGTTTTCCATCTGCTGCCTGCAGACTCCCCACTTCACTTAGGTTCCCAGGTCAGCTTTTTTTTTTCTTCTCTTTTTTCTTTTTTTGCCCCTTTTTTTTTAATGTTACATTGAAAGCAGTGGTCCAAACTTGAAAGTGAAATAATGTGTTAGAGGGTAAAAATGGAAGAAGTGAGCTATAGCCTGGCTGAGAAATTCCAGAGGCCCAGGTATCTGGATGACAAAGTAACTAGGATAAGGAGGGAATGTTAGTTGTAATTAAAAAGTATGTTTTCGAGGTTTGAAGGCAGATTTAGTATCGGGGGACAACATCCAATTTCCATAATAAGTCCTAAAGGCAGCTGTGAGCACATCTCCAAGGAGTAACATGTGTCTCTTTTCCCCAATTATATCAGAAAGTCGGGGCTAGGTGGGAATGACACCAAGCTCACATGTTAGCTTTGACCTGTCCAAGAGTTACACGTCTGAAGCATAAATTCCCACTTTACTAAGTCAGTTTTCTTGTTCTTTTGTGAAACATAACATGGCTCCTGTGAAAATGTATGAGAATTTTTACTGTTTAGAGTTGCTAGATGGTATTTCCACTGCTGGAGATACAGAGTAGAAGAAACATGGCCAGAAACATGGATCTGGAGAAGGAAAGTCATAATTTGAGTGTCCTGTTATCTTCCTTCTTTCTTATAGTATCATAGACGACTCATCACTGATTAGATCTGCATGCCTCACCACTGCCCTCTGCTCACCCATCAACTATCACTCTCCATTTCTCCTATATTTTTAAAATTTATTTAGTAACTAATTTTTTACAAATACTTTTTCTCTCTCAGTGTCCCTTTGTACTGGTGGAGCATCTAACAACTCCTTGAGATTCCCACATTGCCTTTCAAACAATGGCTCTGTACCATCTCCGGTCAATAGGGCCAAGCAAGCAGCATGTTACGATTTCAGCGTACTCCCCTTAACTCTGTCACTGTTACATTGCGCTTTCACATCCACTATTTTTCCCTGTTATGTTTTGTCACTGACTTCGGCTGACTGTTGAGGGACAGGCACCAGCTTTTTCTTAGGTGCACAAGGGCTTATAGGAATGCTTATTGATCGAGTACTGCAATAAAAATAATAAGCATTAAATGATAGAACGGTTGTAATTGTAATAATGGAAAAGGTACAGAACTAGAGAGGATCCTGCAAAACAAGCAAAAAAAAAAGGTGGAAACTCAAGAAGCAGAATAAACAAAAAAGGACACTGAAATGACGAAAAAATCCAAGAGAAAAATGTAAACAGGAACAGATGGGAAGTAACAAAATAAGAAGGTAGTTACTTTTTGCAGAAAAAGATATGAGAGGGGTAGAAAGAGCAAGAGAAATGCCCAAAGATGGAAACAACAAAAACCCCAGAGAGTTCTGGCACTTCTCATTCAAATAAAATTTTCTGCTACCTTTCCTGTGAAATGTTAGGAATCTGGCTTTGAACTCTTCATACAGACAAAATTAATGGAATTCAACTAAGGAAGATAAGTGCATGCCACAAGCACTGTTAATCTTTGGGGAACTTCTACCATTATTATTAAGAAAAAAATCTATTTGTTTCTAAGTATATATTTACACATTTAGCATATTACTTAAAAAGTGCATTTGAGGCTGCAAAGTCAAGTTTGCTGGTGTTACTGAGTAAAAACCAAATTAATAAAGACCAGCGGTTCTTTTGAAGGGTTGCAGAAAGATCTCATGCTATTATCAGGTGATTAAATGGTCAGTGAAGTTCACGTAGATAGGGGTAAAGGTCGTGCACATGGCAAAAAAACAGTCTCAGCTTTAAATATACAATGATGGATAATCAACTAGCTGGTACTGTTCAGGAACTTTAATAGGCAAGACCATAAAAATGTAAATGAAATGCTGAGTAACCCCTAAAAAAGGAGACAGAATTTTAGGAATTAGTAGGAAAATACTTAAGAAGAAAATAAGATAACATCATTTTGCTGGTAGAAGTTCTTGGTGTGCCCACATCTTCAATACTGGGTGCAGTTCAGTTCTCCCTCTCAAAGAAGAGCAGAGAGTAGTCATAAGGATGGTTGAATATTATGGGATGGTTTGAATATGAAGAAGAATTAAATAGAGCATGATTTTTCTGCATAGATAAAAGACAGATAGGTAAAGAATATGAATGGCACAGGAGAAGAACAGAAAATGATTGCTCACTGTGTCCTCTCATTGAACAGCTAGGTGACATCAAATAAAAATAAAACTTTCTCACATTCAAAATTAGCACATTCAAAACATACAAAAGGAGTCACCTTTTCTGTAACACGTCGTTAGGCTGGGAAACATGATGCTATGTTAGATGCTAAAATTGACCTAGATTCAAAGAGCAATTGGAGACATTAGTAGAATAAAATAGTTAAGACTTACAACATGCATCACCATTAGCGAGTGGTAAACTACAAATCCTTAGATGTTGG
The DNA here is from genome assembly GCA_013398225.1 of Steatornis caripensis. Taxonomy (NCBI): domain Eukaryota; kingdom Metazoa; phylum Chordata; class Aves; order Caprimulgiformes; family Steatornithidae; genus Steatornis; species Steatornis caripensis. Next base: position 669,705 of record VZSC01002768.1, on the reverse strand, counting down.
GATTTTTCTGGTCTGTCTTCCTCCCTGCAAACTTAATCAGCCGGTGTTGGAGATACGGTGTTGGGTGGTCCTTTAATCTGCCTCATTATTAGTGTTTTTATATTCTTACGTTTTCAGCACAGCCTTTATAATACAGCCTTTACTTTTTTACATCACCTCTGTCAAGGGCATGCAGGCAGATGGACAGTGGTTTACGCTAAGTTATTTGGTGCATTGGGAAGGTAAAGTCAATCACCTGGAAAAACAACACACCAATGGCCCCAGTAGTGTGTAATCCAGAGGGCTGTTACAAGATTTGATGGTCAATACAGACGTGCCTGTGGAACAGGCGATGGAGAGGGACCAGATCTAGTGTCGCTAGCCAGTGAGAGAAGTAGTGTATTCCACCTCACTGAAAATGTTGCTGTGTCTTGTGGTGAGGGAGATGCGGCCAACAAAGCAAAAGCCACCCCATTACTGCTGCGGAACAACTCATGTGCAGGCTGTATTGCCTCTCAAGGGTCACAGTGCTGCTGGCAACAGCAGGCCTTCGGGCTGCAGTTACCCTCACTCCTCACCTGTAACACAGGCAGACAGCGTGAGAAATTGCTGGCATTGCAGGTGGGGAAAGGGGAAAGTAGCCAGCCAACCCAAGGTGGAGCTAGCAATACAGTAACAGGAGGACCTACCAGACAAAAGATGTGAACGGGGAGTGTGGGGAACTCCTGAGAGGTAAAAATTTCCAAAGACAATGGCAAGGATGCGCTGTCTGAGGCTGCAATTCTCGAGTAAGGATGTAAAATTGGCAAAATGGAGGTCATGGGGAAAGAGTAAAACAGGGTGGGTTGCTTATTTAGGGTGGTGGTGGTGAAGGAATATAAAACAAAGCAGACAGGGCTGTTGCAGGGTCCCTGTTGAGCAGTGCTGTGCCTGATCAATGCAGCCTGGACCAGGACAGATCACACATCCCCAACAGGCTTGCTTTTTTTCCTGCAGGATTTCTGCCTCAGTCAATGCATAGGAAGAACAGTGTTTACCTACTGAATAGCTGTTCATTATATTGTTTCTTTGTCATTGTTCTGCATGAAGCTTGTACCTTTACCTTGTTCACTGCAGTCTAGTAAGGCTCCTTTTGAAAAGATAGCATGAATTTTATCATGGGTGTGTGATGGTTACAAGGATATCTGTCTCTTGATTAATACTTATCTTCACAAAATCTCTTTGAAGCACGTGCTGTCTTCTCCTTACAGAATTTGATTTAGAGTACAAGGAGAATAAAATTGAAATTAGTGTTGGGTGCTCAGTTAAAGAAAACTGGAAGGTAATTCTTCAGAGAATTCAGCATGATACTTCACTATGCATATTGACAGTCTTTCCCATTGGTGCGGGTAGCAGATCCAACTGCACGTTGGGACCATAAGTAGCTTTTATTCAGAAAAAGAGGCACTGAAATTCTGAACAGATGTAAAATGGTGTTTCGGGGTGTGGTCAGCATATCAGGGGACGTCTAGAAAAGGCAGGGACAGAACTGTTCTCCAGCATACCATGCAGCTGCATCAACTGTGCAAAGCTGTTCCTACTATTGCCGTAATCCCCTGTCCTGCCCACTTCATGTTTCCTGGCTCACAGACAGTGCTGTCCCTCACTACACAGCCCAATTCATATCCATAGTGAGTTGTTCTCTGAAACTAGAGCAAGGGGCATATGCACAGAGAAGCTAAATTAAAGGTTTCAGGGGCAATGTTAGTTCCATTATGCTTTAAGGTTTTGACTTAGCAACTCTTAAAAACATTGTTTCCCAGTTTTATTAAAAATTCCCCAAATTCTATTAGATAGCAGCGTATTGACTCACGCATGTCATGAGCTTGTAGTTTCAGTCTCGTGCACAAACTCTTCCCTGAGTCTCAGACTCCCTCTTCTCCTCCTTCCCTCAGTTTGTTCACAATACCCATTCCAGTTGTCTCTCCACCCTCAGGTTCTTGTCAGTAAGTTTTTCCTCTTTCCCACATTCCTCAACTCTGATTTCTTGTGTCAGTACCTTTGCCTCAGTAATTTGTCTAGCCACAATGCCCCATCTCTTCTGCCCATGGCTTGTGGTTCCCCTCGTGCATTTTCCTCAACAATTCCCAATCCTGGTTTGTCTCTGCCACCAGTAGCTCCTACAATTCTCCTTGCCAAACCAGTCCTTCCTTTCATTTTCCATCTTTGTTGCCACACCCTTTGTCCCAAACTTTCTTCTTCTTTGATACCTACTTCTACAAAGCATTTACAGAATCTTTATTTTCCATTCAACCTTCATTTCACAAAGTTAAAGATGTTCACCATTAAATACTAGTATCAGTGTAAGAGAGAAAGGTTCTTCATCATGAGCAAAATTAGACTGGGAACTAGAAGGTGGCTTCTGGGTGTCCATGGAGTGACACAGCCTTTCAGAGAGAAGTGAAAAGAGGTATCCTTAACTGTTTCCATCTGTAGCTGTAAGGAAATTTTATCATGCTCAGGGATAACAGTATCTTTGGAATTTTAACTGTTAATCTCTAATAAATTCCTACTGATCATATATAAAAATAGCTATTGCATAAGCTTATGAATTGTTCATCTTTAGGGGACTATTGATGAAGAAGGCAATAGGAGTATCCTTGATACAAAAAACACGTCTCTGGCAAATTTCAAGTTGCTGCTTCAAGGCAGATAAGGAGGAGTTATCCCTGTCAAAAAAAGGCCAATATAGATATTTTTAATGTAAGGAAAATAGTATCTTTTTTCTTCTTAGCTTTGTTCAGGCTCTCAGAATCACAGAACTGGTGAGGTTGGAAGGGACCCATGGAGATCATCGAGTCCAGCCTCCTTGTTTTGTTGAACTTCACGAGATTCCTGTCTGCCGATTTCACCGGCCTGTTGAAGTCTCGCTGAATGGCAGCACAACCAACTGGTGTATCAACCACTCCTCCCAATTTGTATGGCTTGTAAACTTGCTGAGGGTGCACATCATCCAAGTCTTTAGTGAAGAGGTTAAACAGTACTGGACCCTGTATGGACCCCTGGGCTCCAGCACTAGGGACTGGACTTCATGCCTCTGCACCTCTGAACAGTTCAGTTTTCAGCCCACCTCATGGTCCACTTATCTAGGCCACGTTTCATCAGTTTGTCTATGAGTATGGTGCAGGAGACAGTATTGAAAGCCTTTACTAAAGCCAAGATAAACAACATCCACATCGTCCTAGAAGGCCATCGGGTTGTTCAGGAATGATTTCTGCTGACCACTCTCAATCACTTTCTTGTCCATCATATGTTTCAAACGGTTTTTCAGGATTATTTGCTCCGTTGCCTTCCCAGGCATTGAGGTGAGGCTGACTGGACTGCAGCTCCACAGATTCTTCTTCTTACCCTTGTTAAAGATAACTGACAGGAAACCCCCAGTTTCCACTTTCAAAGCTTATTGGAAGTGGCCTCATAGTGACTTTAGCCAGCTTCCTCAGCACTCACAAGGTGCATCCCATCAGGTCCCATGGACTGTATGTCCAGTTTGTTTAAATGTTCCCTAACCCAACCCTCATTTCTGACTGAGTTTTTGCAAGAAACTCAGGCAAAGACTGAAGGCTTCACATCAAACATGAAATTGCAAGCAACTGAAATCTGGTGCTTTAGATGGAACATGGCTTGCAACAAGTGATGCTATCAGTGTGTGACGTGTGTGTGCGTGCATGTGCATTACAGTGTTTGTAACCCATTAAAGATGGTATGCAGCCCATGTGCCTTTAGCTATCTAAAGGTTAAATATGTAATTAAAAAATAGTTGGTTACATTCCCCCTATAGTTAATGGAGAAAGACAGGCATCTCCAGTTGACTCATCCTACTTATTTTGGATTAATTCTACCTTTGGTGTCCTAGGGAATGACAATTTAGTGTCTTTTAATTCTCCAAATTGTATACCACATCTTTAAGGGTTAATTCTACCCAATTAAACTTCAAGCACAAAATACTCTTTGGTTTTAATGAGAACAAGATTTCAGTATACATATATAATTTTTCTAGCTGCATTAAAAATTGCTAACATTCTTCCTTGCTTTGATCAGGGACATGGGATAGGGATAAGGCACAAGTTCTTTCTGGGAGTTTCTCAGTCAGGTGTAAAACAAGGTGGAAAACTATGAATCTGAAAGATGGAATAAATGCTATCACAACTTAATAGACAGCAGTTGCACTTTTTCTGACACAATGTAGTGTCTACAAAACATCTGAATTTTCTGTGAACTAGATCATGACAATGGGACACTGAAGAGCAGTCCATCAAGTCCACCTAGAAGTTGAACTAAAGTTTGTTTTATCTGCTTGGATACATTTTGCTGGGACTTCCTCAACACTGCAGTAATGTGAGATTTTCCCTCCTGTTCCTGCAGAGATCCTGTGTTTGTAGCTGTTCTCCAGGTCTTTCAGGAAGCAGTAGGAATGTGCCAGCACATTTCCCATCTAAGAAGATACGATGCTGGGTGCCAAACCTTGATACATGCTTTTCTGCAAAGCTGATCCTTGCAAAATTTACTGGCAGACCCAACTAACTTGAGTGGTCCTAGCACAGAGGAAAAATTGATGAGGCATGAGCTGTACCAACTCCAGAAAAAATGCTAGTAGACGGTGGACATCTGGACATCATTTATTCCCTACTTTTTCTTTGCTGGTATAGTATTTTTGACTTTATTATGTCTGCTGCATATTTAGACAACCCACATGTTGGCTACACTGACCAACTGAAGGCTTATATGGTCCTACATGATCCCTTACAGAGAGGACTTAAAAGAAGTTATAGAGGTGTATTTGGGTTTTTGTTTAGCAGGCAAATAAGCACTACCAACAAGATTGCACTCAAGGGCCTGTGAGTGTGTCTCCATGGCTCTGCCGGAAAATAAATTGGTTGTAAAATAATAGAATGAATAAATAATGGATGGAGAACTTTGCAGCAAATTAGCAGTTATCTGTCAAAAATCCCTACTCTGCCTGCTCCGCCTGCTCCACAAGCCTAAATGGGGCATGGATTGTGACACTGAGGAATTTCAAAGAAATTTTTGTATGAAAGATACTGCATGTTTCTTTTGGAAAGTATAGCTCTGTACCCTAGTGAATAAATAAACAAAGAAACAAACATATAGACTGAGGATCACAATAAAAGCAAAGCAACGGATATTTTACTTAAGCTTGCACATCATAGCTTCCTCACAATTTGATCATTCTGAAATGAATGTTTTTATACTGTGCTATGTTAGCTACCATTCTAATTACCTATTGAGAACGATTTTCTCTTGTAAGAAATACAGAAGGTTTCATATGATAATATGGTGCTGTTTTATTATCTGGATTACTACCATTACTTCCATGGTGATGTTTTAAGTACTTAATGTTCTTTTATTGATGCCTGCATGAAACCATGTCTGAACTATATATAATGGCAGTCATACGTGAACACACCTTTCTTTCTGTTTTCCCTTCAATGAACTGTGAGGTCTGAGGATTATGTGGGTTTGTATCATTTTATTGCCAAACTGACTAAAGGCTGAGCCTTTCTTCACTGAGCCCTGTGTTCTTGTTTTTCTTTCTTTTTTTTTCTTTTTGGATAAATAATACAACAAATGTTGACAAAAGAAAATTTAGACCCAGTTCAGGAAACTCCCCTAGTTGCATGACAGGACTTTGGGATACACTTGACATGAGGAATTTCTTTGATCATATAAAGTTACTGGCACAGGATCATTGGCAGGTGTGTTTGGGGTGAGTGTGGCCAGAATGATACTTCACCTTAGGGATTACCAACTCTTGGACTTGCCTTTTCCAGTTGCATAGAACTGATCCCATATTAAAGTACTGCAGCTAGTTCATCATGGGTGCAACTAAGAGTCTGGTCCTATAAATCTAATCTTTCTAATCAGATAATCTGATAAATGTCCTTGCTGAAAGTGCAGGAGAATGTTGGGTAGAAGAGAACGTCTGGAATCCTTTTTAAGTCTAATTGCCTCACATGCACCAGTATTTTCATTTATGATATAGGCAACAACTGGACAGGGTGTGTAGTGCATAGGTCACCTTTTAACATCACTTTAGCCCTGCCAGGACAGGGAAGGAGGGTCATTAATCCTCGACTGCATTTATGCGCATAGCACCCCGCAATCATAATGCAAGCCTGCTCACCATTATTCTAGCATTGCTAATTGGGAGGAGTTCAGCAGACGTGTCTGGTATTCTCCGAGGTCCAGCTGGTATCCAATTTCCGGCAGTTTGCTGAGAAACATGAAGGTCAAGTAACTTCCCCAAGGTTACACCATAAGTGGCTCAGCTGGGATTAGGACACAGATTGTTCTTGCTCCTAATCTTTTGCCTTATTAATGACTGTAGTCTCTTTCTACAAATACCTAACAAGTTAATATTTGTAGATTTACGAATACAATGTTATGGGCAAACTCATTTAATTTGGGCGAACAGGTTTCGTGAGAAGGCAGATGATGAAATAGCATTAGCAAAGCTAACTCGTAACTGAAATGGGAAATAATTAAGGCTGGATTTTGCTTATAGGGAACTATTATTTTAATGGCAATGTTGTACTTCTCTTCATGATCTCTCATTTCTCAAAACTGTGCATATCTGCCCACTCTCCCTTATCAACTGTCAATACGCATGCTACTGAGGATCACGATATTTCCTGAACTATTTGGAGTCTGTATTTACCTTTATTGTAACTCGAAGAAATTGGCTGACTGGCAATGCAGAAAGAGTAACAAGGTGGTTGAGATATGGTTTATTTGTCCATTGTAAAACTCTGTGATGCAAATACTGCAGCATTTAGGATTATAAAATTGTTAGAATGTAGTTGTTTTACTCATCTGTTGTGTAGAATGAGGTACTCCATCTTGAAGATGAAAACCAGCAACAGAGTTTTTAGTTAAGATAAGGAAACCCCCTGGTTTTCCATCTCTCTGAAAACTATGTCAGTATTATGGAACATGAAACAGTTTATAGTGCCAGCTGGTTTTAATTAAAGGCTTAGTCTCTGCAAGACAAAGACACTTCATTATAAACCAACAAACATGTTCACACCAGTAGTCAGCTCTGTTTCTGTAAACAGGATCGGTACAATGCGCATGTCTGGAGAACTGCTTCGAAAGCCTCATGGGGCACAGAACTAAAACAATAGCTAACACATCTCGCATGGATTAAGGAGCCAGAAAAACAAAAATGTCTTTATTTAGCCTGTTGTTAAACTAAGTCGACATAGTGTAACTGATCTCCTGCCATTAGGCAGTGAAATCCAAAGCCATGGGGCACAATTAAGAGGCAACCTGGCACCTGCTGTCTCCAATACATCTTTTGAAATAGCTAGAAAGAGACTATGTGTCTTACTAAGGGATTGAGGGTGGTTTATGAAGGGTTTTCCATTGTACAGTCCCGCTTCAGATTTACCCCAGTACTATATGGCCTGGACTCCTATATAAAGGGAGTTTGATCTCTATCTGCACTCTTCAAAAGTTACCACCAGGTAACTTTTATTTATTATTATTTATGTATTATTTATTTATTTATTATTATTAATAATCTCAGCACAAGTGCCAAACATGAGTGAATATGGAAGCGGGACTCATGTGCAGTGTGATTAAACATGATTAAATGCAATGACATAGTTGTGGGGCTACGCAGCCTTTGCCAGACCTGAAGTGTAGTAGAGGATCTGATAGCCAAAGATTGAAAATACGAGATGATGCAAAATTTAAGAATTGTTGACTATATTAAATCAATGGATTATTAGATTTTAGTCTAAGAATAATGCCTTAAAAAACATTTGAAACCTCATAGGGAGCCAATGAAACAGATTAAAACTGGATAAAACTGGAGGGATTTCTGTCAATGTCTAACCTGATACCACAATGAGATACTGGGTCAGCTGGAGACGTTTTCAGAGCAATTTCTAGAAGATGCAGCTAAAATTCAGCACGTGGTGGTATAGCAAATGTACAAAAAAGTACAAAAGTATCTAAGCAAAAGAAAAGAATTTAGTCAGACTACTTTCCCGTTAGATTCAAGGGTGGTAGGGTTTTTGTTAGGAGAGGTTTATCAGCAGTGACTGGAATGGAAGTTATCATTGTTCAAGCAGCAGGGAGGAAACAAGTCATGTCCAATTCTGCACAGAGATATTTTCACAATTTCCACAGAATTCAACAGGAAGCAAACACTCATACCTGAATGCTGTTTCCTTCTCCCATTTTGGTTTGAAGCGTGTGTATGTATCTAAGTTTAAAACGCAGGAAGTCATGTTGATATTCATGAGAAAAACATGTTGCATTATTAGAAATGTCACCCAGTTCTTGAAAAAGAAACTCAAGAATTTCCTAATAGATATCAAAGAAGGTACAAAGCTGTTGGTCTGTAGGGTAAGAGAAAGAAATACTTTAAGCTAATGTAATAGCATTCATTGCAGAACAAATTAATCTTATAAAGAACCAATTCTTTTAGTACCCTTGTGAGTGTATACCTTCGCTCCAACTGATGGATAAACTACAGCAACGAGTTTAAACGACCTGACCTGAAGTGTGCAAGTATGGACATGTGCGCCTAGGTGGTAGAAACGTATGAGAGGGCTCTGCTGACAGATACTCGTAACTATTATAAATGCAAAAATGGACAGAAATGATGTTATAGAATATATAATGCCATGTCTTATGTTATGGCATGGAACAACTTGATGATTTTAAGTATTTCAGTGTGTGTATTTGTACCTTCTGAAAGGGAAATTAGCATTTGTCTTGCTAAAGAAAACAAGACCAGTACTCAGGATGTATTTTGTAATGTTGCATCAGAAAGACAGTATGTGCAATGGTGTGTGGTTTCTAGTTTGTTTGCCACCGAGAGTAAAATCTTCCCCATTTTGAGAAAGGCTTGACGATTATCTTGTTTTCTCAGCATCCCTCTGCATTAACAGATTAGTACAATTTGCTTTGATTTAAACTTTTCTGGGTTTGCCAGTCCCTCTAGTTTCATCTGGGCAATTGCGTTCCAGCTCACTGCTCACATGTTCCTTCACTACTGATAAAAAGGGTGTCGGGGTCCTTCATTAGTATCTGCGGATGAGGAAGATGTTCATGTCACACACCAAATACTGCTAGGTCAGCTGTCTGTCACTGAAAGCTGCAAAGTCAAGATGTCTCTCACAGTCAGTTCAGGCATCTCTCTCCTAGTCATCTGGCCATAACTAGTTTTCCAAGGGGTAATGGCCTTACCTCCGAGCCAGCTGATTGGTGTAACCTGTCTTGATGTATGGGAAATGGGAGAGGATGTTTTGGATGTCTTCATGCCTTTTAGTTGTAATCATGCTCTAGATTTTTGCTCGAGTGTTGGTTTCTGCCTAAAATCCTGATCCAATTTTCTGCTTTCTAGACCTTGTCCTAGTTCCTCTTCCTACTGAGTTCCTAATCCTGCCCTTGATCTGTTCAGTGTTGGTTCCTAGCTCTTGCCTTCCTTTTCCAGCCCTAGTTTCGGCCTTTTTAGCTTGCCTGATCTTGTTTCAGCTATGACTACTCCCGATGCTGAAGACACTTGCATACATTGAGACTAAAATTACAATGACCCAAATCTGGTCTTCAATCATGCAAACTTTAGTTTTCATGAGACTAACACATACTTCAAGGGCAGTGGCTTTAGTATTGTCTAATCAAGAGATAGATATGTAGAAATTCTAGTTCTGGTACCAAGGGAAGCTACTTATGAAGGTGAAGCTCATCTCTGAGCAGATTATTACTGAGTTACATGTGGTAGAGCCATAAATACAGTGATAATCATAGAATCATAGAATCATAGAATCATAGAATGGTAGGGGTTGGAAGGGACCTCTAGAGATCATCTAGTCCAACCCCCCTGCTAAAGCAGGTTAGCCTAGAGCAGGTTGCACAGGAATGCATCCAGGCGGGTTTTGAATATCTCCAGAGAAGGAGACTCCACAACCTCTCTGGG
>VZSC01002768.1:637264-658718 GCA_013398225.1 Steatornis caripensis | reverse complement strand
GAGATGAGTTCCAGAATGAGCCGTTCCATCACCTTTCCAGGGATGGAGGTGAGACTGACTGGCCTGTAGTTTCCCGGGTCTTCCTTCTTGCCCTTTTTGAAGATTGGAGTGACATTGGCTTTCCTCCAATCTTCAGGCACCTCTCCTGTTCTCCACGACTTTTCAAAGATGATGGAGAGTGGCCTAGCAATAATAAATAAATAAATAAACTTTTTTAAAAATTTTGTTTACACATTTCTAAGATTGCCTCTTCCATCTGCTGTCTGGCAACACTCCCCCATGCCTAGATGATAATGATAAAAAAGTGTCTTCACATAACGGGAAGGCAGAGAGATGCTTTCCCCACAAGTTTCAAAAGAAGACTCAGTAACTTCCTAAGAACGTTCCCTCACTCATACAACAGACTCTTTGTATGCAAGTGATCAGAAATTGCATTTGAAAAACCTATGCTGAGAGTAAGCGTATGTATAGGATATTCAGTTATAGCAGGGCCTCTTAACTGGATGTGTCCATCTGGCGGGTGTACTAAAATAATTAACCAGGGGTGCTGCTGTACGGAGTCTATTTAGCAGAGCATCATCTGGCCAAAAGCAGACTCCAACAGAGCTGTAGAAGAGGAGGGCAAATGCTGTTATTTTCCCAGCTTGCTCTCCCAGTGCACAGCAATCTGATGCTCAGGGTCATCTTGATGCAGAGGTCATACCTTTCATTTTAATAATTTGGTTTTTCTTCTGTGAATTTGTCTCCTAGCTTTTCAAACTCAGGTAAATTCTTGGTATCCTTCACTTCTTGTGAGAGTACGTTCCCAATTTAACATTTAATTGCATATAGCACCCCATTTACTTGTTTCGAACTGGCCTCTTGATAACTTCATCTTATGCCATCTAATTCCTTTACTATAAGAAATGGTGAGCAGTCATCCTTCCTCACCTCCTTCATACCATTTCTCTTGTATCAGCTCTTAAGCTATCCCTTCTCATGGCTGAAAACTCTGAGTTTCTTCATTCTTGTGCTAAAGTGACTCCATGCATTTGGGTTCCTTCTTTGTGACGCTCCTTGTTTTGTGATATCCAGATTGAGAAAAGGAAGCCAGAACTGAATATAGTGTGGAAGATATATCCTAGCAAGGATTTGTACTTGTACTTGTACTAAAGTGACTCTATGCATTTGGGTTCCTTCTTTGTGACGCTCCTTGTTTTGTGATACCCAGATGGAGAAAAGGAAGCCAGAACTGAATATAGTGTGGAAGATATATCCTAGCAAGGATTTACGTACCAGCACTGTGATGTTTGCTGTTTTGTTCTCTACTCCTTTTCTCCTAGTTCCTAACATTGTATTTGCTTTTATGATTATTACTGAGCATACAGACACTGTTTTCATATCAATGTCTATCACATCTCAAAGATACTTTTTCTGGGTGGTATTAGCCATTTTGAAGCCCATCATTTTCTATACAAAATTACTATTCCTTTTCCTGATATTATACTGAATTCAATCTTCCAATTTATTACCCAGATCTTCAGCACCATGATCACTGTCTGTAGCTCTTTGCAGAAAATTGTGACTTGAAAAACTTATTGTCATCATCAAACTTTGGTATGGTGCTATTTCACCCTTCCGCTCCATGAATATACTGAGCAGTGCAGGCCTTAATGGAGAATTTTGTGGGACTTTCTGGTAACTTCCAAGAAAATAAACTTCAAATTCCAAAATACTATACAATAAATCCATGTATTCATATATTCTATGCTTTCTTTAGAGTTTCTGTCAGTTCACTCTATATGCACACTTAGACTTAATAGCTCTTTGGTTCATCTTATAAATCCTGTAAAAAATCTGGGTACCATATGAGATCTTCTATTCTTGTGGCACCCCATCAATTTTAAGTGAAAAGTTACACCTCAGATGTAACCATGCAGCCATTTCATTCTTTATTCCACTAGAACTCCTGCCTCTGGTGTTACTGACTTTGTTACCATTCATTTTGTTGTTTTATACCTTTTGTATTGACACTTTGAGACAATTTAAGATAGTCCTTCACACAGACTCCTTAAAGAAGAGTTCTAATGCAGAAACCTAGTGCATTTTGGTTTTCTTCTGTGGTTTGATCTTCTGAGTGCTCATTTTATACCTTGCTCATCTACTGGCTGTACAGATTTTCTGGAAGAGTTGCTGTTTCTGGTATTTTTCTTATGATATGGGCTAAATCATTCCTTATTTATAGCAGATAAAATTCTGAATCACTTTGTGGCTTTTAGTAACAGTAAGTAAAACTTAATCTCATGCATTTGTATATTTCAGCATATAATATATTTATTAAATACATATTTTATAAAAATTAATTGATATTTCTTTCCTGGTGTGTCTGTAATAAGATTATAAACCATATTTTTATGTACTGCGTGGCAGCTACAGCTACTACTTAGTATTGCCAGAACAGCTCAAATGATTATCTGTTTTTCCAGAAGACAGCAAGTTCTGAATATGTTCATGAAAAGTATATTAAAAAATATGTCTGTCTTCATGGTACAACTGGCTGGGCAATATCACAGGTAGCAGTGGCTGGAATAAACATAGGTAGATGAAGGAAAATTATGATTCGGAACTGACAGCTTGCTTAGCATTGGTAGGCCAACTGCTTAGGAGGACAGTCTTTGAACTGAAAGCAAAAAAGAAGTGAGATGCCTCTGCTATTTCTTTTAAGAATATCTGGTTTATAGGAGTTAGACAAGATCTGTTCTGACACCAACAAAAAGCCTGAGTCAAGTAATCTTACTGCTAAGATGGTTGTTTCAAATTCTTGTAATGACCTGTAAATAGAAAGTGTAATCTTACAGATAAACAACATAGTATAATTGGAGGGTTCAAAGAAAATACATCTCTCCTATTCTGTTCCATACCAGTTCACTCATTAAAGGTGCTAACTTGACTTTCTTGTATTATTCTTTTTTCACTAATGTATTCTTAAATAAAAGCTTTTTGGTGGGGTCTTTTGAGTTCATTCTTCAATCTCCATACTGATCTGTTTACAAAGAGCTTCAAACTGTGCTTGTCACTAAAATAAATAACACATTGGCTAGGCAGAGTTAATCTTTTTCATAAAGTACAGTGTACTTGAAACAACGCTTGTATGAATGAGGTGCTTCATGACTCTAAGAGAAGTTCCATATATCTTTCTCTAAGATAAAATGTCAGTACACTGAAAATAAGAAAATTGCCTTTTCATGAGAAACTGTTTTCTGATACACTAGATTATTGGCTTTGATGATGAAATATTTTGCAATGTACAGTTGCCTATAGATAACTGTCAGTGAGGTAAAATATTTTTTTTATCTCTGCTTTTTTATGGTAGATAGCTTGGTTTTGTTTCATTAGTTAGAACAGCAGGAAAGCATAATGGCAAGGCTTGCTTTTCATGATACATTATCTTATAAACATAGCAGTATTAATGCTGACACTTAATGGTACCATTACTAATATCTGAACATCACTGAATTCTCATTATGGGTTTACCTGCACATCTACAGTGACACTGTAGTACTGAAAGAAGTCAATAACTTAGCTCTCTTTGGGGGTTTCATGGTGCCAATCAGAGCTGTCTAAACCATAATTGTTAAACCTGCAGGAATAGTAGTTCAAATGAAAACAACTATAGCATTGGTAATGTCTTTAGAAAGAGAAACTGATTTAAATTAATGTTAGATTGAGCAAAAAATAGGAGAGAACCAAGACTAAAAATTGTCATAGATCAAAAAACTTTTTGAGATTTGGCTATTTTCCTACACATACCAACAAATGTGAAAATCTGAATGAAATAATGTTTGCACTTTTAGCCAGGTATTTCCATTTTGTAATTGAGATATGGACCACACTAGCAGTAACACTCCATTATTTTTCCTAAACCTAAAGGAATGTCTTTCACACCTGTGATCATATTAAATGATTTTAGACAAATGCATGAGCAACTTCACAATAAAAAGAAGTGGTTTTCTTAAAAAAATGAAGAGTTCCTCAGCTTAATTCAGCGATCCATGCTTGGTATTTGCCTCAGCATAGACTTCTGCAAAATAAGTTATCTTTTTTTTCGGAGTATTTCTGAGGAAATTCTTAAGTCAGTCCCAATTATTTTGTGTGGATTTATTTCTGATATAAGTAATTTCTGGTAGTCCAGCAGATTATGCAATAAATTGATCCTATCCATCCCACTATCCATAAATAGGCTGGATATCTAAATGAAACTGGGGATGCAGTACTCCTGCTGTTTGTGAGACATTCATGCATTTGAAGAAAGCATTGAGTTTTCAATTTTAAAACATCACATAGACAGAACTTATAACAACAATAATAAAAATTGCATTATGAAGGCTACTTATTTGCACCTAATTGCCCTATGAAATTGTAACAGACTAATATAATGACATATGTAATAGGAAGTCTTGTCACTGTTTGCTATTTCAGATGCATGGAATAATGTGATGTAATGCACACTGGGACAGTACAAATATCTTTTAATCTTCCAAAATACTACACAGCTTACATATGTTTCTGGAGACAACAGCCAACACACAGGAAAAAAACCTGACTGCAGATGCCAGAGCAAATTTTTTGGGTGAAAAGTAAAAACTGCTGTGGGATATTTCATGTTTCATAGAACACAGACTGTCTTGCAGTTGAACATATTTTTCTCAGGATCTCATATAGTAACATGGACCAAATTCAATTTCTCTTCTGGAAAAGAATGAAGGAGTGGAGTATTATGTGTATTCAATCCTTGCTTTATAAGAGTTTGGGAATTTAAGAGTGATGTGTACCTATCACGCCTATCCAGATTCATCATGCATGATCTCTGTCTTCAGGAAAAGGAATACAAAGGTATTCTAGTCTTTCTGCAGCATTCATTGATCCTTGAAATAGAACAGTGCCTGATGCTACCTTAAAGAAATCATATTTTAAGGATGACATAAAAGTACTTAAAAGTTTGCATTCATGCCCTCTGTCACACGTCAAGCCTGATGTCACATGAGGTTCAACTGCCGGCATACTCAGAAAACATATGTGCTCTCCAGTTCTGTGCACTCGCTTCTGAAACACCTGAGAATGCTTCAGTCTCACTTGGATTTTCTTGATGGCTTTTGATTTAGTTTCCATTCTGAGTGGGCTAGGATGGCAGCTGTTGCATTCAGTGGTCATCTCTTCAGTGATGAACGCGTCATAGTTTATGAGGGGTTCCTAGTATTCCTGCAAAATAGGAAGGTCGTATGCTATTACTTAGAAATTTTGGGGAGCATTTTTGTGGATGCTGACTCTTGTGACTGAAGAGCTCTTTCATTAATTTTGGGAGAAGCTACTATACAATGTCAATCTTTTTGGTGGGTTTGCCCATTGTTGTCATTTTTCATTGGATTGCCACCTTTCTTTTCCATATATTCCTATACAAATCTTAATACCAATATAAATTTATTCTTAGAAGCATGTGGTTTGATGTAATCTTTTTGGATTCCTCCTGTGCTGCAAAGAATCTCAATGTATATGATAAATTAGATGTTAGCCTTTCTTCTTTCTTTCTCTTCTTGTTGTTATCTCACAGGTTTTCTTTTTGTCTCTTGTGCTTGACCATCATATGTGTTGTAAATTTTGAATCATGAGGTGATTCATGAGGTGATATGTCACAGATAAAATACTTGTTTCTATCTTTATATACGAATTTGTTGGGATGAATAGTTGACAATACAACATAGATTTTAATTTCAGATGAGGAATACTAGCATTCTAACACAAATTTGATACTGTAGCTGCTCGTTAGACTGATGACTTCCATGGATAATTCTTTTCCGTTATCTTTTCTGACTTCAAGGCTGCAGCCAGAACTATGCTGTTTCTCATTTTTTTCTTAGTTGTAGTTAGATTTCAGATCCTCCAAAACACTACGGGCCCTTATTTGCAAACTCCATTTCTGACCATTTAGAGAAATGTAATGAATTAGAGGCCAGAAGAAGAATTCAAAGATCTGCATGCAAATCACCAGTATATTTCTCTGTTTGCTTTTGGCACAGATTGTTTCTTTTGGGTGTAGTAGATATGTAGTAGATAACACCAATGATGTAATTCTATTCCTGAAGATATTCTTTAGGGCCAAAAACCCCACCCCAACATGGCTTCTATTAATTTTATCTTACAAACCAAGACACAAGGAAAATAAGTGTTGTCAAATTGAACAAGGAATTAAAAATACGTTAATGTTAAATGGATCCTTATTACATGCACTTATACACTCAAAGACAGCAACATTCCTCCTTGTTCTCAAATTCAATCATGAGTAAAAATTGTATTTCCTAGACTTTGTTGCGACTAGTAAGATGTGACAATGCTTCTATAGAAAAATGTAGCTTAATTGTTCAGTCAAATTGCTCATAAGTTGGTTTAAACTTTTTCCTTTGGGAACCTAAACCTTTCTCTCCTTTGCTTTTGATTTTTGAATGCTATTTCATAGGCGGAGAGGGGCTTTCCTTTTCAATGACCTTTTCAATGACCTTTTCACTCACAATTTGTCTTTACAAACTATTTCTGCCATGGCTGCTTACTACTTTTTGGCCATCTGAATTTCCTATTTCACACGTATCTTCACGCTCACTGGGGATTTTACTTCTGGTGATCTTCCACATGCACTAAAACTTACGACAAATGTTTAGAGCACGCCACTAACTAACAAGCATAATGTGTCCCTCTTCTAAGCAGCAACGATACTGTGTCTCTAACAAGGCAAACTTTATTTCTAGTGATTTTCAGCTTTGATTTTTGCATTATTCTTTAGCTGTGAAAACACATCCACTCATTTAATCCACGTGGAAGGTTCTGAAGGCTTTCACTGCTGCCATCTTCCATAGACGCCCCCTGTGTCTTGTGTCTACACAACTCAGCAAACCCTTGCCAAGGGTGGAGAACCACCACCTTTCCGGGTGTTATGCCATGGCCATCAGCTCTCCCTGCCCAGAGCCATTAACGGCCATTGAGCCGCACAGACCCTTGGGCGGAGGGAAGTGCAAAACCATTGACAGGTAAGGATGGGCCGTACGGCCAGGCTGTACGTGGGGCCGTGCCATGCGGCCCAGGCGCATCGGCCACGCACGGTGAGACCGTCCGGCGGTGGCCCTTGGCTGGCGCGAGGCCGCGGCAGCGCCAGGGAAGGGGTGCGGGAGGCCTCGGCCCTCCCGCCGGTCGGCCTGGCATTGTGCTTCCCTCCCGCCCTCAGCCCCCACGGCCACATCCGAGGAGAAGCAGGAGGAGGAGGAAGACACCGGGGGCGGGCCGTGTCGCCGCCTCGCCNGACGCTATGACTTCTGCTATGGAGAAAGCTTTCTGTAAGAGGTATTATATGCTAGTGAAGAAGCAACAGTGCTTGTTCCTTCTCAGCTTCGCTTTTCTAAATCCAAATGGTTTTCATTGCTATTCCATTTCTGCTGATTTTATGTTGATGTGTGGGAGTGTTGTTTGAGTATAAACTTGAGCTGCTCGTGGGGCAGCCGCCCGCCCCCACGGGGGGCGGTGGGGCCCCACCCCTTCCCCCACCCCTTCCCCCACCCCTCCCACTCTCCCGCTCTGGGCCTCGTCGGCCGCCGTCCGTCTCTCTCTCGCCAGGTGAACGCGTATCCCTCCGCCGCGGCTGCCCCTCACCGCTGTGCTCGCAGCGCCGCAGTCCCCGGATGGAAACTGTTATGGCCGCCAACAGCGACTCGCCGGGCTATGGAGACGGGCGAGGTAACTCCGTGAGGGGCACCGGGCGGCGAAGGGGGGTCCCCGCGCCCTGCGGGAAGGGGCGGCTCGGCGCGGCTCGTGGTAGCGAGGTGCGCGCAAGAGGTGCGAGCGCCGGCGGAGCAGGAAGCCGCCCTGTGTAGCGTTAGCCGTAAAGTAGTCCCGCGCCCCCCGCCTCCTCTGCCCGCGGGAAGTTCGCGGGGAGGCCGGGGCTGGCGGTGGGCGGTCGGGGACCGTGAGCAGCGCCCGGCCGCGGCGGGCAGTGGGCGGGAGTGCGTCATGGCCGGCGCTGCAGCCGGCTGCGGTGCCGTATCCCTCCGCCGAGCTGCGTGGGGCCAGGCGAGGCGTCGCGGGCAACGCGGCGCCCCCCGGGGCCCTGTGGGCGCCGCTCAGCGGGCGGCCCGGCGGGGCGGGGGCAGCGGTGCCCTGCAGGGCCGCCCGAGGAGCCGGGTGGCTCCCAAGGAGGAGCTAGGGAGGGGAGTCGCCCCCACCCCAATTTCAGGGAGAGCCCGGCGCTGCCGCCGCGGTCTAGTGGAGCCCGTGGCGCGACCCTGAGGCGGAGGCAGCCTCGGGGACTCCCCCGATACCCGCCGGGCCGGCGTCACCGACCACTCCGTGTTTTGTCGCTGCTCTCCACTGCCTCCTCGTCCCGGGGACGGGGGGACAGACCGCGCCACGGCCCTGCTCCTGGGCAAGCCCTGGCAGCGCCCTATGGGACCGCTGCCCGTTATCGGCGGGGCCGGCAGCCTTGAGGGGGGAGGCGGGGAGCGTCCCGCGGCCTCGCGGCGGGGGCTGAGAAGGTGGTTGTTCGCAGGTACGCTGGTGGTGGCCGTGCATCGCCGGAGCGCTCAGCTGCTGTTTTCGTAAACGGCAAGTTTGCTGTGTGGCATGGGTGTCTGCGTTTGTTAGCTGTGAGAGTGATTTTGTAATTTATTTTCATTTTCTATTTTATTTTTACAAAAGCAAAGAGTTTTGCTGTGTCAGATTGGTTGTGTCGGGCCGCCAGAAGCTCTAGGTCTATGGGTTCCTGAAGATGTAGTTCTGTAAGTTCCTGCATGTGTCCAGATCTTTTGTAGAGATGAAGGCACCGCTCTGCACTTGTAGACACATGTAGGATGGCACCAAGCATGGAAAATACTTCAGCGTAGGCTTTTTTTAAAGTAAAATTTAAATGAGTGTGAACAAGCTTCATAGAAAGCTTGAAAATACAACCTGCCTGGAAATGTTTTGAACTTCTGTTTTTTTGTTCTAAATGGAAAAACTGTAAAAGGTACCTAACTTAGGAGTGTCTTACTTCTATTTGTCAAATCTCACTGGATTAAAGTATGTAGCTAGAACTTTTTTCTCCATGTGTACTTTTTAAAAACAAAATACTGACATACTGGAGCATTTTTAGGGGAAGAAAATTGAGGCTTAGAGCCTCAAGTGGTTACTTATGCTTGTGCTTACTGTTTTGCTTTTTTTTTTTATGAGAGTTAACTTTGGTGCATGCTTATCTATTTTCAGGGTTTAGATTCATTATATCTGCTTTATAATCTCCCTACTTTTTTCAAATATTGTGAATGTAATATTCTACCTCCCTCCCACCCAGGCTTTTGCACAACTTTCTAGAAAATTATAATTAGGTCTCTGCTATGGAATTTATTACAAATTTTACGTAATAAAAGATAAGTTTCTTTTGAGTTCAAGTTAAAATTTGGTGGACTGAGGTACCAGTTACTGCTTTCTGTCTTCTTTTTAAGTTCTAATATGTTTATGCTTACCAGTTATGAATGCCTGAGAAGTAGTGACAAAGCTAAGGTTAAAATAGGCCTTTTTAGGAGGAGTTTGCTAGTAATTTGTAATCCCAGTCATTAATTTAGAATTTGGATTGTATTTGATGATGTTCTTTGGGAGAGAACATGGTACGTATTTACAGTTTTTCTGTCTTCAGTGTATTAAAAATGCACGTAATGTAAAATTGTGAAGGATTTGTGCTTTTCAGCTTATTCTTTCAGTTATACTTGCTTTTACACCTTTTAAAATATATTTCCTTTTGTTTCCAGACCTTTTTTCACTGTTCCTCCTGACTGTGGCCTTTTCTGAGTCTTACATTTTTACCTCTTCTATGTGTGTGGAAAAATGTTAAAAAGGCTGTTGAAGAATTGAAGTCAAGTCTTTTCTTAATATGTAAGTCTGACTACTTCTTTGATAATGAACATTTAAAGATCCCTGGGATTTTTTTTTTCTAGTAAATGTTCTTTATTCTGCTGCAGGTGCTTGTTGATAGTTGCATGCTACCCAATAATAGCAAAGCTAAATTGCAATTTGTGTGGTTAGTTAGTTAAAGGAAATCTCAAATCAGATTTGAATTTACCCAACCGAGAGTTTTTGCTAAACATAAATGTTTTGTCCAGGTAGTGAAGTGTTGCCCGATTGAGGACCACATTGGCCCTGTGTTAAAAGCCTGAGGTTTGTTCTCTGCAGCGTAATGCATGCACATGTATTTCAGGTTTCAGTATTTGACAGTATAACATTTTAATCTGAATGATAGCCAGCTGCCACCAGGATGATGTATTGCATCATGCAACCTGTAATCTTCGTGTGTTGCATCTGTCTATTAAAAAAGTTCTTCAGCAAACAAGTTCAAGTAATTTTTAGTTACTTATTTTATGTGGGAGTTCAGCTTGCTCCTGTTCAAGTAAGGGATTTACCACTGGCAAGAGAAAGTGTTACAATACAGTACTCTGTTGGTCAAAATGGAGTGTAATGTAGATGAGTTCTCTTCTGAAGGCTCCAAGTAGAGTAATATCCCATGTATGAATGTGCTGTGTGGAAGATGGGAAATGTATCATTGAGGTTAAAAAAATCCTGTACCTGGAGCATTTTAGTTTTGAAAGACTCCCAAGGAGGCAGTGTGTGTATGTGCCTGTGTCTGTGGGGTTTTTTTGTTTGTTTTTCAAATGTCAGCTGTATAGTTGAAGTCTTGCAGGTCTCATAGCTGAAGAAAACAATTGAATTTATTTGATACCGGAGTCTGTATAAAATGTCGAAGTGTTTTGCTTATTATTTTCAAGAATTGTGCAAAAGTGCTAATATCTTTTGCAAAGGAATGCAATAAAGCATATGCTTAAAAAAAACATAACCAAAAAAAGTGTTTTGCTTTTCTTGCTATGTGATACATGAACATGGCCTTGGCAATTTTTGAGTCTCCATTTTCTTTGTTGGATATTTACATGGTTAATGCTAGATACTTCCTTCTTACAGGACTATGGGAAAATATTTGCAAGACCTTAGTGGTGATGTGTATGATGGCCTGGAGCTCTAGAAGCAGCTCTTGCACTTCATCACAATGAGGGAGAGGATGTGATCATTCTTTCAGTTTAAATGTGAATAAATAGGATGGTCTGATGAGTTCCAAGTCTGTTTTGCTTCAGGGTGGGCAGGGGAATAGTGGAGAGAGAGCTGCTGATCAGATTTCAGCCAACACTTTACTGACTTTTGCTAGTAAAGAAGAAAGTGACGCTATGACTTCTGCTATGGAGAAAGCTTTCTGTAAGAGGTATTATATGCTAGTGAAGAAGCAACAGTGCTTGTTCCTTCTCAGCTTCGCTTTTCTAAATCCAAATGGTTTTCATTGCTATTCCATTTCTGCTGATTTTATGTTGATGTGTGGGAGTGTTGTTTGAGTATAAACTTGAGCTGCTATAAATTGTCAGTGCGGCCTGTTATGGAAACACTGACATTAAGTCAGACAGTGATGCTGACCATACGTTTTTGAGCCTCTTAATCCATAGAGGAGTACTGTTGTCAGTCATACTCTTGTTTTGAAAAGATTAACCTATACCCAGGAACATATGATGAGAAAGCAAAGTTAACTTTCATCTGTTGACTACTTAAGACTTGTGTGATACTAAAGGTTAGGTATGCAAAAAACTCACTGTAGATGACTGTGATGAGTTTTTTGATGTTGATAAAGGTAATGTCTCCATTAGAGAAGTAGATCTTCTGTCAGTTTTTGATTTTTTTGTTTTTAATTTTCTTTTCTTTTTAAGCACTATAGTTAGCTACTAATAGAGTAATAGACTTAAGTAATACAAATATCAACTCCTGCTGCATTTCATTTGTTTTTAGTACTTCAGCTAGGTTCAGTTAGTGATCTGTGTCACAGAGGAGGTACTGTGTTTATATTTGCTTGAAATCCTGAATAAATAATAAATGCTAGCTTCATTTTCAAAAAGCAGTACTTGGGATTTCTATGCTTACAGGCTGTCCTGGTGGGAGCAAACCAAAATGTGATGGCATGGAGTTTCAATGTTTTAATCTTTCAGTAGGTGGTGTTCTTTAAAGCTTATTTTTCAAGATTTATGTTTGGGTTTTTTAATGGGGAAAAAAGCCCAAACAACAAACCAACCAACCAACAAAAAACCCTCAAACACAAACAAACAAAAAAAGGTTACAGTATAATGTCTCTTTTTTTTGCCTCATCCGTTTTTCTTTCAAATGCTATTCTAAAAATCAACAGCTTCTAGGATTGGCATGCATTTATTAATGAATTGTAATGAGTGCTCTAACTGCATTAGTTTTAAATGTAATATTTGCTTTGTTTGTTTTCTGATTTCAGGAGAATAAAATGGGGAAGTTCTAGAACTTTGAGAACAACTCAGCACAGCAGTCTTGTTTGCTGCAGGAACTAAGACTAGTCTCGATTCACTTAAAAGGAAAACCTAAAATCATGCCATCTGAAAATGAACAGTTTTTTCCTGATAAAAAGCAAATTAATTTGTTAAAACACAATGCTGCGAAGAATTTTTCTACAGATACTACTTTGGAAAAAGCACTGGTGAATGATCCTTTAAGTATGATGACTCAACCAGCAATTTTAGATGTCAATGCCTCTTATGAACTAAAAAATGTGAAAATTGATTTACCCAAGGTGAACATCCCAAATGAAGTATTAATGAAACATGAAGTTGATAGATTTAGAAAACTCTTTCAGTGTAAACAGCAAACTGCAAGGAAGTCCTTAAGTCTTGAGAAAATAAATGGAAACAATCCCAGTTGTTCAGAGGGAAGCCACTTGCAAATTAAACCGGAAGTGCAATTTGAAGAAGGGTTGAAAACTACAGCAAAGATATTGAATTTCACTTGTACGAAGTGCACCGATAATGTTAGATACAGCCCAAATGATCTACAGAAACATTTTCAGCTGTTACACTATGGTGAGTTGCCTTTGTATCCCTGTGAGATGTGTAACTTCTCGGCTAATGACTTTCAGTCATTTAAACAGCATAGACGCACTCATCGTAGCACTTTAGTAAAATGTGAGCTCTGTAATGACGAACATACGTACACTTTGTTGGATTTGACAAAACACTTCACATCAAAGCATTGTGTAAATGGTCACTTTCAATGTGAAAAATGTGGGTTTTCTACCCAGGATGTGGGCACATTTGTTCAGCACATTCACAGACATAACGAGATTCCATATAAATGTGGAAAATGCCATCACGTAAGCTTTACAAGAGAAGAGTTCCAGAAACATCTTCTTAGTCATACTGGTACGTTTCCTTTTGGTTGTCAGTATTGCAGTTACAGCACACCACGGAAAGATTATCTTTTAAAACACATCATAGCTTTGCATAGAGACCACTTATATGCAAAAGAAAAACTGGAAAAGGATAAATGTGAAAAAAGAATAGTGAAGACTCCAGCAGGATTGAAGCTTGTGTTAAGAAGGTATAAAATGGGACCATCGAAAAAAGCACTCTGGAGACGGAAAAAAATAAGCAGTGGAAGTGACAAAACTGGAGAAAAAAATGCACAAGTGCTAAGAAGTGTGAATAAAATTCAAACAAAATTTGAGGAGCTGAACCAGTGTGTGAGAGAGGGGGAAGCAAATGAAGAAAAAGATCAAATGATATATACAGAAAAGCATAATTTCACAAGTGGAATGCTCTCTGCTACTGCTGCACAATACAATAAAGCAGATGATGGAACAAGTAACGGCCTGGGATTATTGAAAAATGCTGTTCATGGGCCAACGGTATTGATGGTCAAAAACAATAAAATATCTGTTCCAGCAAATTACAGTGCTAAATTTATGGGATTTAAAATGGTAGATGGAAAACAACATATTGTTATAAAGTTATTACCTACGAGTAAGCAAAACTTACATTTGTTGGGTCAGAAAGCTGATCCTATTAAAGATGGTTCTACAACTCCTTTGCTACAGACTGCTGATCCCTGTGGCTTGTCTTCAGGTGCTATACCACATGTAGCTGATCAGTCAACCTTGAAGAACAATTCTGTTCACCCGTTAACCTCCCTTCCATTTTCTTGTTCTGCTCCTCATTCAGGAAAAACAAAAGCGGAAAAGCAAAATAACTCCTTATTCTATGGTAGGAGTGTTTCTCAAACTGTAGCACCTTCTAATGTAGCTGTAGGAAAAAGTTCGAGTTACTTGCCAATGAAGTTGGGCTCAACTTTACCTCCATATGATGAGGTGACAAAAGTTGGAACTCAAAGTAGTATCTCGTGGGGAAGCTATAGTCCTCCAGGTCATCCTCAGGTATTACCACCTACAAATACACTTTGCTATGACCCTATGAAAATGCCCTTCTTTCCTGAACTGAAAATACAAAATGGTGGCCTGAATAATAGTAATGGAACTAATAATCTCTATTATTCAACGTCAGTGGATTCTTCTAATGAAGGATTGCTGTCTTTTCATAACTATTCCAAAATGGACACGTCAGATAATCCATGTAGCATTTGGATGTCAACAGATGACACATATAAAGAATTTTTATCTAGCAAAACTGTTTCTTTTCAAAACAGTGGAACTGAATCTGCATCTTCATATCCAGAGTTGAGAAAAGGCTTAAAACCAGAGAAAGTTGTATCATCCGAATCAAATATTAATAAAATTTATGGACATACAAACACTCACTCTGTGTCTTCTAAAAGCCAATCTAAATGTGTTGTTGACAGCGAGTGTTTTATGGAGGACCAGCATGATGGCCAGCAGTATCTGGATGCTAATGTATATCAAGACTTTGAGAACATACCTGAGAAATTCCAAGAAAATGCTTCTGATTGTGTTAACTCGGTCTTAATGCCTAAAATCACGTCTGTTTTCTCATTGCAGAGCGAACAGGCAGCTGATTATTTATCGCCTGAAATAAAGCAGTTGCTGCAAGATGTATTAAAAGTGAAAGCAACTACTCCACAAGAATCCCACAGCAAGTCAAACAACTGCATAAAACTTCATTCTGACAAGCTGCTTTCTGGTCATGAGGCAGGGAATACAGCATTTACGCATTTAAAAAGCTCGGCAACATCATGTGGTTTTCAGAGGCCTCCTACTAACGTAGGCTTTCATTTGTATACGAGAGAGTTTAACACAAGATGTAGCACAAATGAAGGTACACGTTGTGGGAGAGAAAGGCACACACCCAGAACATCATTTGATTCGCAGGGAATGGATAAATTATCCAGGACTCCAGGTGTTGGTACATTGCTAAAAACTCATACAGATGCAATCATAACACAGCAGTTAATAAAAGATAAAATACTGTCTACAACCCAAAACACAAGTAGCTTTTCACCAGTTCTTCGGGAACAGAAGAAAACCCTTTTACTTCAGTCCCCTCCATCAGGATTTTTTGTTCCTCTGCACCTTGCTAACCAGCCCAGACTACAGGTGGTTTCAGGAAGATCTCTTCCATCAACCACTTTGTCAGATGGGCATGTGACTAAAGGTGTACCTGCATCCTTTGTTTTAAATAAAGGACCTGGGATGATTTTGACTTTTAGTGGGACAATTGGAACAGTTGCAAATGTCCCTAGTGATAGTACTCAGGTTTTAGGGAGGGTTGCATCCAGAGAATATGGTAAAATAACCATACCAACTCCAAAAATGGAGGGAGAAAATGACAGTTTCAGAAGCGTAAGAAGTTCCTGTAATAGAAGAGCGTGTAGTACAGCAAATGACTCGGTGAATAGCATGCCGTTCAATGGACCTCTAGTAATTACAAACTCATCGGAGTCGTCTGTGAGAGGAATTTCTTCTGTGAAGGTGTTATCAGAGCATCAGGATGCTGTCTTTGGTTCTTTGGAGTCAGTAAACCAGCAGGAAATTAAACAGAAACAGCATGTTTATGCACTTTTGCCTGATGGACAGCAGACAGTTTTTCTGAAATGTATGACACCAAACAAGCCTGTAGTTCATAAACATAGTGTTTTTCAGGATAATGCTCATTATCAAAATTGTCAACCAAAGAAAACTGGAGCCATGCAACAAAAGCTTTTGCTGAAATTAAAGACTTCTACTTCAGATATGCTGGCTGATGCCACTCAGTCAGTAAGCAACTCAGTGCCCTCACTACAGTTGGATAACTTGCAGTCCCTTACTCCTGCACTAGCACAGAAACAAACTAATCTTACTTCTAATGATGCCTTAATCTTACCAGGTAGGTTAATGCCAGCAAATGCCTCTTGGGCAAGCTCTAATCCAGCATGCTGTGTTCCTCATGTAGAACCTGTTTATTCTACTAAGTCTGTAGGGACACGGTTGCAGAAAGGTTTTATTGAGAGTACGCAAGTAATAACTGCTAACAACAGGGATAACTTTGATAGACAGAAGTCCGCATGGAGCACCCGAAACAGAACTGCAAAAGTAAAACCTCGTTTAAAACAAACTGGGTCTAAAAGTTCAGAAATGGTGGGTGTTCAAAGAAAGAAGAATTTCAAACGAAAAAGTAAGGATAATTGCCCAGAACCTCCAAGAAAGAAAGTAATGTTGCACAGAAAGTGTAAGGAAAAGACTCAAGCTGAAGTTGTTAGTGAATTAGGTGGCCCTTACAAACTGAGGGCATCGAAAGAAACTGTGAGGACTTTGAAATTGCTTCCTTTTAATTCTAAGCAGCTTGTAAAATGCCCTCGGAGAAATCAACCAGTTGTTGTGCTTAACCATCCTGATGCAGATGTTCCAGAAGTAGTAAATGTAATGAAAACCATCGCTAAATTTAAGGGACATGTTCTTAAGGTTTCACTGTCAAAAAGAACTATTGAAGCGCTTCTGCAGCCAGCCTTCTGCAATCGTTTGGATGTAACTACTGATGGTCTTTCTCAAAAGAGGCACAGGACAGTAAAACCTATTAGCCCTGTAAAAGAAAGATTTGTCTTAAAATTGACACTGAAAAAGACTAGCAAAAACAATTATCAGATTGTGAAAACTACCTCCGATAATACCTTGAAGGCTAAGTTTAGCTGCTGGTTTTGTGGTAGAATATTTGACAATCAGGATAATTGGGTAGGACATGGACAGAGGCATCTGATGGAGGCTACTCGAGATTGGAATTCATTAACGTAATGATGACCAGTGAAGAAAGTAAAACTTAACATACGTTACAGTTTTTTAAAAAGAGAATAAATTGATTTAGGATACACAAGTCATTTTGATTTGTATTTCAGTATGGTAACTGAATTTTAAAAATGATGCAAAGTGCTTGTATTTTAAAAGGAAGAGCAGATTCTCTATTGCCATCAAATTTTGAGATAGATCAAGGAGCTTTGTGGTTAGATAACTTGTAACTAACTGCAAATACAATTCCATAAGAACATATATTATTTTTTGTTACTACTATCATGTCCTATATTTTTATTCTATGGAATGAGTCTTCAGGGCTTTTGTTCTGTACATATTTAAAAACTAAACATGTAAATATTTTTCTACTTTTCAGTTATTTGGTATAATTCTTGCACAGAAATATCACCCCCCTATTTTTCAGTTCTGTGCATGCACTACTAAAACCAATTTTTAAAAATTTTTCAACTACACACAGCTGTTATCCTGGTATTTTTGTTGTTTTCACTTGTTAGCTCTTGATTTTGTTTTTCAGGGATTGAACACTATTGTTAGCAAGTGCCTAAAAGATGTGAAGCAGTTTACATTATGTCAACTGTGTAACCATAGGTCCGTGTAGGGCCGTTCCCCAATAGTTTCATTTAAACAAAGCCATATGTGAATGCTTTAAGCTATATTGCTATGCACATGACACTTGTACTATTTCTGTGCAGTTTGTCTACTTTCTTAGTGAAGTATTTTTCATATAAATTAATAAAACATGTTACGGTTGTGTTAATACGGTGAGCCTGAGAACGGAATCAGTTGAAAATACACAGTATATATATTCATAATGTATATGGTGTTTAAGAATGGTGAACATTCCTAATCTGTATTGACTCTGTCACTATTAAATTTGCTATAAGTTGTGTTTACAGAATATGACTGTGAGCATTTATAGAAAATATTTCTATTTTGTTTTATACTACGTCTGCCAGAAACCCTATAGGAAGGCCAGGATATGGTGAAGTGCAAAGCACCATTTCAGGCCGGTAATGGCATTGTAGTTTTATTCCTGGTGGATAATTCGTCCCCGTAATGACTAAATAGTATTTTCTACTTTTGCTTATTCAGTTGAACTGCCTTTTAGGGTACCAGGGGTTTGGCAAAACCAAGGCTTAAGTTTTACCTCCCTCATTTAACTAGCCAGTAGGGTAATATTGCTAGGAGTCTGCTTGCTTCTTACTTAACGGTTTTAGGGATAACGATGAAGGGAGAATATGCTTCACATTTCTTAATGTTTATGTGAGGGTATGTAAACAACAGACCTTATCTTTTCCGTAGTGACCGAGAGTATACGAATGAAGGTCCTTATTATCCATGGTAATTATTATGTTTAGAGGCTTCATCCTTCAAATTCTTAATGAACGCAGAGGCTAGATCCAGTCTTCAGTGGGACTGGCCTTACTGTATGGCACCTTTTGCCCAAGTACTGGAAGATTACATCTTAGGTGTGTAAATTAGTTAGCTTCCCAAAGTATTAATGGCAGAACTGTGAAAACTGAATACTGGACATGGAGAGGACTGGAGCATTTAAGTCACTGATGTTTTAAATTGTATGCAAACCCAGGGGTAGTCCTCTGTGTCCATTTCCGTGAGGTGAAAGTAAAGATAGACTTGCTACCGACGAAACAATTAGGAGTCTTCTAAGGATGTCACACGGGTGTCACTAGTGACAGAATTTGACTTATGTTTTAAAAAGTGTTAAAATGATTTTAAAAAAAATTAGGTCAGTACCTACATGTGTTGTTTTATCCTTGATGTGTCTGGTGGCAGGGAGGTGCACAGTAGCCTTGTAGCTAGTGAGTTATGTGTGGGAGTCAACTGAAGTACCTCAGCCAAGGCAGCATCGTTTGGGTGAATTAATGCACAGTTGGTGCGTGTTCTGTATCAAAATCGGATTGTTTGGTGCTGCACAATGGACTTGAGCTCTGACGTGAATTTGGCTAGGAACTCTGCAGAAGGCCAGTGTAGTGGTGAGGAAGTATCTTAGAAAGAAACATTATTAGGGAAGGACAAAAATGTGTTAAGGTTTTTTGACTGGAAGGATCTATTGGCTGCCACAGCTTGTTCTCCTGTAAACCGTGAAGTTGAATCCCTGAATTCTGGACATTGCCGTTGCCTTCTTTGGCAGAAATACATGTGAAGTTTGTTGCTAAAACCTACTTGGTGCAACTTCACCAAGGATGACCAATTTTTGTTAACCGTTACTTAGCACTGAGGTGGAAGTTCCGCTGTAGAGTTAGGAGATCTTCTCTATATTGATGAATCATGAGAATGACAGTGGTCATTCATTGGAATTTTTTTCCCTCCAGCTTGTTTTCCTATGAATTGGGTAATCTCAAACAATATGTGAAAAAGAACATTGTAAAGCTAGGACATGCTGAAATAAGGCTGCTTTATACAATCTTAATTCATTGTTGCGTGTCATTTTATCCACGGACATCCATCTCATTCATTGCAGAGAATTGTTGCTCCCTCTTCAGCAGTGATTTAATACTTTGTTTCCACACCCTTAATTGTGTCCTTGTATTATTTAGTGCACATTGTTCAAGTACAGTTCTGAATATATAATTCTTTTTTTTTCTTATGAGCCTTTCCATAATGCCTTGTTTGAGATCTTAAGAGTTTGGCAACTTCTGCAGACCAGATTTCAAGGAATCTCAAGCAAGACTTCCATGAAATTAAGATCACAGTTAATGATTATCAGGAGAAGGTTTGGCTTAAGCAATCTGACCAGCGTCACAGTGGATGGTGCACTAGAAGGTGCAGGGACAGTACACAGTTCTTCAGTGAAATGTTCAGCTGCTTTAACAAAATGAGGATACCTTTTTACTGGCTGACGCCTACAATGTTTGCGTGTTTCTCAGCATCTTCAGTATATGGGAAAGGTATCTTACAAATATCCTACGAATAACAGTCTTCCATTACACAACTACGATTTGTCCCTGAAGTATCGTGAGAACTAAGTGAAACAGAGAAATCCACATGGAAGAATAGTCAGTGATGATCATATATTTAATGCTCGTATTGTAATGGATATATCTGATGTGACAAATTAAGGTTGAACAGGTAACCTTCTTTGAAGAATGTCTCGATTTTGAGTGCTTGACTTGCAACTGTAACATTTTAAGATGGTTTGTAACATTGCACATATAGCAAGATAAGAAAACCTTAACTTAGTTGTCGTGTTCTGGGACATACAGAAATAGGTGGAAGTGCAGGGTCAGCAAGTGTTTTTCCTCTAAGAAAATGTTTTGTAAATATATACTTGGCCTAAGCCTTGCATGTACAGTTTTTGTTTGTGTGTGTAAGTGGCCTTATAGAGGCCTAAATTCTATCCTGTTGTGTATTGTTTGCAAGATGTGTATTCATCAGTAAGTCATGGTTTCTCTCCCTTGGTAATTCCAATGTTTTAACAAAAAACTTGTGTTCAATATTTGTTTCAGGGCTGTTGTCATGTGAAACATGCTTTTTTTTTAAACCACCCTTCCTAAGAATCTCTGCATGCTGCTGGTGGTTTAGATTGAAGGAGGAATGTAATTTTGTATGTCTTGCATGTCTGAACACTTGGATTTTTGAGTATGCAAGTTCTTACTCCTTTCATGGAACAACATTATCAGGAATGATTTGCAGTACTCATTGTATTCTCCTTTCTGTTTCAGGTAGGCAGACAACACTTCTGCTCCTTTGTACATTAGTAAATACGATATTTTGCCTCAGAAAAAATTTTAAAGCCAGTTTTTTAGTTCTAGTTTTAGGTCTTCCCTTGTTTTTTTCCTAGCTATTCAGTTAATGACAATTATATGGAAGAGGAGTTAGCTAACGATATCAAACAAATATGGGGGGAGAGGCATGTTGCTGTGCCTGTCATAGATCAGACTTGACATACCTGCTACCTGGTGGGAACTCCAGACGGCATTAACTAGTGGCAGCTGCTGGCACTGCAGCAGTTGTGAGGTAGAGTTTCAGGTATAGGATTGCACCAAGTTACCATTTCCTAGATTCTGTATTGGCTGCTGAATCAGTAGCGTCAGGATTTTTAACACAGCGTGCTCCATCCTGAGTGCTGATTTATTTTATATCCTTGCAAAATGCAAGCTTGTGTTTTCCCTTGCTCAAACCTTTCTCTTCTCCAGTTAAAATTGTGTTTCAAAGTATGTCTAATTTGTCAAAATATGTCAGACCACAGTTTGCCCAAGCTATAAAAAAATCTAGCTTAGGTATGGAAAGCAGAGTAACTGGTCTGCTTCCTGTATAAAACTGCGAGTGTAGTAAAATAGGTGGTCACGTACTGGTGTTGGGGGGGGGGGGGGT
>VZSC01002768.1:587329-637133 GCA_013398225.1 Steatornis caripensis | reverse complement strand
GGGGGGGGGGGGGGGTTCCCCGCACCTCCCAGGGAGCCTTGTTTTGTGCCTAGGGTGGTCTCATGTAAGGATGAATGGATTATTTTGTGGAAGGTGGTGTTGCCTATCAAATACCTGGCTCATTTTGTTGTCGAACTGTAAGGTACCCCCTAACGATGTAGAACATGGCTAAAAACAAGAGAAGAGTTTGGGGATGAAAGTAGTTGAATATTTATCTATCTACAGCACGCTTGTTACTTGTAGCTCAGCCACAAAGTTACATGTAATGCTGATCTCTTAGAGCTGAGGGGCAGGAGCTGCAGTGCTTTGAGCAGGGAAAGGGCTCAGTACTGCTAATTACCGTAAAAAAATGATACTTAGTCTCTCACATGGAAGCCTGTAGCTACACTTGAGTTTCACTTTTTCATGCCTTTTTCTTCTCCAGTTCTGATATGATGGTGATACTACACATTTAACTCAGAAAGAAATGTTTGAAGACCCTAGCCACTTTTGTGAGCAGCAACATATAAAGGTTAACAAGACAGACAGTTGTGTTAAGAACAAAATTTTAATACTGTGCAGTACATGAATGAATAAGGCAAGGACTCTACATGAATGCAAAGAAAGGTAAATATTGAATGGCTGCTTTTTCATGGAGTATTTTCCATTGTGAGCATTACTTGAAATAGTAACCTTCTGAAGTGATGTTTCATGTAACTAAATACCAGAGTACACATACAGAAGGGAGTAAATTAAGCTTGCAGAGACTAATAACTTGTTAATTTTGAGGCCTTGACTTGGCAATCTTAATAGTCTAAATAGTACGCTAGTACTAAGTGTAGTATATACTAAACATAGCATTTTTGTAGTACTGTGAACAGTCTGTCATAGGCAGGCTTGTGTAAAGTCTGTATGTATTGTTTCTTACTTGCCCGTGTCTCCTTTGCTTCACATCTGGGGTAAGTAGTATCTGTGTTGCAGAGGGAACAAACAAGACACAGCAAGGTAGGCGGCCATGTGCTGAACATCTTCGTCATATTAGTAAACAGTTCTTTCTAGAAAACAGATGCATTACTTGTAGAAGTAATTGATCAAAACCACAAGGAAGAAGTTGCAGAATACAGCTACAACATAGCTCTGTGACTTGCTGAGACTTTGCAAGTCTTGGCTCAATCTTGCATTAAATGCCTTGCAGCTAATCCTGGAGAACACTGCCTTATCTGGAACTAACAGAACAAAGCAGGTGTGTGTAGAGTGTTAGTTTTGGAAAATACCTTTAAGATGGATGAGTTTTCAGGTCCAGTGAAATAAAACACCTCTAGAACTAATTAACAACTATTCCTAAAAGTTATTAATTGGTGCAATTCATACATTCATCAATTTAATTTTCACCACTTTAACCTTGGTTGAAATTACTTTGTTGGCAACAATACAATAACTACTGTGATAAAACACTCTCAAACAGAAAGGATTTTTGTTTTGTGTGTGTCTGTAAACAGTAATTCTGCAAGAAATAAGCGGGTAGTTACTTTACCAATGAAGCAATGTGCGTAAGTCACCAACAGTAGGCAATGTGAAGACAGAAGATTTGGGAGCTATGAAGTAAATATATATGCTAGAGCTGTAAAAAGTGATAGTTTTGGTAACAACAGAACTTGTGAGGGAGCACATACAAATATATACATTAAGACATCAACAATAGTGAATTGATGGTTGCTTTCTGGAAGGATGCTAAGAAATGTAACCCAGCGATGCTTCTGTACACTATTGACTTTATAATATTTTAAATTTTATTTGCACATTTGGAAGTACTAACAGAAGTATTAATGAAACAGATTAAAGCCAAGGAAAAGCACAACACCTTTCCCTTACTCGAAAACATTTAGACAGCTTTATTGCCACTAATCACATGAAATATGATCCCGGTTTCAGCTTGTACACAGTAGTACATTAGGTTGAGTTGCAGTAACTTGTGGGGCTGTGCACTTTGCAAAGACATTGCTGAAAAGCAGTGATTTGTAGTAAATGTACCAAATAGAAAGAGTAGATCACTGTG
Organism: Steatornis caripensis; assembly: GCA_013398225.1. Taxonomy (NCBI): domain Eukaryota; kingdom Metazoa; phylum Chordata; class Aves; order Caprimulgiformes; family Steatornithidae; genus Steatornis; species Steatornis caripensis. The sequence goes on along the minus strand of VZSC01002768.1, from coordinate 635,098 downwards.
GGTATTCTCGTTTTTAAAGTGAAAGTGTCCTACAGGAACTCCGTCTTTCAATAACAGTTAAAGGACCAGGCTGTGGTATGCAGTTGTTCTTCCCATGACTTTAAATAGCTGTCTTGTCACAGTTGGAAATCACAGACGAAAAGTGTATCTGCTTTGGCTTCTTGTGTTAAATACGAGTGCTTTTCTGATAAAAGTGATGTGGAGTTGCATTTTATGAACTGCATCTCCTTCAGTAGGTGCTCGTAAAGAGTATTTTCCATCATTTTGCATTTTCTTCTTTTAATACTCGATCCACACGTTTGGGGATTTTAGAAATTATTAAAAAAAGTCTTCATTGTAACAGTTTGGTTTGATTAAGAAACTCTTACAATGTGTTTCAGTTTTGTTGAGTCTTTTGTGTTGTTTTGGCTGTCAATTAGAACCAGGGAGGTACGCTGATGATTCTCTACTATTTCAGCAACACTGTCAAAGCGCTGGATAAAGAAAACAAAAATTAATTAGTGCTGGCTTCCTCTAATGATCTGATACTGACAGTAATAACTGCATCATCTTTTTCTCTTTGTTTCTCCTACCATTGAAGAGAGTGGAGCTATGACTGTTACAAAGAGAGATGCTCTGCCTTTCAGTAAGAGCACTGATCCCGCTCTTAGTCCCAATTCTAGTCATAAACAGATTAAGTTTGGACAATGGAAGATACTATGGCCACTAGCTGTCTCATCTTATGCTCCTTTCCATTTGTGATTGCAAACTGAACCACAGAGGTTGTTACATGGCATATTAACCTGATAGTGCTTTCACTTTACCTTAGTATGTGCCAGGCTGTAGACTGTGGCAGTTTGGAAGCTGGTTCATCTGTGGTTCAGCCACCTCAGTTAGAGGGAAGGCAGTCTCCAGAAGTAATACAGTACAGCCATCCATCCATGAGAATATTACAGTTACGTAATTTTAATGTTTGTCACTGTAAATTAATATCCAGAGTCTGGTAGGTCTGTTGCTTTTCCTTTTGGTCTTTGATCCAATACAGTTTGGAGTATCTTTTTTTCTCCTGAGGTCATTTTTCACCCTTTGTTGAAGGCCAGATGAGCTCCAAGCTATTATTTATTCTGTAACCTCAAAAACGTTGCCTGGGAAGCAGATAATTAGGCTAAGGCAAACCTACTTTCACACCCCTGGAAAGCCTACTCTGCAGCGGTAACAAACAGTTTTTATTGGTATTTGGGTTCCAAGTTCCTGTTTTGCTGTCAGAGTAATTATCTGTGTGGTATAATAGCCAACTAGTGATTTTTGCACTCTAGAACTAAAGTTTAACATTTTCTTGATCTGAAAATAGGATTAAAAGTACTGTCATTCTCATTTTTGATACAGGTTTTTGGTTTTTTTTTTGGTGTGATTTTTCTTTTCCTGAGCGTGGCTGTTCTTCATTTACAATTTTCAAGAGACTTAACTAGAGTCATAGGTAGACGGTAGATAGAGGGCTATAAACAGCTGGAGAATTTATCTAGCAGCTGCAGCTCTGATCCTGATAACTTTGAAAACAGTTCTATGAGTATGTTTTAAACTTGATCTGTGGTTTTAATTACTCACAGTATACAGGAGGTGATGTTACATTGGTTTCTCTAGCTTGATAGATTAGTCATTATATAGGGTGTACTTTTATCTTGATAGATTATGAATCCTTTGGTCATAGTGCAAGATATCTTAATTCTTGCTTACTAAAGGTATATAACCGAAAACCATTAGCAAAAAACCCCCCCACATCATCTCACCTCTTCACCACTTTTTTCTCTGCCCAGTGCATATTGTCTTGTTGATTCAATAAATCGTATAGGAATGTTGTATACTCTTCTGTTGTAAAACACAACTAGTGTGTATGGTTGCCGTGAATCCTGTCCAGAACTCTTTCTTATTAGAAAAGATCCATCCTAAAGAAAGAAAAGTAGTGAGTGTATTCAGCGTATTTTTTCCAACAACTTAGTTTGGTTTTAGCTTAGTATTTTCATCTATATTAGCATTAAACCCTTTTCTCCCATTAGAAAGACTGTAGAACAGGAGATGAGAAGTAGCACATATTCCTGCTGTCTAACAGTAGCTTACAAAGGTGTCATTTAAGAGTCACCCTTGCTGCTGCCTGTTGTCTCTTAACCAGAAAAAGAAAGAAGTAGTAAACACGCAGTGGCAGCAGTCTGTTGGGGTCCACAGATTATTAGGGCATAAAGTTACTATAAGTGGCAGTAGGTAGGCAAGCAAGCAGTCAGAGGTGGAGATACTGTTTCTCTAGAGCTGTGAAAGCATTCCGATAAAGACGGGCACCTACAGCTACTGCCACTGTAGCCCAGTGCTCACTAGCTAGCAGTAGCTGACGCTGGTGATAACCGCAGTGCTCTGCCCCTTTATCCTTCTTTGTGGAGTCAGGCAAGAGTGGAAAAGTACCTGATGCTGAGGATGCAACTCTACATGTTACTATTCCCTTCTGTGGCACTAGCTTTCGTAGACAGAACAGTTGAGAGAACTCAAATTCTCCAAATACCTAAATGCATAGCAGCATCGGCCTTTCCAAACAGTAGCTCTTTACATGAGCCATTGGACAGTGGTGGAGATCATTTAAGTCATGGCGCTTTGCCTTCCATTTTAATGGATGCACATGAGCTGTCAATCTTTCTCAGCTGTCTAGTCTGTAATAGCTTTCTGTGCAGTGCACTAGTCTTTGAGTTGCGCTAATGCAATTTTGTCTTGGAATGGAAACCATGATTCAATAGTTTAATGAGAATAATTTCACGTTTGCCAGTATTTGCATGGCACAGTATTCTGACATGTTCAGAATACAACTGATGTGCTTGGAATATTTCTGGTTGTCTTCTGATGTTTTTATTTGAAGTTTTTTCATAAAGTAGACATTCTTTAAAAGTGACCTACCTTGTTTGATTGGTACAATGCATCTTCTGCTGTTTTCCTATCACAGGTAGCGGCATACCATGCTTTACTATGAACACCAGCATCCTAGAAAGACAGAAATAGTGTTTCACCTGTAAAATAATAATGATAATCTAAAAGAATAAAAGATAAAGAATATGGCTTGTAGGGGAGTTACTACTAAATGACAGATGTGAAGAACTCAAATGCAGAACACTTTAGAAAACACAGAATTTAGAAAATTCGCTGCCAAGAGATCACTGTTTTTGTTGGATAGAGGTAGGACAAAGAAAAGCTAGTGTGTCAAAACAGTGGTAACAGATGTGTGATAGAAGGCTGGTATTTGAAAGAAGAGAAAAAAATACACTGAGGAAAGCAGTCAGGTTCAATTGGAGGATAGTTAGTATTTTTAAAGCAGGAAGCTATTCTAGTAGAATTTAAAAGAGGGTATCCAGGAACTGTTGGGCTGCTGTGAGCTAGCCAATGAAATGTCTAGATTTGGTAGGCATCTGAACTTTGGGAATGAAGTTTCCCATATACTTCATTCTGTTTGTGAACATGATTACCTCCATTTGGATAGTAGGGAGATCGGATAAGTGCATCTTTTGCTCTTTTTGTTGTTATTATATAAGGACAAACGGATGGAGTTCTACGAAACAGAGGAATAATTTATGTCTGTCCTGTACTAGTACAGCAGTTCAGCCCCCAGTGCTCTCACCTGAGACAAGAGATACAGATTCAGTTCCAGTTCTCTGTTGGATTGAGTCTGGATATATCTTTAAATTTGAAGCACTGCTCTTATGTAAAAGGCGTAACATCATGCTTAATGTGGAGAAAGATTACATCTGTGACAGAATACAAGAGTGGCTTATATTTTATAATGTATCTCTTGGGTTCCTCATTTCCATGTGTTACCCCCTGTGAACACCTTGCCAAGATCATCTTTCTCTCCATTCTGTTAAATGCTTGTCGGCATTGTGTATGGTAAATGAATTTAATCTGTTCTTCCAGTGGAAAACATGGAACAAAGGATTTAATGGATGGGGGCGTAGGTGCAGACCTGAAGATACAAGGTAGAACGATTGGCACCCTAAAGATAGGTGGATTCTGTTTTAGAATGTAAAAGCTGTCATAGCAAAGGAAGTGCAAAGATGTGAGGACGTGATGGCAGTTGGAAGCAAGTGATATGAGTTTATAATTCGAGTAAGAGAAGAAGTGGTAGAAAACTGGGTAGTAAGACGATGCAGGATCGAGTGTACGTTTGGGAACAGGAATGGAGTTTAGGGGAAACGTGTGGGGGATTTCACAGAAGTACGGAAAGAAATGATACTCAAGGGAAGGACAGGATGAGGGATTAGAAGCAACATGAGACATTATCAGACTTCAAGAGCTAGAAGATTAACTAGGAGGTTAAAACCAGCAATCATAAAAAGTGAGCTTTTGGTGAGGAGGCAGATACAAAAGCTAAGTCAAGTCAGGGGAGAGGCTATAGAAATAGTGCTGAGAGTATTTCCTAATGAATACTTCTGGGTATTAACCGTCCTGGTCATTTCAACGGTTTTCCTCCAACTTTATAGTAACAAGCTTACTGATAAAATTCATTTTTACACAAGCTTTGTCACCTCTGTACAAAACAGATTAAAGATGAAGTTGCACATTATGGCTGAGCTGGTCTAGCTGGCTTAGCACTGCAAAAAAGGAAATGTCTTCGCTTCTCCTTTGTGCTCATTTTGTTGCTCATCTGATCCCACAGTGAGATAATTCACTTTAGTAATCTCGCAGAAAAAAATTTGTTACCTTTTTTGTTTTGTCTTGTTTTGCGTTTGACTACCACGTTGGTTTTCTGTCAGTTTAATAAGTTGGTTCAGCTCACTGCAGGATAAGAACACCACCAGAGAAGACTGTGGCTGGGAGGGGAGTTGACAGTGAGGAGAGAGCAGAGCCTCCGTGTTGGGGGAATTGCACAAAATTCTTACTTTGTCTCAAGCCATAACATACAGCTTTACCTCCAAAGTTCTTCCATGTATTTCTCAAGTCACACTGTTTATTGGAAAAAGATAGGATGAGAAGAATTGCAAGTGAGGCACTCAGCCACTTGGAGAATGAGTCCAGTAAACCAATCTTTGTTTAACAGAACAAGGAATCGACTGCCCTCAGACCTTTCTTCTACCACTGCCTGTGGCCTATAATCTGGAAGCAGAGAGCTGCTGCCAAAGTTTGCTTGGGAACCAAATAACAAACCTTATGGGCATGAATCATGTCTGTGAGCACCTGTATTGTGCAGGATGCTACAGCAAATGATACCACTGTACATAATTGGGGGGAAAAATAACACTAACAGTTAATATATTTTCTTTTTTTTTTTATTAAGCTCTGGTTTTGCCCATGGCTGTTACATAAAAGCCGCATATGTAATTGCTACAAGCTGTTTATTTAGTGTCTGCTGGATTGTTTATTTGAAAGCAATTTTTATAATAAATATCCAGTATGACATACTGTTAAAATTTTTCCAGAACTTCAAGTCCTTTGTGTTCTTCACTGTTGTATTTGTCATGTCAGGCTTTAGAACATTTACTGTCTCTGCATAATTGAGCCTTTGTTTTGCACTCAACAGAACTATTTTTACCTTGTTTGTGACTACTAGGCTAATAAGAATGGCTTCCTGCATTTTGTAGTCACCCTTCATCCAAAATGAGGGTAAGGGGAATAGCACTGAAATTAAAATAACTTTGCATTTGGTTAGATTATTTAAAGCTTAGCATTGCAACGAAACACAGAAAAAAGAATTGGTTATAAAACTAACAGCATGAACTGTAATAAGAGGTCTGTTTAAAGGAACAGAAAGGAGTAGGACTTGGGAGAGACTAAAACATGTAGAAGGAGGCATCACAGCATCCTCTGAGAAGGGTAGCAGTGACTTTCTTCTTGGTTCTTAAAACTTTGCCAACATCCCAAACAGCAATAAATAGGGCAATGTTCATAAAAGTGATTCTGCTGTATGTGTCCTGCTGTGTTGAGCAGAGCATCCCTGTTTCCTCCTACAAATTTCTGGGATTTCTTAGCACATTGCATCAGTGCAGGTTAATGCTGATAGCTGCAGATGGCTTCACTGTATCAGCTTGGTGCACGTTATGTTTTTTCAGGACACGGTATTTACAGCTATAAGTTAAAAAAAAGCAGGCAATTAAAAACTTCTTTTAGCTATCTATATCAAAGACTAGACATCACAGATTTCCTTGTTTCAGATGATGTTGAACTATTATGAACTCGGGAGTGAAGAAGACCTGCAACTAAGAAGGCTTTCTGGGTTTTGTTTAAAGTGACTGTTAGAGTGCCAAGGTTTGGCATAATGCTATTTACGTATTTTTGTACAATTTACTAAAGCTCTCCTATGCTATACGTTCTAAGCAATTTTTTTGGTATGAAAGCTAACATTTAGGTTATTTATGCTAAAGAAATTCTTCACTGCAAAAGGGGACACAGATGCCCTTGACAAAAGGAGTATGATTCTTATTTAGTAAGGGGGTAGGAATGGAAATACTATCTTAAAGTAAAGGATGAGAAGATTTCTGTAATGTGAATTTAGCTACTGTTATACCTGGTCTGCAGTACTTGAAATAGATGAAATGCTGCTGTGAGGGGAAGTACCCAGAGAACGGCTTGCAGCTTCTGGCACTTCTAGAAAAGAGAAAAAACAATATGTGTAAGTTTTCAAAGTATGTTTGTTGTACTGTAAGAAATTGATTTGTTACAAGGACTTTGGAAGATCTGAAAACGCTTGACCTTAGGTGCTATCTACTGCAAAAGGATGAGCCCTATGTAAGTGCCTGGGACAGTTGCCTGCTCAAAAGAAGAGCCTTGCTTGTAAAGGGAGAAACAGTTTGGTTAACAATGTGGTTAGCCAGAGCTAGACTTAAAATACAAGGAAAAAACCCACCACTACCTGAATGAATCAGTGTAGCAATGATAAAGAAAATGCAGAAACACAGTGCAAAAAAGCACTCAGTCCAGTGTGAGAAGTGGTCATGTAGGTGAGGGAATCAGGAAAATGAATGTAGCTCAGAGATAATTTCTCACTGATTTAGTTCAACTGAAATGTTTGTGTATGTGTTCAAGAAGTCTAGGCAGCTAAATAGAGAAGCAGAACTAGTAAGAAAGATTATGAAGCTTAATTGTAATTGTGATAACAAAGCATAATAAAAAATAGCTGTTAGGGCTAAAGTACAGACAAAGACTTCAAGAAATCAGAAGGGAAATGGTTGAGTAGTGTTGCATAGTAATGATATGACAGAAATATGGGGAATAAGTTTAGATAATTGTTTTCTGGTAAAACAGAATCTTGGTCAAAGATAGTATAGGTGTCTGCTGTAGGTACTTGGGTACAGATCGATATCACTACACTAGAGAAGATGATTGTAGGAGGTTGAGTGTTACTTATACTGTTATTCTGGGAGACTTTATCTCCCGATAGTTTTACTTATTGGGGAAAAAAATGCTACTAGGATTGTTAGCACTCACCTATTCCTGGACATGATACTTTGTAGACCGCTTTATCAAATCTTCACTAATATAATTCTGATTTAGATTTTGGTTTCAGAGAGCAATAAAAATGTTCTAGAGGAGGTCATACAGTGACTCAGAATAAAAAAAAAATAATCGGAATGGAGAGGTCAAAGACACCTACGTGAATGAAGTAGGTTTAGAAGTTCTTTTGTAATAAAAATGAAACTGTTTGAAAGCTGCTTTCCAAGTACAGGGAAACATTGTAAGGAGCAGTTCCAGCTCTCAATGAATGAGTAATCACCTGAAAAAGGCTATTCAGTATTAAGAATTTTGGGTTTTCTGTCAAATTTTGACTGACCAGCTGCAAAAGCTACAGCTGAAAAGTGTGTTGTATGAATAAAGTAAGAATTGCCAGAAGTCAGGTTGAATTAGACTTTACAAAAGGAAATTAAAATAAGTAGTAAGAGATTCTTTAGCTGTATAAAAAGGAAAGAGAAATGGGGCTGTCCGCAGTTAAGAATTTCACTGATTTTAAAGATAATCTAGGTACAAAACCAATGGGAGTTCTGGTACAGAAATGGAAATGTCTACAACCAAATTGGAAGCAAAACTCAAATACCTTAGTACAATTGAACCGGGGGGCCCAGATAATCGTTATCCCAGAAGTTTTAAAAACTGGCACATGAAATTACAGGGCAGGTAACAATTGTTTTAAACTTCAAGTCAGGGTAGTACCATACGATTAAAGAATACCAAACATAATTGCTATACTTAAAGTGGAAAAAGTGACCTGAGCAACTACAGGTCTTTTTGTCTGACTCCACAGAACACAAGGCACTAGGAGATAACTAGAAGGAAACAACATTAAGATTTGGAGGTAAAGGTACAACTAGCAAGAGAAAATCTGAAATATACCCAAGTAGATAAAATGTTATAGCTCTTTCATAAAATAACAGAGTTCTACAAAGAGGCAGTATGGTACTGTACTTACTCTGGACTTCAGTAGAACATTTGATACTCTGCCATGTAGGAAACGAGTACTTTTTATGAAGAAGATGAAATTTAGCACCAGGCTTGTATGGTGACAAGGAAAAGATGGCAGGTTATGCTGAAGCAACATTAGTGATTAGGACCAATGCTAACTGTGATTAAGTTGTTATTGGACCTGGCACAGAATAAAAGTGTGTTAAAGTTTACTAGTTGGAGCATCATTTAACACCAGATGACCTCGAAGAATAGTTACACTTTAGGGATTAGTAAGAATTTGTGCTACAAGTTGAAGCACATCAGTTGTGCTATGGGAGCAGACAAACATGGGAGGATGAGTCTATTGCATGAATATGAACCATTCATACGTGAATATGAACTTCCACAGCATAGGTGACGCAAACATTTCCAGGAAATAGAGTACTAGTAACAGCATTTAAGTTTAAGCTACACCATGTGCAGATTTCTATGTGCAGTTCTCATCATCCGTTTACAGTGTGAAAGATATGTTCAGACTGAAATATGTGCAGAAAAGGGCTTGTAGGAAGGTCAGACAAATGTCTGCTAACAAGAAGCTAGAAAAACATTAGATCTGATTTAGACTTCTGTGCAAAGAGTTATATACATATTGCCTAATTTGTTTTTAACTGCAAACTGAAACAAAGTCCCTCTTTGAAAGTATTACTTACAGAAGAACTTTAGCATTTGCCATTATAAAAATACCTTCTTTTTCTTCCCCCTGTAGAGAAAGAATAAATTGCTGGATGCAATAATAATCTGTCAGGCTTCTAGGCAACAGAAGCCAGGAACAGCCCAGAAATGTCATATTTAGGGTTCTTCTGTGGCAAGGAAGATTGATGGAATCATCGTTATGATGGGAACTGACCCAAACTGCCTTTGGTAGAAATTTCCAGTAGTCACAAATGGGAATGATGCACCCGATTTCCATCAATTTATACAATAACACTGACATACTCCCTTAATTTTACTAGCTGAGCTAAGCCCCTGGATACTCGATCTCTTCTTTGTATGCATTACAGAGGCAAATGTTAATTCCAGACTAATGAATACGCATGGCATCTTGAAATAATCATAATTCAAAGATTAATTTGAAATTGCAAGTCAATCACATTTTAATTCAATCTGAATTATACTTACTTGGCAGAATTGAGGACTTTTGGAGCAAAGGCCTGAAATAAATATCAAGAGATTACAGAAAGGTCTGAGGAGGTCTACCCAGTTCTGAAAATATTAAAAGTGTGTATTTGAAGTATGCAGTGGTAGAATATGTTCCATCTCACCCACTTGTCCATTGAGAAATAAAGGCCAGATACAGGTATTTAAAAAAAGCATATCCAACTATTACTGACAATTAGGAATTTAAACATGTGGTTTAAATCTGCATCATGTAATTAGAGATTATATCCTCCCATGCTTTTCGGTGGTGGTTACAGCATTTGGATGCATTTGCCATTTTTTTTTTTTTTTCTACTCTGAGGCTTCAAGAAACATGAGTTTCAAAAAGCAACGGAAGGCTACAGAGAAACAGTGCTCCCATTGGAACTTCTCACAGCTGTGCTCAGACTGAGCAGTAGGAGCTGGTGCATTGAAATATTCAAAAATTTATGAAAAGGATTTTACTTTTGGGCACCACTTGGAAGGGGTGGAAGCAGAAACTCTTGGCTGGAACCTCGTCGTCGTTCTGCTGCTGTAGGTTTTTCTGTAGTATGGGAAAACAAATTGTAGAGTCAAGATTTCTTCAGAAATATATTGTCCCAGATAAGAGAGTCCCAGTAGCTGAAGGAGGGTTTCTTTCATTATTATAACTTTTGGGGTTTTTCCTTGCATGGCAGCTTGCCATCCTGCTGCCTTCTTTATTGATTGGGGCCATACCACCAAATTTCTAGGCAAATAGCTGCGCTGTGAATGCCTGCCGGAGCTCACTAGGACACTTGCCTTCCAAGAGGCGAGCTGTGTGACATGACACCGGGCAGGACGCTGGGGCACGCTGCCTGCAACAGCTCAGCTAGAGGAGGTGCAGCTGGCTGGCTGCATCTTACCCTTGTGCTAGACAGCAGCTCCTGCTGAGTTTTTGCTTGGAGGAGCCACCGCCTTGCACAGAGGCGAGATGCATTTTTTGCCTGTGCCAGGGACTGGCTCTTGCCAGGAGTCGGCTCCGTATGAGGTGGTTCTTGCTGAGTTCAGAATGATGCACTCGCACTTTGCCACCCTTCCCCCTTCTCCACTTTTGAGGGCTATATGGCACATTGCTGGTCCATTAGGTCGTGCGTTACCCTGCCAGTAATCTCAATAGTTTTACTGTGACTGCTTTTAGAAAACAATGCTATTCAGTACAACTAAGGCTGGCCAGATCCAGTTCGAAACTGCTAAAACCAAACACCCCTCAAAAACGTAGAATAAATTGGATGTGGTGATGTTTGTTTCATGTTTTTAATAAAAAGAAAAGAAAAATTCTGATAATTGTTAACTTTTTCGCAGTAGTGAAGATAATTTACCTTCATTTGCGGTTAAGGTCTCCCTGGAAGGTAAACATGGTTTCTGCAATAAAACAGAAAGGAAACAAATATTAAATGGCATGTCACTTGTACAGCAAATATTTATCTTTTTATACGTTTTGTGAACTAGTTTACATTTAGAATTGACAGCATCCTGGAGGGATTAGGAGGTAGGGACATGGCCATTCTGTGAAGAGCCTCTAGTTGTATGACCTTGAAGCTTAGTATTTTGCAAAGTAGATTTGGAAAGAATCCCAGTTTGCGTGTATAAATAGATGGACAAAAGTAAAATCAAAATTTGAATATTTTCATCTTTGTCAAGCTATGCTCACAAATGTCTGAACACATTTCTTTTTACTGAAAGTTCAACTGTCAGTTTAGCTCACAGTAAAAACTCACCCAAACTTCCAGTTTCAATTTTTTTATTTTGAAACAATGATAATAAACTGTCAATTTCAAAACATTTTTCAAGTGAGTTTATTTGAAAATTTCAACCAGTTCTCTCACTTTCTCCCACAAGAGGTTTTGGGGTATTTTTCTAATGATGAAATACTTACTGAAAAACCTCTGACAAATTCTGGTAAAATCCTGCATCATTCTTGAGCAGTATCTCTTACAGTAAATCCATGTTCCCCATATGCAGCCCAGTATATTTCAGGGAATACTTCTGAATGGCCTGTGTTCCCATTTATTTTATTCAGTTCTTGTACTGTGTTTATTGTTACATCCTAGAGTATTGAATCCAAACATCCCTTTAATCAAAATATTTTTCTACTTGAGCTTTCTCACTGCTGCTTAGTTCATATAACCACACCCAAATATTTCCTTTCTTTATAACTCTTTCCCCTATCCTTTTTATGCATTTATGTTGTACCCAAACTCATGATAAAATTAAGTTTTACAATAAATTGAAAATCACCTGTAAAATTATCGTTTGATTACGCTATTACAAGTCAACTTACTGCGGAATTTACTGCATTAGAAGTTTTCTTTCTGCAGATTGGAAGAAAAAGAATAAAAGAGTATAGTTAGTTAGCAGATACATTAATTCGTTTAGCAACTAAGCATCAGGTTCATTGACTCCCAAGGTATTTCTGGCCAAGATGGAATGCATCTCCTTATTGGATTAGCTGTAGCAGTTAGGAAAAAAAAAAAAGAAAAAGAATAAGGGTATCAGATGTAACGTGGTAACTCAGGAAAGGTACTTATGACATGCAAGGAAGCTGCACTCTGTCCAATGCTTAAAATGACAGCTTGGGTGGGGCAGAAGAGTTTTAATGAAAAACACAGCTTTCTGCATTTATAGGCGCGCACATGCTGTTGCTGCAGTATGTGACTAAATTAAGCGTGCCAGCCAGCATCTGCCATCAGTAGCAGGCAGTGAAGGGCAGTGGCACTGGCATGCAGGCAGTATTCCTTCAGAAATAACAAAAGAATAGCATGCCTTTACTTATTCACGATATCTATCATGAAGAGCAATACAAATTACTCCTGAATTCTGATTGCCATAGACAAGGATAGGAGTTAGTTCCTATACACCTAGTAATTAACCCCATCCCTATCAAAGTAGTTTTATTATTTTTTTACTCACATGCCCCTGGGTAACGGAGACGGAGCTGCTCCAGTGGGAAATCTGGATTCTTGTGTGTTGTTGAAGCTATGATCTAGAGATGCAAACGATGTATTTAGTATGCAGTATTAGCTGTACCTGAAAAGAGGGGTTTCCTCACTGCCATTTCAGTGTTAATGTAATAAAATTAAAAATATCCATTGGTTTAATTTTTGTTGTGATATGTTTTCACTCTGATTATACTAGAAAACAGTTCAGTATCAGTTTTTGCTTATTGTTGACCGTTACAGATAAACTTTACACTGACAGACTTCACTACATGCTATATTAGGGTCACCAGTGACAACAAATTCCGCACATATTGCCATGTTTTCAGTACAGAATACTTACTGTTATCATTATTGTTTGCTTCATGGTCCTGTAATGGAAAAATATGTTAGATTTGATAAGAAGCAATTAAAAAAGGAACTATTATTACATGAGGGGTGCATAAATAAATAATCTGGTTTTGGTAATCTGTAGTAACGTTAAAGAAATATGTGCACAAAATGCATATAATATCCAGGATAGTTTTCATCAGCTTTTATTACAGCATTGGAAAACTTTTAGCAAACGTCAGTCTAATTTTGAACATTGTAATAACCTCGAGATTGCTTGTAGTATTGAGAAAATTGCCCCTGAATTTTGCAGCAAGATCTTCTGGTTCATGTTTCATTTCTAAGCTGGAAAGCAGAAATTTCGCAGCAGATTTGAATATATGCAGAACACATTTTCCACCGAACAGAGGATACTGAGTAGATTGTCTTTCCCAGCTTCTTTTGGAGATGCTTTGTTTCAGCTTCCACTTCTTGTCTTTTAGAGAATCAGACTTTCATGTAAGTACCTTTCAAAGAGGCACCAGTTATCAATTTGTCCATCTCTATCCACCGGGTTAATGACTTTTCACTAATGTTGGTTACAAATTCATCCATTTTCTAGTTGGAGTGGTAATCCATCATCCAACAGTTGAGGGAGTGAGATATGGAGAAATTTTTCTCCCAGTCAGCCCACGCCTTTGAGAGGAAGAAGGGTTACAGTTCTGTTAACGTGATCAATACTGGTTAGTGTTGAGAGTAGATTGAATGGGAGCAGTTTACACGTTTCAGTTATTGTTTTGCTTTGTCAGTGTGCATAGTCAGGGATGGAAAGGCACAGCGCAGGACAAACATCATGCTCATTACTGTGTTTTTCTTTAAAACTGTAAGGGCTGGCCACTTACACAACATGCAGACACAAAAATTTGGACTGCACTGGGTAATTCTTTCCTGGGCTGACTCTTGTGCCAAAGTGGGTAACTGCAAGTACCCAGGAGCTGAATATACCCATTGTATGGATAAGTGTTTGATTGGGAGCTCCATCCTTGGTGCTGTAACTAACTCAGTGTGTGGCCCCAGAAAAATGATAGTCTCTCTTGATTCTCTGCACAGCTAGGATGATATCCGTCTTAGAGATAAGCTCTGAGAATGAATTAATTCAGAAGTTTCAGCTGCAATATGGCACTCGAGTATGTTTTGAAAGAAGAGTATTCTTGTTAGTGCTGATCAGAGAGTGGAGTTTCTGTCCAACATTTGCCCTTCAGAAGGATTTTTTTTCCTAATTTTATATTAGTAAGAAAAGCTAAGAAATTAAACCATTTCATGAAAGAGAAATCATGGACTTGGCACTAGTCAGGAATTGTTCAGCATCTCACAGGATACAGATCTAAATTGGAAGAACATTGTGATGAGGTGGAAGGGAAGCTAAAATGCTTCTGCTGCTGTTGTATGTAGAGATGCAATTCTCCCCTACCCCCCACCAGAAATACTTTGTATATCTAGAAATTCAGGGATTGAAAGTAAGACTATAAGATGTTCTTATACCACCTGCACTATGTCACCGTAGCATCTAATGCTATGGTATGACCCCAAATTCCTAATTGTAAGTGTCTAATTTCTCTATGTAGTTATTGGTAGACTGAATATTTCTTAAGCACAATTCAGAGCATTGGAGTGGGACAGAGTTTGATGCACATGGCTTTTGGCACAGATGCTGGTGCAGTTACTGTCACCCTGTTTCTTGGTAGTTTGCTCCTCATGTGCACCCTCTTTTGTGCTGGCACAACTGTTCGTAGAGCTATGGTGCAGAACAATTTATGGAACTAATCTGGCTGAAAAAGAACCTTTCATGCATTTGCTTTTGCTCATTTGCTGCAGTCAGACAAGTTTCCAAGTAGTTTGCTTCAGAAAAATTTCTTCCAGCACAGTGGAAGGGACAGACTGGGGACAAGAATAGACAAAGAAGAATGACTTAAACGCAGCCTTAGGAACCCAAAGGTTGTAATTACTCCTTCATGGACTGCATTTTCTAGTGATACTGGTTACTCAGACTACCCAGTCTGACGTTTTAGAAGGTATCCATTTTCAGAAAGTATTAATCATTCATCATTTGAAAGGAACAAGACTCAAGGAAGGTGCTTCAGATTGGGCAAAATCGCCTATTGCTACTGAAAGTAAGGTTCCTAGAGTTCAA
Source organism: Steatornis caripensis (assembly GCA_013398225.1). NCBI lineage: Eukaryota > Metazoa > Chordata > Aves > Caprimulgiformes > Steatornithidae > Steatornis > Steatornis caripensis. The sequence continues at coordinate 620,065 of VZSC01002768.1, read as the reverse complement.
CCGGTATTTTTTTTTTTAGTACAAGAAATTATGTTTGTGGACTGAGACATATATCCCTTAAGTTTTTCTTGGATCAACAGAGATGTCTCTTTTGTCCAAAAGATTAATAGCCACAATTACAATGTTAGATCAATCTGGCATTCAGAGTCATCTGTTTCTGTTATTTAACCCAGATAATAAAAAGCATGCGTCCATATCTATGTATCTATCTATCTATCTATATATATATGTAAAACCACAGAACAGCCTAAGTTTAACACATTATTTTATGGTGGCACATTATTTACTCACTGCTTTTGGATGAAGACGACTTCTGGGAAGAGGCAAAATATTTCTGGAAAATATACACAATAAGTTGAGTAGGATTTACTCATTTAACTGCTTGGCTCAGATATGCATTTCAAGATCTAGGGAGGAGGAGGTCTGCAGTAAATGGATTTAATTGCAGCTGTGCACCACTGCACTAGCTGTGGTGATGCTGTGCCCTTAGTGTGGAATAGAACTTCTGTCCTGGGCCTTGGGTTCCCTGCAGCTGTGCGCAGGACCTCACCAAACACCGTAACACACATAATGTTGTGGATACCACTTTCTCTTCCTGGGGCATACAGCCTATTCTGTAGAGCAATGTCCTAGAGATGAGACAGTAGTTACAAAGCACCTTCCTATGCTTCTGCGGACAGAGGAGCGAAATAGGATGCATACTCAAGTTTCCTTTGCCTATTTTCCTCCAAAGACTTAAAATCTAAATCATGGATTTACTGTGTCCATCTTCCTTACAAGCAATCCTATGCCCCATCCCCTGAAAAAATATCTTCTTTGCAAGGGGGCAGAGATAGGTAATAGGACTTTAAACTGGCTTGCAGAGATGTTTTACTCCTGCACTGGATCCCTAAAGAGATATTCAAGAAAACAGTACTTGTTTGGCAAACTGGCTTGAATACAAAAGCTGGCAAGAAAATGAGTACTTTCAATTCTTACCTTGTCCCATAATCCCCAGTTATTTGTGTGTCCTGACACTACTTATTGTCTGAGGGCTACAGTACAGACAGGAGAAAATTTTGGCTCTGCTAATATTTGCTATTGATATAAGCTGCTGTTGACTTACCTGGAAGTATCCAGCTTAGGTGACTCTCTAGTCATGCTGTGCATGTGGGAGTGCTCTGTGTTCTGAGCAGGCATAGACAGAAGTGGCTTAGTGAACCTAATAATAAAACATTAATTGAGAAAGGAAAATCATATTTAACAACAGAGAATACAAAAACAACCTCTGTCTCCCCATCAAAATCCTAAAAAGTACCCTTAAGTGGTATTTCTTTTTAATAAGTATTTCTTTTGGGTTATTGAAAGTAACATAGAATTTTTGTGTAGACAATCTAAAGAGAGAGAATTACTGTATGTATATCTTCTAGAGAAAGAATTCTTAAACATACAGTATCTAGAAGAGAAAATATATTTTCTGACAAGTTTTAAATAATACACACACACATTCATAGCAATGGACTACCTGGTTACTGGTGGTGGTGATGGTTTTTCCTGTAAGAGAAAGTGCACTGAATTATTTGGTCACATTTTGATTGCATAAAATACATATTTATATGATCCTACTTGTGCTATCATAGCAATATCTTATTTTTGATATAGATTTCTAGTAGAACTCTGCCTGGTAATTTGCACTGCAATGGGAAAGGCAAGAAGTCACCACCAGTAAATCTGTGAAGCCCTGAGCACGCTGCTTTGGCCATATGTCATGTCAGTACCAGCAAGTGGGAAGAAAATGACTGTGTCAGAACTGTCACTGCAGTTCTGCTTCTAGAAAGTATTCCTTTAGGCTGTTGCTTCCCAGACTGGATCACTATCACAAAGGACCAGGAAACTTCAGCCCCTCCCCATTTACTCTGTTCTGCAGACCTTTTGAATTAGTTTGCCAGCAAGTTTTAAGTGCAGACAGAGATTTGTTTTCCCCTTTGAAAGACTGATCATCTTTTTTTACAATCACATTTGTTCCCTGCATGAGGGCAATGTGAGTCAAACTACAGAAAGGCCTTACCTCTTCTTCAGGAACCTCATAGACTTCTGTAGGAGGGGGAGAGAAAAGTGTGTTCTTTGGTTAGCAAAAACATACTACGTGTTACCAGAAAAACTGATTAGAATTTCTATCAATTCTACTTCCGCCTCTGGAAAAAAAAAAACTGAGAAGTTGCTCAGAGTTTGATTCTGTTTGTAAAACCCTGCTACACCCCTGGTCTTCCAGTGAGAACTTCAGGAAAAGTCTCAGAATTAATGAAACTTCCTCCCACTCCACAAGCTTTTTTTTTGTTTTTGTGTTTTCTTTTGTTTTCCCCCAAAGCAAGATGAATGCTTGTGTTGTGCAAACCTGGGACAGTTTGGAACGGATGTGTTATCACACCTGTGGTAGCATTTAGCCTTTCCTTGACTCTCAGGGAGGAAGAGAGCAGGTAAATCATATATACATGCTGGCTCTTTGCATGGCCAGTGTCCATCCCTGAGATCTGTTCCATAGGCGTATTTTAATTCACAGACACTAAAACCCAAAACCATGAGCATTCTTATCTATGTCCAGTTTCTTCAATGAAAACTGAATTCTATTTCAACAAATTTTGTGTCAGGCTTCATTGCTTTTATTGCGCTGAAAACTGTCCAGGTTCCCACCAGGGGGAGATGTTTTACTTTTTAAAGTAATACCTATCGGGAGCTGGTTGGTGCTTGACACTGATTTACAGAACGGCTGAGATTGAAAAGGGCATTTTAAAATGTCTGAAAAGTAACTCACAATCTTTTTTTAAAAAAACTTTTGTAGTTTGCGACTTGAAAGCTAAACACATTGCTAATGAATATGCAAAGACTTCTAAAGAACTGTGTGGTCAGTCTGTAAAGGTTACATTCCAAGCAATCAATGACTTGACAAGGATGCAAAACAACTCGGGAGTAGCACAGCAGATTAAGCAAGTGTATCTGCACTTACAAAAGCAAATATGATTATTCTTATTTGCTTCTGCTTTTGTTTCTTTCCCCAAATAAATAGCTCTTTTTAGAACTGAAACAGGAACACTTATCACAGGACGTGCAAAACATCTACCTGTATGGAATTTCTTTAAGGTTGAATCTTGATGTGGTTTTGAAGTATTGAGCCTTGATTCCTACACTGACATGAGATTACTAACATACCGAGTCCTATAATTGTTTTTGCTGTATTGATGCATTTGTGTTCCTCTGCTAGAGCAAATGACTAAAAATAAATTGGTTTGGGGCAAATGACTCGTTCTAGTTTTATTCATGCTTAAAACAGGTTTACTATTCAAGCTAGGCAAAACAACTGCTACAACATAGAAAAACCTAAAGGGGAACACATTTTTGTTTTACTGATGTATGCCATATGGTTTGTGTTGTGAATACCTCAAGTGTAATTTAATATTCCTCAGTCTTAGATTATTTTATTTTAATAGTGATGCTAACTCTACATACCTTGCATATCAGAAGTAAGAGAATTCTTTGGAGAAGTAGAGGGGGCTGACTTTGTTGTCTTCATAAATCTGTTCACAGGAGCTAGAAACATATTTTGTTCATGTACATATATACTTGTGCATCTGTGTATACACACACACGTATTTACATATATACACATATGTAAAACCTAACAGTGTAACATTTATACAGTAAGAATAAATATTAAGTAGGCCCAAGTGATAGGCTTTTTGTGTGACCTTGAACAAATTAACTGAGGCAGAAAGCAGTTCTCATTTTAAAAGGGAAACATTACTCAGTGTTCATGCCTTGCTGAATAGGTTTGATACTGTCAGTAATGTCAGAGAGCAGAACTATATTCTCTTCTCTGTTTACTTTTCACATTTGGACTGTAATAATTTCACTCTCCAGCTAAATATACTTCAAACAGTGAGGTAAAAAAATGAATCAAAGTCTATCTTTATTCTGTCTTCTCCTGAGGCACTTCCGCAAACAGAGAATTTTAATGCTGTGGCTCCCTTGGATGAGGAGGGAGATCCATACTGTGAAAAGCTTCCTGGTTGTACAAGGTCTGGTCTTTGAAACAGCTGAGTGAGAGAGGCAGGAATTAAAATGGCTTCCAATAAGGTTAAAAATAATTTTCCTTGGCCTTGTCATGGGCCAAAGAGCCATGCTGCATTCTCTGTAACAGCTGCACCTCCACTCTTTGAGCCCTAGAAATAGACATTAATTTGATCCATTTCTTCCACTGCTGTTCCTAACAAGTCAATAATTATTAGCTTAAATGACTAAAACTCACATCTTGTAGGTAGTGACATGCTGCTTTCTGTGGGTTCAATATAGTTATCGTCGTCATTGTCCACTGGCACAATGTAATTATCCTATGAGAAATGCAGGACAAAGATCTACCGGTTAAACCTCTGTCATATCAACAAACTGTTGGGATTGAAACGCTGGCAGCAGCTTATAATAGTTGCTATTTCACAGTGACTGCTATTTCAGACATTTATCATCCCATGTGGATGGGATTGTCCAAGACAGAAAACCCTTTACCAAATTACTCCCTTCCCTTTTGTCTTGGGGTAGCCTTTGAGGTTGCTCTCTCTCCATTGCCTGTAGCATGTTACAGATGAGCAGAAACTATTCCGTGGTCTAAAGAGCCTCCTTGATACTTTAAGTAGGCAGATATCTGCTAGGAATCAGCATGGTACTCGCAGGTCAGTGCTTCTGATGTACAAAATGATTTGTACCACAGAGACTAAGAAAGCAACCAGGCCATGGCATTGCTGTATAGTCTATATTATGATTGGTATGGGGCCATCAGTCATTTAAACTGTTGGAACAAGTATATCTAGAAACATTACCTCATCGTCACTACACTCCTTAGGCTTTGGTGGTACTTTTGGCTTTGCAGCAGGAGATGGCAAAGGCAGGGATGGCACAGATGGTTTCTTTGGTCTGGACATAGCTGGACTGGGCGTACTTGGGAGAGGTTTGTTGATGGGAGGAAGCTGCTGGTGACTGGTGCGATTGTCTTTTAACATGGAAGAAAACAACAATTTTAGTAAAAATTACATGGTAGCCCCCAGACCGTCTTCTACTACCTGTGCAAACAAGTCTTTACTCTGGCTGCAGCTCAGATCAAAAGGCGGACCCAGCTGTATGCTGATCCTGATGTTGAGACTTCTGTGCAAAGTGGTCCTGTTTCATCACTCAGTGTAGCAACCTAGTCCTCTGTATCTGGCTGCAGAGGGTGCTTAGACACTGACTGTTGTACGAACAACTGTTTAACTCCTTGGGTAAAAGGTGGTGGTTGGGTGGTATAGTCCATTAGTTAGTACGTCCTGTGCCAGTGTGAAGTTTGGTGATAGGAAGTGAGAAAGAACACATCTGACGTATGAGAAAACAACTGATACAGTACAAAGGGTGAGACAAACACAAATTATGCCAGGTCCTCTGAGGTGTCATTCTAAAAATTCCTTCCCTTTTCAAAGAACATGTAGGTGAAGTGCTGATAAACTTCTATGAGTACGTATGTGGCATTTTAGCACTTTGATGATTATTCTATAAACAGTAACGGTCTTGTCTTATACAAAAAATGAAAGCAGGCACCATGCCAATGTTTCTTTTCCTCATGGCCCAAACCTTCATCTAACTGAAGCGAACTTTCACTCACTTGAATGCAATCCGCTCATGGTTGAAAAGAATCAAAACAGGAAGAAAAAATGCCTTTACGCTGGACTAATGTAAATAAAATCTTGATCCTGTCCTGTTTTTCAGCATATTTAATCTCCTCAGTACCAATCTTGAAAGACAATATGGAGTGAATATTTGGGCTGTTTTGTCCTCTGTTTTACTGATTTTGGAATAATGCTTTGAGATACAGAAAAGATTAATAAGGTACCTGTCTAGTCTTATGTGCTTAATCTGCAATATAAATTCCTGCATTAAATTATGCAGATTAATCTGGAACTAGGTTAGTGGTATGTCCCATACCTTTGCTTGAATTCTGTAGTCAGTAGATGTCTAGGACACATTATATTAGAATTCTAAACATTGCTAGCAGTAATACTAACCTGTTTCATGCTGTAATAACAAATCATACCCCTGAAAGTTGAAGACCTGATTGTCAGAATTAAAAGCAAATACTTGAGGAAACCATAGGTTAGTCCATTTGAGGCCACTTCTCTTTTGGTACTCATAAATAAGCAATTATCAGGCTGACATAGCCAACTAGTCCATAACTACCTGCATATTCACCCCTAGAAATAGGGAATGCGGAGGGAATCTTCTTTTTCTCCTTCTCACTTGGAGGCGGCTCGTAGCTGTCATCAGGATTCTCCTCACTGGGGACCACATACATCTCAGAGTCAGAGTGGTCATCTGGATTTTCATAATCACTGTCCTAGAAAGACAGAACTTTCCATTTCTCATCCATAACATACTTATGGCTTCATAGCAGTGTATGACACAAACATCCTTGCAGGAGTACAATTAACTAAATTACGAGAATGCATCCTGGAAAGGACACTTTGCACTCCCTTTTGGTGCGCCCTCTCTAAACAAATAGGCACTCCTGCCTGCCTCCCCTTCTGCTCCTCCCAGAGTTCAGTCTTCAAATTACGGACCAACAGCTTGTCCCCCTTCACAGGACGGTTGCTTCCTAGTTCCAGCTGTGACTCCTGATGCGTCCTGTCACTTCCTCTCCATTTCCTATTAAAAGCGTACTCTGGAGCTAACTCAGAAAGGAAACTAGTCAGTTCAGGCTGATGGTTGTACACTATGGCAATTACTTTACGTGGCTGATGACCGTGACTTGCTTCATTCTAACGTTCTCTAAAATCTTATCAGAAATGTTTCCTTTTTAGGAAGTGGCTTTCTCCTCCTCACCCTTCCCACCCGCCCTTCCCCAAATAGATCTTACTGATTTCTCAAATTACTGTTCAGTTTGAGAAGTCCCTGAAATTGATGTCATGCCTTTACTTATCCAGAACACTTAGCATCCGTGGCTACCACTGACACTGCTTCTGAGTGTACTTCTAAGTTGAATGTGAAAAAATTGAGGTAGCTAAAAATCAGTGGCTACTTGTAAATAAGACTGATGTAACGACTAAGATAACATTTCAGTAGTACTAAGTTCAACCACAAGTAGATGATTCCAAAATAAACTTTTATTATTGCTTGTGCTGAACTTGTTGCTATGGTAACCTCCTACTACCCCAAAATATGTACTTACAAAATCATCTGACCATTGTTCCTCTTCATTGTCTGCATGTTCTAAACCAAACATTAGAGTTATTTAAGGGGATGGAATAGTGAACACAAATGTTTACCTTAAGCATAGATTAAAAAAAATTCTATCATATTCAGTTAAAAAAGAGTGGTCAAAATTTCCTAAACAGTTCAGGGCAACTGAATAATAAATCAAATGCCTGCTTGCTTGTTTTTGATAAATTGTTTCAGAGCTGTCAGAAAAGCATTAGAAAATGGCAAACTGCACATAGTCTGAACAGCAGAGCATGCGCTTTACCCAAAGTGTCCTGCTAATGCATGTAACTTTTAAGTAGGAACAACAATTTCCACATAACGGATCTCTCACTGATGTCTAGGCCCTGTACCTTCTTGTTTGTCGATTAAAGCTCCAAGACAGCACATTAATTGCAAGTGTTTACATTAAACTTGGAACAATTATCTGATAACTTCCAAACTCTGTCTTCTTTCCTTCAGTTTTCATATCTCTGTTTCCTTAACAAGATAGCTGTTAACTTGTAAAAATCGGCATGAACTAGTTTGCAGGCAGTGCTGTATGATAAGCAAATATAGTTCTACCTCTAAGGTAATTCATGACATCATCATTTTGGCATGTTACCAGTATTAAGATTCTGAATCTGTGATAATCCATTTGTTCATTTTTTTCCCTATTTACTTTCACATCACAATTTCTGGCAGACAACACTGGATGCCAATTCTCCTCCATTTATACATGCAGAACGCCGGTAAATACTGATTTTGAAAGAATACCTACTTGCTACTCTTTCTTCATACTGGGACAGCTTGCCATGTTTTGCTGCCTCATTTCAGAGGTGTGAACTACCGTCAGAGTTGTTGATAATGGTATATTGTTCTCTCATTAAAAACAAATTATGAGGAGAACTATAGCTAAAATACTGTTAGGCATATAGGTATCAAATAGACTCAGGCATGCTGCACAAATTTACATTAATATAGCCTTACCTGAAGCATAATCCCTTTGTGGTAGACTTGGTGGAGGCTTTTTTTTTAGCCTGTAAACAATAATTATTGCATTTATGATCTAGTAAGTAACATTCACTAGAAGGGAGCATTAGCTAGACACATAATAAAAGCTGATAACAAAAGATACCTGCAGGTGAAGAAGTACAGATTACTATCACAGATGCTTAGCAAATAGCTGCAAGAGAATGCTTTGAAAAGCTAGAAACAGATAAGAAATTAGAATCTAATCTGAGATTTTTTTTTTTTTGCTAAAACCATATTTTGAAAGAACCGCTTCCTTGCCTGCCTGCCTGCCCACCCACCCTCCTTCTCATTTCCAATGCAAGAGCAGATAACACAGGAGTTAGAGATAAATGCACATCTGTCTCAAGATGAAAATCTGTTTAGGCTTACAGAAACTTTGCTAAGACTAGGGCATAAGAAAGTGGTGCAGCACTCTCCAGTCTTATAACTATCATTTTGCATGCACTTTATTTTCTGATTAATGTTTAAATGTATACCAGGTCTCTCAGGGCCAAATTCTGTTTCCACTTACTATTATTTTATGTGTTATGCCCCTTTTTTGGTAAATATTGTTATAATGGCATTTGTAATACCATGTGAATCAGAAGATAATTTGTAGAAATACTGAAAGGATCTTTGTGGCTATACACACACGTACGTATATGCATGTGCATGTGTGCGTGCATATATACATTTAGCAAACAGGAGTATTAATTTACATTAAAATGACTCTTCAAAGTGACTTTTGAACATTGACAGCTTCCTTGTAGCACTGGTGGACCTGAACCTTTGTCGACTGAACTGATGGCTTCACTCATTCTTCAGTCAGGTCCCAACAAATTCATTTGCAAAAATAAGCAAATTATTTACAAAAAAATTGACCACAAAGAATCTTACATGCTTTCTTGTGATCTCTGAGCAATAGTGATGTCTACAAATTTTGCTTTACCACACGAATTTGACGCTCAGTATTTAGGTCTGGATCATGCTGCTTAGGTGTCATTGTTCAGGTACCAATGTAACTTGGAGTGGTGGCATGCTGGCACTAACACATCAATTTACAAACTTTACGTGTCTGTTTAGAGAAATACTTTGGCTACGTTTGAGTTGAATTAATAGAATACTGTTGTTCACATAGTCACACACACACAAAAAAAGCACATGCATAAATGGTGCAGGCATTGCTACAGCTCAAAAAAACTCGACGCAAAAACCCAACCCAAAAACAATCTAGGCACATTATTTTTGAAGTGTTTACCTGCTTTGCTCATTAGTAACAACACTAATGATGGATAGTTGCCTCCTCCAAGTCTCTAACTGCCTGCAGCACAATATAACTTAGTGTACAACCAGTAAATTAAAAAGCATCTCAACAGCCCTGCTGTTGTCTTCTGTCCAGGTTAGCACAGGCATGTTAGAAAGAAAAACCCAGGGCCACTGCCAGGGCAGATCTCAGGTCTTAGGGAGGGTAGACCAAAATCTATTAGTGTACTCTGCAACATGTCTATCGCGAGTTGTTCAGAGACAGTGGAGACGTGGAAAATAGTGGAACTGAGGCAATAGTAAGAGGCTGTCTGGGTCACGGTGTAAAGTATGGGGCTTAAGCCACATTATATATTTCCAAGCTGCTAAGCAGAAGACTTCAACACTTTGTCCCAGGCCCTGTAAATCCTGGCAGTGGCCCTGACAGAAAATGTAAATATGTTACAATGAAAGCATACGAAGCACAGAACAGAGGTCTGTGTCTAAGCAGCCTATCATGCCATTGTGCAGCTCTGAAATAGCATACCGATCCCAAGTATCTTTCCCAGTTTTGCAAATTAAGGCCACTTGTTCATTTTGGAACCTGAATATCAATAGAAGAAAAGAAAGAATGTTTCTGTCACAGAGCTGAAACGATTCACAGCCACACCTGTATTTGCTAGAATTGCTTCAAATATGTTCTTTATTCTAAAATTCAAATCCACTTAAAAAAAAAATTCTCACTGTACTGGTATGATTTACTGAGTGCCAGAACTGAAATCCACACTCTTTTGAAGTCAATTGGATCTCTGCTTTGCAAGAGCCAGAACTTTACCCAATGTGCAAACCACAATGCAAGCTCAAAAGACGTAAGCCCTATGCCAGGGAGTGGTTACCTAGCTATTTCAGATTCTGACGTAATTACCCACATCGATGCTTGAAGAGTGACAACTGACTCCGACCTCTTCCGCTGAAGTTAATGAGAAAGGACTGAAAGAATCAATGCCGTCCAACTGAGCATACATATTTAAGTGAAAGGCAGAATGATTTCCTAACATATCTTTCAACAGTTATATAAAACTATAGCAAATGCAATTTCCAAGTAAAATATTCTAGTGCTACACTCCACTCCAGACTTAAGTTAAAGGTGGTGAAGTATCTGTTCTCTGTATTAGCTGTGATAGAACCCAATTAAATAATTCAAGTTTCCATCTACTTTAATGGGACTAGTATTTTTCTAAAATTTAATAGAAAATAAGTAATTTTCTGGAGATTTTAAAATATCCCTGAGAAATTTCAGTTCTAAAGGACTCAATAAAATCCAAGTACATTTTTGAAAGTATGTTCACAGGTTTTAAAAGCAACATAACACATCTTACAGTACACATTTTAGTTTCAACAAATAACCAGTTATCATTTGAGACATTTCATGTAATGTCTAGATGCAGCTTGCACAGGAACAAAATGCAATGTACAGAAAATCACAATAACTTTTAGGAAAACAGACTATTTCATTTTAAAAAACAATGTATTCTGAAACTTCCCCTCTCTAACATGCTGAGATTGATCTAACAAAGCATTTAGGCGTGTGCTTAACTTTTCTCATGTAAGGGACACTGTAGGAATTGCAAATATTAAATCACATGCTTCAAGTTCATAGCACATTTTTGTGTTTGCCTGCACTAAATGGAGAATTTTTAAATAAACTGCAGCAGAAGTCTGGGTTTTCTGCTCTCACAACCTTTGTTTCTGCAGACTACACCTAGAAAAGTAACCAAACCTATGTAGTAGTAGCCCTTTATGTGTAGCACTTAATTCTCCTACAAATGCATTTCCTCGCTAGTGTTTCTTGCTCACTCTCCCAGCATTTAAGACGTGCCTACAACCTCTTTGTTTTTAAGAGTCTTTCACTTTTTCTGTTGTTAATTCTGTACAAAGCCCACTCCCTTCTTAGGAACCTTTTTAACTAATAGGTTTAACAAAAGTTATATTGACATCTTTACCGAGTTGAATATTTATAGTATGTATTAGTCCTAAGTGCAATAATTAATTAAAGTGCATTAATTAATTAAAGTGCATTAATTAATCCTAAGATCATCACACTTGTGATTAAAAGATAAATTAATTGAACTTTTCCATAAACTCTTTCAGAGTTCCAGACAGATGCAATGCAGCTGATGGATAAACTTTTCCTGAGCTGTATTCTCATGACCTAGTGGAATAGTTTGTTATAGCTTTGGAAGTATCTGATGACTGTACAAAAAATTAAACTGAAACTTTTTTACAAGTGTTATTACTACTCTTTTGCACACTTTCTTTACGATGTGCTGTGGCAGTGAAATGGCATACAGTTGTGATTTATGAATCTTTACTTTGATGAAATATTATTATATTAATAAAAATCCTGGCACTCAAAACATTCTCTTCAGCTACATGTTGAAATTAGTGTTTCTTCAGAATACAGTTAAAATGAGGTATTATACTTTTCCTTGATTTCTCTTTCTAAGTGTGGTACAGCTTGATTTTAGTACTTTTTCTCTCATTGTTTAGTCCATAAAATACCACTTTTCCCTCTACCAAGGGTTTTATCATGGATGTCTTCTAGTTGCAGCTATGCAAGTTGAAGAGACATTTAATGACACAACTCCATTCTTCTGCCTGAAGTTACTGCCTAAGTTATAAATGGTATAGGAAAATGGTCCAGACAAATCTGAAGTAAAAACTTACCCAACTAAAAAGCTGGGTAAAGCAGATGAGATGAAGATGCATTTTCTTTCAATTTTTCAGGTCACCTGGCAAATGTGGTTTCCAGAAATGCACATATTTGGATTGCGTGCAGTTAGACGAATAACTACAAGTGTGTGATTTCTGATGGTTTTGCGAAGGAAGTTTTGATATTGCAACCAGGTGAGTAACCTGAACTTCTAGTTTCTTATTCAACACAGTAGGTTGGCATGTACCAAAACTTCAGGGTGAAATCCTGACTTTGCTGTATATGCAGTCTGACTTTTAGCATCAACTTAAGTGGAGCTAGGATTCCACTGAGCAAAGCCGAGAGGCTTAAAGCTTATGATTTACAGGTGAGTGCTAGGTCTTCAGAGTGTGTTTCAAAAATAGGCAGCCATCCTGCTGAGTGAAACGTATGATTTTTCTCTTACTTCCCTGTTCTGTGTTACCAAGGATGCGAATATGAAAAAATGCCCCCAGCTCTCATTGTTTATATAACTTTGGCTGTACCTATTGCTTTTACACCTGAGAACATAATCCTCTTTGACATCATGATCTGCACAGCAGCTGAGACTCCAGTATTGTAAACAGTTTTGCACCTGATTAAGGGCAAGCAGGTGAATGGTAGCTTGTAATGGACAATATTTTTATTGTCAGAAAATTTTGAGTCAGGATGGGGAATAAACAACAGAAACTTTTAAGCAATAAAGAAACAATCTGTAGTTTTATTTCCTGTTACAACCACTGTTCAGACTGCTTTCTGCCCACTTTTAAGACACATGGATTGTAGATATACCCCTCCCCACCTGCACCCCACAGATCAACTAGACTGGAGAGCAAGACACTTGATGCAAGAACTTCTTTTACTTTTCTGCATAATCAAGAGCCAATCCAGATTTTAGAAATGTCTTAACAAATACTGGTAATAGGTCAAGTGTATTTCATAAGTATTTGATCATTCTTTCAGTTTCAGTAGCAGAGGCTTACAGTACAGGTGTGACAACTTTAGGCTTTGTATAAGTATGTACACTATTTGACTTCTCTAAAATTATTTCTACTTATAATAGGTTTGAATTTGAGCCAAACAATATTTTTTCCAGCACATAGACAAATTCCAAATCTGTGCTACATAAAGCCAATTTCTTATATTTTTCCTGCTTCAGTCACGTTTAGATCCTTGACAGTTAATAAAATAATCCTATAACTGAAATGGAGGAAGCAATCAACTGGATAACTACATTTTTCAGAAAAAGCATCTATTAAAATCAAACAAAAAGCCCTCAAAGGGCACATTCAGAGAAATACAGCCAGTTCTAATTCTGTAAAGCTTGGCATCTCTTGTACATATCCTTATCAGTGTTGTCAACTCATGCTTTTATTGCAAGTCTCATTATGTGCTGGGTTCAAGATTTGAGTTCTGAAGTCATGTGCAAATGTGAGAATTTTTTTTTCAGTTTTTACAAAACAAGTTTCTGATCTGCCTCACTGCAGGAGAGATTAATGACTCAGATGAACTATAGAAGTATCAGATTTTTTTACATCTCAATTTGATTTCTTATAGCTGGGGGAGGTAAAATGTGAGCTTTGTGCTGCAGTCATACATTAAGAGAGTTTTTATGAGCCTGCTCTTTTTTGTGGATTTTTTTAAATCTGAAGAGAATCAAAGAATTGCAGCATTATAGCAGCAATCTTGTATCTGACATTTAATGATGGCACCTCTGACCTTACCAGCTTCAGCTACATTTAGTTCTTGTGATTTTTCCCTTGTCTGTCCTTCGTCTTACTCTCAGGGAAGGACACACAGTCAGAGCAATACTGATTAACAGCAGAATTCATGTCCAGGCAACTATTGCAGACAATTTGCTGCCTCAAAATTATAAACTTGAGATGCTTCTGTTGTTTCTGCCATCTGCTTTCCTTTCTGAGGCATCTGAACTGGACCGACTGCAAAATGATTAACATTAACTACACTTAAAATACTACTGTGAAGTAGGAAAAAAACCAACCTCCCTCCCCTCCAAAAACCCACCAAAAGCATTGACAGGCTAGAAGCTCTTCCCTGTGAGCAAGTCCCAGGTGAAACTTTTTTTTTCTCTCAGACAGCTGAACACAGCGGTCTGTTTACTCACACACTGTGTTAAAAACAAAAACACACTGAGATTAAATTAAAGATCCAAGTAGTTGTAAGGGGGTCATTTTAAGGGAAAGTTTGCTTTTGTGCTTGTGTGGAACTAAAGTGCAAATAGCAGGTGACTATGATTTACTGCAAATTGCAGCAGTGCTAGAGTGAAAGAGGATGAGTAAAGGTGTTAACCATCAGAGCCTGCTCAAGGTTTGTGGACAGAAACTCAGCTGTGATAAACAGGCCACAAAGGAGGGCTTGCAACCTCAGGTTACTCCTCCTGCCTGGGGAATGGGTGAACCAAGTTGGTTGCTACTGATCCTAGAAGCATATCCCCCTCCTCTGTCAGGGATAGCAGCTGCCCCACAACCACCAGCTCTTCCTGGGCTGGCAGCAGGGCTGGTAGCTGTAGCCAGCCCGGCTTTCCAGAGCTCTTGCATAGCCAAACTAGGCAGAGCCCTACTGCTTCTTCCACCAGCCCACTGACCGCTTCATTTATACCTAAAGTTAGCTCTTGTTAAAACCATACTTCTTTTCCTTGATCTGAGCCATCAAGGGCACTTTTTAAGAACAATTTTAAACAATATTTATATGTGCCTTTTATGTACGAGAGCTGTATTTCTAGAATTAAATACGGTTGTCCTGGAAACACTACAGACACTGTGTACTAATTAACTTTTAAAAGTACTTAGTACTTTTGTTGTCAATGACCCATGTAAAGAAAGAAATCTGAATGAGAAAAAATCACATCCAAATGGAAGTTCAATGCAAATGAGCTATTGCATTAAGAAAAAGTGTGCTAAATAGCTAATTGGTTTGAATAGATGTTTAACTGGAAACAGTGAATGCTGTATTCATTTGACAAGGATGCAGAATTACTGAATTTCTTTCAATGTATAAACACACATGAATATTTTATGATACTCATATGCACGTGACATCACTATGCATGCTGTTTAGCACTTCTTGCTGGAATAAGGATGTTAGGTAATGCTGGGGTTTGTATTATGGGAGCGAAACACAGGAGGACTTAGCATTTTTATGGGAATTCTAACTATGATGTCTGACCAGTTGGTTCAAGGTGGAGCTCAAATTAAGACTTAATTGCAGCAGGTAGCCTAAACAGGGGCTTGAGGAGAAAGGCACACATCCAAACAAGCAGCAGTGATCATTCCCAAAGAATATGTTAGAAAAATGCGTTTTACCCAAATACTGTTTTTCAGGGCTACAAACACAACCTCTTGTTGGAGGCCAGTACTGCAACTACTTTGTGATACTCTTAATACTGATGCCAGTTCTGCGTGCCACAGCCTGGACTGAAACTCTTTACCTACACTGAAGTAAATCCCTCTAGAATAACATGGTCCCATCACTAAAGTACTATACACTATATGCTAGCAATCTGAGCTTCCCCAAATTGATAAAACTAGGATTGGCATTTCAAACTTACTTTTTGAATTTGTTTATTATCCCACTTTCATTTTTCTTGATGTCATGCACCATCTTTTGAAGCTTCCTGTAAGATATTAAACAAAGTCAGCATTAAAATTACCATGTGGTTGAACACCCATTTATGTAAATCAAGAAAAATACAGGAAATGCATTTCCAGTAATATTTCACACATCAAAAATGCTTAATGTATGTTCAATAAACAGTTTAGTTCCTAAATAATTTCTGTATGAAGTTTCCCTCTCTTTTTAACAGAGCTCTTTGGCATGATTTGCGTTATCCTTCTCCTCAATACAATTAAGTGCAGTTTAAACAATTGATTTAAGAGTAAGCGAATCAGGAAAGAACATCATTGCCTAAATGAATAGTTTAGAATTTTGATGTTAACATTTTGTTCAGAACTGACTTTTCAACACTCCACAGCTATAATGGCAATGCCCTCTGATTTCTTACCTTACACGAGTCATTTTATCAGTGGACAGTCTACCTCATTCCTGTAGTGTTTGCAGTTATAATAAGAGGGGGGAAAATTATCCATTCCTGGGCTCAGGCCATCTGAAAAATTACTAGAGTATTTGTGACTGAGCTATAAAAACTCATGATATTAGGACTCAATTACATGGACTGATATCTGGAATCAAAGATGGTTTTCATTCATCAGCTGCACTGACCTCATTAAAATTTTACTTGTAATCAAGGCAATTTAAGTTAAATATTTTATTTTTCACTCAGTATCATTTAGGGTCTCATTTCCCTTCTCATTTAAAAAACCCACACCACTAAAGTCAAGTCAATGTCAGGTGAAACCTGTTAGAAGTCTAGTAATACTAGAAAATTCTGCAGAATGCATATATATTTTTAGTTTCTTCACACAGTGTATGTTCTTCCTGTTCACCTAAACTAAGTATCTTTTATTAGACCTGAGCTGAAGATTTTATCATAACCAATAAAGAAAAGCAGTGGTTTCTTTCGAAAAAGGCTTAAAAAATTTTGCCTTCCATTCTTCATTATAATTTGTCTATGTTACTCCATGTTTTAGTTTTGGCTACCTCATCTCTGATGCACCATCAGGCTACCAAAAGACTATTGGAAGCTTTGCTTACAAAGACAAGTACAAACATCAAAGTATTCTTTCCCTTTTTTGTAAAGCTTTTTTTTAAACTTGAAACCTCAATATGCAGAAGGTTGAGTAACATATAGAGCATCCAGCTTCATCATTAGTTAACTGCAGCTGTGTCTTAAAAATTAAAATAACTTGTATTGAAGGAAATTGGAATTACATGAGAATTAGCTAAACAAAAATCAGGAAATAACTGCACTAACATTATGTGATTCTTTGTCTGCAGTCTGGGGTTCAGGTTAAGCAGGCACGTAGCCACTCAAGGCATCAGGTAGCGGTAGAGTATTAGGCTTGTGCTGAGAGGGACCTTCCTACCTCTGCTACTGATTTTAGAGCAATTGTGGTAGTTAGTGACAATCCCGCTTTATGAGACTTGCTTAAAAAGGACAGCTAACTAACTGAGTACTTGTCAGTTTTTGGAATCCTGAAGTAAATAACAAAGCTTAATTGTAGTCTTAACAATGTTTATTAACAGAACAGAAAAATCTGATCCTTTCATTAGGATGGCTGGAACTGAAGAACATTCTGCATTTTCAGCAGCCCTGTAATACAACAACATGGAGTATCCTGCTCTGACAGGCTAGGTCATGGGTCTGATACTTAGAGTATTCCTAGAGCCTAAATCTTTGCCCAATTTTACTTAAAAACAATTCAACCTATTCTTTTTAGGTTCTCAACTCAGCAAAAAAAGAATCATGAGAATAACTGACAAATAATAGTGACAAGCACACCTTTAACTTTTGCTCAAAACTCATACTATTAATTTACCATAGGAGCACAGATATAGTGATACCTGCTGATATAAAAAAGAAAAAATACTTATGACTGCGAGAAACAGATGCATAGCAAAATGTTTCAAGATTTCCTGCAACGATGCACTACATGTATAAGAATAGCTTGTATTATTATGTAAACTAACCAGATAAATTAAATCTGTAAATCTGGGGTGAAGATCTCAGAAGAACTTCTGCTTTTCTATAGAGTTATTTTTTTTCCCCTAATAGATTCAGCTTCTGGTTATGATTGAAACATCACAAATAGCCATCTTCTGTGGTTTACTGTTTCTTTCTTGTGCCCCAGCTGGCACCTGGCAGTGTCTATAAATGAAAAGTAATGAGGAATGAAAAGAATGAGAGGAGTTTTAAATGGTTTAGTTCTAGTTTGGGGAGAATGGTTGTTTGCAAGTGTTTGTATCCTTTTCAAAAAGGCTTGTCAGCCTTTAATTAGAAATGCACGTAAGCATCAGTTATTTTTCTTCCCATATTTATTGTTTGTTGGAGCTATGACCCAAACAAAAAAAATTTTAAAAAAAATCAAAATATAGATTTAGATCTGAATATTGCTTATTGCTCACCTCTTACATTAATATATCTTTACAATAGCAAAACTATGGCTTTATTTTGAAAAAAGGTATGTCATTTTTCACACTACTTATTTTATATTGTTACTTTGGTCTCAAAAAAAATCCACCCACAAACAATTCATAACTATGAGTACCCAGAACAGTTTGCTTTTCATTTGATCACATTTAGGTGAATTTATTGGACTATCATGAGTGTTCCATGTGCACTGAATAAGGATACAGTTTAAAAGAGCTTTTTAATACATATTTCCATTTTTTAAAAAAGATTTAAATTAGAGATAATCACATGTCCTGCTACTGGTGCAATCAGTAATTTTTCCCATGCAGATGGACTGAAATCAAAACATTCCCATTCTTGCACAATCAAATTTCCTAAAAATCTTTGCCTCTTATTGCTCATTCTTTTTATGGAGTCATTTCATTTTCTAATTACAAATGGTGGTAAATTAGGGAGTATCTAATATGTATTTGTGTGAATTTCTTAAATTTTTAAAGTTATACAGCTCTTGTAGGAGTTGCTAGAATACTTAAGTTTGTTGCCTCTGGACTAAACTTCTATCAGGCCTGCGAGGGTAAGCAGGTAACCAGTGCACTGTATAGTGGTAAGCGTAGGAAGTCATCAAGCACGAATGATCTCCAGTTCAAGTGGAATTCCCTTTGACCCATGAAGTTGAACAAGCTACAAAAACCCGTGTGTCCGGTTAGTTAGAGGCTGAGATTTCTTGAGGTACCAGCCGATACAATAGGCTACAACTGACAAGTTTTACAAATAGCTGTCTGACTTGTGATTTTAGAGAGACAATAGAAAGGATGAAAGGCAGATAAAGCCTACAGCAAGAGGATTCTCCAAATCTTAAGGGTCTCAAACCCAAGCCTGAAGGCCATTCCAAAGCCATAGGTAAAGTGAAGCACAGAAGGGCATTCATACACTTAACATTTGCCTGGATCTGCTTATCTGACTAGCTCTCAAATACTTTTTGTCTGACTCTCAAATACTTTTCTTTACTTAAGACAATACTCCAAGTAAAGAGGTTCATTGTGGGAAGAACTTATCAGTGCAGCAGCTCTGAGATTATCTAGGAAATGGAGGCTACCATGGCCCAATGTATACAGCCCTTGCTTCAGGTACATAACGACAACCTTCTTCCTTCACAACACGTCTGAGTCAGGACCTTGTTACCAACTAAGGTTTACTCTCTAGTTGTTCTCTTGGGATGAACAGCTACTAGAAACTTTGAAGGACCTCAATCACCTAATACTGTAAATTAAGATAATAAGTAATGCTAGTTTTACCTTGCATTACATGTAATTAAAGATAATTAAGAGGTCAAACTTAAGAGTTGTTTCTTAACTACAAGCACCAACTCTTCATTCAACTTGGTTGAGAGCTTTTTATATAAAAATCAGACTTGCAGATAAAGATACAGTCTGTGTCACTGCTGATATTCGAAAACTCTTTTCAGCAATCACAGCTATTTTGAGATCCAGTTTAATCATGACAGGTGTAGAGTGGATGGGACCCTTTGATTAGGAACTCACTGCACACAGAATAGATTTTCAGACTTCTGCAGATGAGAAGTTTGGAAGTCTTGGCTCTAGGTTCTTCTAAGAAGTTTTAGGTTTCCAACAAATACATTAGAAATTCTACATGTTGGAGGGAATAACAAAAAAGACTGTTCAATGAATCCTAAAAGGAAACACTTTTTAGCCTTGTGTTGCAATTTTTCATGTTTTACCAATTTTGACCTCCACCAATTCAGGATTATCAGATGTACGTACAGTGGGGTCACTAGCTGTGATACATATATGAAAAGGAAGGCAGAAAGGTTTACCATTGCAAATACAGTATACCCTGAAAGAAGGATCTGCTGTGTCACAAAATACCTAGTTGTGCTCAAGCACTGGCAGAACTGCCTTGAGATAAAACAAAATGAAACAAACCCACCTTCTCTTTGATCTGGTCACAGCTTGGCGTACGAGGAACGTACGTCAAGTGAAGGGTGATGGGTGGGCCTGGCCTGTAACACACCCTCACGTTAAAGCATCAGCTAGAAGCTTTTAGCTCTTTTGCGTACAAGCTATCCCACAAAAGCTTTCCAAAGTTAAAAATAATTTTAAAAAAGAGAAAAATATAAATAACATGAAGAAGAATAAAGTGTGTAATAAGCTTTCAACTCAGATGTGAGATGAGGTGCAGAGTCCCCAGACTTGAGAAAGAGGAGTCTGTCTTAATTTCAGACACATCTGTGTTATAAGGAATTCTCCCACCACTTGGACTAGTTTTTGAGAAACTGTATTTATAAGTATGATAAATCTGTGAAGACATTTACCAATATGTTATGTAAGTATGAATATTATGGCTTAGAGCCATTGGCATGAACGGCTCCTCAGCGGCCAGGGCCGCCTCCTGCTCCTGGGAACACAGAGGGATCTCCTGTGTGCATGAACAGCATGGTTCACCATGTGCATAGCGAGTCCAGTACTTTGGACGTTCAGCACACCCACTGGCTGTCAGTATTGAAGCTGTACAGCTGCCTACCTCATGCGGAGAGGGACAGCCCATGGCAAGTGACACCCCTCCACTGTAAGAATGTATTACGAGGTCTCTGGAGTGGGAAGACTGGGCACAGTTGCTGCAGTGCATCTGGCTGGGAGCACAGATGTATGCACTTGCACTTGGGAGTGGTGCTGATCATGTTTTTGGAAACAGGGCTGACTGCAGCGTCAGTAGGGAGTGGTGGCAAAACAAAAACCAGTTTTAAATGAATCACAGGAAGTTTTCCGTATTACAAGCATGCTTATTTCTGTTTATCTGGAGGACTAGAATTATACCTTCTTAAATTTCTGGTGCTTACAGGACTGTGGGAATTACCTGTTGTGCCTTTTGAAAAATCCCCATCTGCACTCACAGACCAGTTTATTTAAGAAAGGGCAAAATTTTGAACAGGATATATTCAGACAGGTCTGCAAGGGAAGCTTTATAAGCAACATTAACACATTCAATATTAAGCAACCTGCATATTCCTTCTCCTCCTCCTAACATCAGATCTTTAACTGATAAAGTTGGACTGGTTTCAAAATAGTAATAACAATTTTTAAAAAATTGTCACAGTATAAGTCAGTCAGTTTGCACTCCAGTATCAGCTCTTATACCTTTATGGGTACCTCTGTTTCTCACTGACAGGGTACTCTCTGGTTCCATGTCTAGAAAGTCTTATTTTCTGAAGATCATTACTAACTCCATTCACTTAAAGTAAGACAGTAGGTAGGTGTAGCCCTCATTTTTGTCTTGAGAAAGACAGCATAACAGATCACGTAAAACCAAAACCTAGTTATTTCTTGTTTTTCAGGCAAATTCAAATGCTTAGCATAGAAACTTAAAATGAGATTTAGTAAGTACAAATTTAGACGTAAAACAGAAACGTTCCCCAACCCCCCCATCTGCTTCAGCTATAAAGTTTTACAGAAAAGAACCACAAAAAAGAAAACAAAGCGAGGAAGAGTATAATGGAATTTGGAGAATAAAAGCTAAGTTATTACAAAACTAAAAACCCCAACAAATTATAGTGCAGAAAATTAAAAATTACAGTGCAGCTACCTCTGTTATTTTAAAAGAACGTTAAAACACGTAACTAAAAAAGGAACAGCATGCCCAGCCTCCTCCTTTACTGCTTCTCACAGCACAATTATTCCACTGTCTTCTCCCCAGCTGGTCTTTATTTTGTGTTTCTATTAGCTTTTAGTTTTATAAACAAGTGAGCAGGTGACCAAATTAAGAAAAAAGTTATTGTTTCTGGACAAAGTGGAAGACTCCTGCTTGCTCAGGGGGGAAACCTGCTCACCTAGAAGGAGATTTGTGAAAGTACCACTTGAAATTTTGAAAATTTTGAAGGTCTTCTCTTGCACTATCTTCTCAAACTAAATTAACGAACAAGAAAAGGACCCCCTTTCTTACAGTAGGCTGCCATTAACAGTGCTCCTGACACCATCTTTGTGGAAGATCTTAGTGAATCTGGGTGAGTGTCTTCATAAGATGTAATTTCATATTACTTGCCAGTTCTGTGCACCTGAATCAACCCAATTAATTATATAAAACAACTCCCCACCCCTTCCACCTTCCTTCTAATTGCTCAGTAGAAAGGAAAAGAAAATTCCCAAGTACAGAAAGCATTTAATTCTTCTTGTTAGGCCTCCTTCAGGTGCTTCAGATCTCCACATGCACGCACCCTTAAATCATATGCTACCTGGAACAGTGAGAGTTGAGTTCCTTTGCAAGGAAACACAGGCTGGCATCAGCTGGCAGGGTTGGAGCTGGCATTTTCAATGGCTGTTATGTGTGTATAATGCATAAAGACATAGCTGAATTCTTGAGGTGCAATCAGATAAAGTGCTTCAGTTGCTGCTGGCCTAGGATAGGAGGTGACTGCCCCTCATCCACTATGGGTGCTTATCACAGTCTACTCCCTGCATTGCCTTCCACCATGGGAAAGGAGGAAGTCTGGGGCTGGAGGTGGTAACCTGTGACACCAAACCATCAGTTCAAGGCATTGAGCCTTTGACCTTTATCTGTAAAACTATCTCAAAGCTGTGAAGAAAAGTTGAAAGAGGCTTGCTTATGGGGAGAAGTCAATTATAGACACCTATCTGAGAGGAAGCAGAAGCAACGAATTGTCTTCTACTGTGTTCATGAGACGCACAAGAGGAAATGGCTATAAATAGTTTAGTTTTGTCAAGAGTGTTGATTTTTTTTATTAAGTCTGAATAACATCCTATTCTGCTCGCTTTTCAATCATCGACTATGTCTGAAGGCAAAACCTACAATTAGAGCAGGTCTGTGTTTACATGGTACACACAGAAGCACAGAAAGGCTAAATATTGATTATACTTTTCATCTTCATATGCCCTCTACGTAACCTTCACAAAGAAGCTATCAATCTCTCTTTTACCAGTAAGTACTAATGCCAACTGAGTATATGAGACCACGTAGCATGGAAAGGCATAATAAGTCTTTGACACAAAACAGTCCTAACATGAAATTAAATAGGATAATTACTATGAGGTGACTGGGAATTCTGCACATCGAAAGAACGTACACAGACTTATCAGTGGGGCTGAGACAACTAAAGCCCTATCAATGACACTAGCTGCTTGATGCAACTGCTTCCTCATTTTCAGTCAAGGCTGAGGCTTGTTCTGAGCGTGTACGAATAGTATATTAACACCAGAGATTTTGTGTGTTTATATTGTACAGTATTTTTTGCAATTACTTTTTTCTTTTATTTAGCAGGGAAGAGTAGTAGACCCGATTCTGGTTATCTTTCTTTACTGCTTGTGAGGGTTTCACAGCTGGTTTTGACTATCAGAAAGCAGTGATGGCCAGGCACTTTTCAGTATACCTGTCTAAATACAGATACTTAATAAAAGCTGAAGGCATTTCAGGTTTCTAAATACAGATACTTAATAAAAGCTGAAGGCATTTCAGGTTTGGACACATCTTCCCTCTTATCCAGCTTGCTCTCCCCTTTATCCCAACTGAATAATAGTGATACTGTAAGTAGTACAGAGAATAATTATCTGTTATGATACGCTAAGTGACTATTGCATGTCACTTCTTGGCATAAAAAGTTAAAAGATCTTTTCTGTTCTGCAACTGACCTGCTCTGTTCTGAGGTTTTTTTGTTAACTGATCCCTTTTATACACCAGCTGTCTGGATATGAGCTGATGCATTAAAAACCAAAAAACCCACACAGAAGCTACATTCACAAGGCTTACTCCATTTTTCTGAAAGGTTTGCAATCAGTAGAAGGAAACTAAACAGATTAGGTTACTCTAAAATACAGCTCCAGTTAAAACTAACTGAGCTCTGTACCTCCCTGAAGGCCTAGTACCCTACCTGGTAGGTAAAGAAGAGCAAGGACAGAAATGTAAGAGAGTATAGTGGTTTTTATATTTCACCAAAAAGAGGAAGCGCAAAGTCACTGCAGGGAAGTGAATAAAGACAGGACTTGGTATGGAGCCAGAAAACTACCACCTGTCAGTGGTAATATTACTTTTAGTCACAATTCTACAATCATATTTTTTAAAGGTGAGATAACATTTCTATTATTCCTGCAGGCATGTAGACTGAAAGACTACCACAGGCACATGAAGGACATGAAAGCGAAAGAAAAAGAAAAGGAGTGAATTGAACACAGAAAGATGAAGGCTTAATTTTGATTTGGTATTCCAACAGACCGAGTTCTTCTGTTTTTCCTGCTCTTTTGTCTCTTCCAGAAATTTCAAATCTGCCATTTTAGTTCTGGTCACCTACTGAAGGTCATCGAAAAAGTCTATGTCTACCTATGTAATGGGCTTGACCAAAATGTAGCCCAATGTTTAAGCACACATCTAACTTCAACAGCCTTAAAGTTAGGCAAGTGCTTAAATTTTGCGTTGAGGTCTTGCTAACGTGGGCACATAAGCACTGACATGAAATTAATAAATTTACTTCACGATCTGAGTGCAGTCTTCATCAGTGTCTTTGTGCGTCATTTAAGTTCGCTACTAAAATACATTTCTAACGTAGTGATTTTAAGCCAGTAAATTCACAGACTGTGAAAGGATAAAAAAAAAAAGGTGTGATTTTTCAATGAGCTGGAAAACTTTGTGGGCTCAGTAGCTTGAAGGCAAGGTGCTGTGTGCACTAGAGAAAATGGAGGCTTTTTTAAACAGCCTCTTAACTCTTCTCCTTAAACCAAAAGTGCATTTATATGCATAATGGTCTGCATTTTCTTTATCAAATAGTCCTCCGACAGCCAAAAAAACCAAAGCAGAATTTCTAGATACGGCATTAAACTTTAAGCACTCCCATTAACCTACTCCTAGATACAAAATAAGCCCAGATATCTTAATGCTGCGCAATATTCACAAGTCACTAAGATTGGTTCCAAGACAGTAGCTTTTATGTGTATAGGTTCTACACACAATGAGCACATAAGTAGTTAAAAGAATCATCAATTTTAGGATTTTTATAAATTTGAATTGTTTCCTGTAGAGACAAAATTTTTCTTAAAAAAAGTATTGTATTATTGTTTCTGTTCATACTTGCTCAGCATGAACAAGAATAAAGGAAAAACTCCCAAAGCTGGACTTTCAGCATGTTTTTTAAACTGCCCTTTATGGCCCAGTACTTCCTTTTCCATTCTCTGGCAAGATTTTTCCCTCTCTCAGACAGTTTCCCTACAGGAATGCCTGAGTTAGGAGGAGACAGGGACTCTCTCTTGTTCCTCTCTAAAGCATAACTATTTTTTTTTTTTTTTTTACTTTCAATGTTTTTATTGTCCATTAGCAACTGAAGTGTAACAACTAATTTTGTCAGTGCATTTTCTCTCAAGTCATGTAAAGCTTACAGCAAAAATTGCAAATGTTGTATTATATGCCTTTAGCATTAAATTATTATAAATTATTAAACTGAATGCCTTTAGCTTTAAATTCCCTTTAGCTGAAGTAATTTTACCATCTGTTTAGAATGAAAATGATAGGAGTACAGGATAATGGACACATTTTTGACACATCTGATGAAGACTAACAAACACTGCTGTTGAAAGTGTTTTTGCTAAAGCTACAGAAGCATTATATGCCCCACAGATGTGGGGTGGCACTGGCAGGGATGCAATAGAGGCTACTCATGGATCTGTTTTGTTTATTTTGTACTGAAGTGTATCAAATTTGGTTGGAACTTTGGAGAAGTATTTTGGTCCCTAGGGTTATATGGCCACTTTAATGGAGCCCACATGATCTGCCATTGAAAGGGGAAATTCTGCTCTTTGCTGCCCTCGGTGCTTGCCTTGCTGCGATGAATCATGGAACTTCCAGCTGGGAGACTAATAACGTCTTTTTTCTCTTGCCAGTTTAGATATCAGCAGATCAGATCCAGCTTCATCACATGGTCATGGGAACCCTAGTGCCACTGTAAGGGTGGAGATGAGCGGTAGGGCAAGCAGGGGCATTGGGAGGGTGGAAGAAAGGGACTTAGTGTTTTGGCCACAGCTCAAACTTATGCTAAATTAAATTTGCCATGTAACCACAGCTTCCGTAACACTTAGCTGCCTCTGTGCTTCTTGCACAGATGCCTATAGCATTCATATTTTTAAGACGTGAAGGAAATGTTTAGCCTTATAGCATAGCCACTTGTATTAATAGGCTACTTCACTCAGTTGCCCTTGCATTAAACTTGACAAATATATGCTTATGTTTTTCATATTAGTGCCTCAGAACTCATTATTTTAATTCTTTCTAAAGTATTTACTGTGCAGTATATCATTTATGTTGAGATCATAAACCTGTAGCATTCTATGTCTGGCTTTGCCTACGTCTGGAAAACGAACTTGTCCAAAATATTATTAGGATAAAGATGCTAACAGAATTTCCAAACTTCTTTTACCCCTCAGTCATTTACTATGGCTGTCACAAAACAAACTCATTTACACAGTATGTAAAGTCCCTTCACAGTCTACCAAAAATCTAAGATGGTTCCCTACAGCCAAATGAGAAAATACTGCCACTTTCAGCCATCGTTTTCCACCAATTTTCCAATTCTCTTGTCTGATGAACACATAAAACCAGTGACACTTGCTTTTCAAAAATCACATAAAATGTATATGAAAAAAGCTTCATAGTGAGCAGATATGTTCTTTCCTCTCTCATGATCAGGGACTTATAATCATCTGCACAGGTGAAGATTGCTAAAAATGACTTTTCACTGATTCTGGCAGTCATGTGATTACCTATGAAAGAAGCAGTTTTGTGGCCTTTCCATTAAATACATCAAATAGAGTGGTTCACAAATTTCCCTTGTTGCAGTGTGCATACAGTAACATGCTACAGTGGAGAAGCACAGTTTAATCCTGCACTGTACTGGTCCAACAAATTAAAAGGAAACATTCAAATTTTTTAAATGTCAAAAATTTCAGTTACTGTAACATTGTTAACGTTAAGTAATATAATCTCAATACTACAAGTTGTCATTTTTTCAGTTTCTACTCTGCAGATAATTGAAATCTTGTTTTTTCCTCTAGGTTTGGTCACAATGCTGCAACTGCTTGCGATGTTGAAACTTCAGATTTCACTCATCCTTTAAATAGAAAGCAAACCCAACGGAATTCTTACGATATTTTAAAATGTTTCAGTTATACCTTGTCTGGCCTGTCACAACCCTGAATATGGTTAGTCAGTATTTTTTATCAGGTAAAATGGTTTTCCAAAACTAAATTCACCAAGCAGAACTAAGACTTGATTCCATTGCTCTTGATTAACTTTTTTAACTGTTGACTTACAAGTCTGCTTCCCAACACTATCAGGCAGCACAGAGGAATAATTAAATAGCAGAGCAGACCAAAGAGACATTTTCCAAGGTGAGAAAGGGAACCACTAAAAGCTATAAAAGGTATTTACAGCAATTTCTGCGAATGTGGGAACTCTTTTTTTCCCCCCCCTCCTGATAATCCGATGTGGTTTTCCATATGCTGACACCAGCCGTAACAGCATGGAGGGCTTTTTTGCAACATTTTATGATTGGCACATTTGCCTTCCAAGAGAAAAGCATGTATCGGATTATAATGTTGTGTGCAGTCTGTAGGTTTTGAATGATTGTGTAGAACACAAAACTGTTTTGTTCTGGAATCAACACATCACTGGGTACTGCAATGTCATATTATGATTTAATATCTAGCACTCTGCACAGCTACATGGGGTATAGCTTTAAGAATGCTGAAAAATGGTTATGCCAAGTTTTCTGGAATGATTTTATTTTATCCATGGCCAAGAAAATTAATTCATTGCGTTGTTTGGCTGGCTATTGGTCATTTATTATTTGACTTAAAAGAAAAAAGTAACAAACGTTTAGATCGAATCCATATTGCTATCTTTCGGCGAGTAACTGACAGTCACAGGCCTAAGACAATGTCACTTGTGATTGCTATAGCTGGCAAATGCTCCTACTGTGGGCACTTATTTTGGCAAAACTACAATGTCACTAGAAGACCTAATTTTATTTGGAAGACTGTGCATATGAGGCAGTGGTGGAATAAGCTACGTCAGTGACTGAACAATTTTGCTAGCATAAGTAGAATGAAATTATATGTACTATTAAGTATAGCTGCTCATTGCAGGGGGTTTTGAACTAGATGACCTTTAAAGATGGATGTTAGATGACCCAAACAATTCTATGATTCTAGGATGCTGATCTTGTGAACCGACTATACTCTTACGCTGCTACCTACATACAGAGATTAAACCAGGGCTTTTCACCACAGCTTCACTACGACACTGCATCATTTTGTCCACATTGCCATATTTTCATTTAAAACATAGGTAGATCACAGTCACACTTAAACACACTTTCCTATACACAGCATCACAGGCAGGAAATTCTATATGACAATAATTTACTATGTGGTGATTTAGGTTAAAAAAAATTAAAAAAAAAAAAAAGATATGTGCTTTTTGGTGGGTTGGTTTTGGGTTTTTTTTGATGAAGAGGGAAGCTTGAAGATTGGTCCAGGCAGAATGACAGCTGGAAAGAAAGATGATAAATGAGGGAAAAAAAAAGAAACCCCAAACTTGAAAAGGATTGTTATAATTAAATGCTTGTGTGGAGAGAAGGGAAGAAAGGAGGACAAATATAGATGGGGTGGAGGCTATGCTATGCTGAAGTAAGGGCAGAGGGAGAAGCAACAGGAGGATTTCACTGGGAGAGTCACACTGGGGTGAAAGAAGGGATTTTTACAGTGGTATTTGGGGAAGTTTGCATTTCGTATCTCATTCCATTCCAAAGTCCAGAGGTGAGGGAGATTCATGAACTATTTAAGCTGACAGAAAGCTAGAGGAAATCTATATTTTACAGCTTCATCATTTAATCACAATCCTGTGCTTTGTATGGCAAACTGGACCTAACAATTCTACAGGAAGAACTTTTGTTTATACTCGTCATGCCGGCAAATGTAGCTGGTGCCCTCTTCCCCGTGCCTGTGAAATTCAACTTTAGAGACTGCATACAGTTGGCACTGTGATTTCTTGTGACTTGACATTCAGCCTACATTTTGCTGGGCTAGACCGTGGGTGCGCCACAAAAGCTGCTGTCGTGACAAAGTGTTACTGCACAGTGGAAAGCTTTCAGGAGAAACTAGAAGCTGAGACAGAAGGCTGCTGGAAGTGGCAATGGGTGGTGTCCCAGAAGACCTTCATGACTGGTATGCCCTTAGGGCCTGAGGCTGGAGGCAGATGAGGCTTTTGTGAGAAACAGGAAAAGAACAGAGCAGGTAGAAGAGAAGTGAGAGGGCCATGACTTGTGAAGAAGAGATAGCAATGGGCAACTAGAAAGGGTTGGTCTGGAAAAATCTAGTATGTGGAAAGTTGATTTGGGCCTTCTAGACTACTGAGCAGTGTACAGGTAACTGGGCATTTGTATAGCCTTTCCTCCAAAGTCTCTATAAGTAAGAGAGGGAACAGAAGTTAAAATTGAATGTGGACTTTGGTGCCCAGTGGTGTCATGGGGAGCATTCTCTAGCTAACTTTGAAACTCCTGTTGCTTTCCTGCTTGAGTTTATTTTTGTTCTTTTGTCTTGTTCGAGTCCATTGATTGCAATAAACTATGTTAAAATTTGACTTGAAAAAACATATTAAGTTTCCATTTGCTACAATTCATTATTAACAGGTATCACTAGAACTACTATAATAAAATATTTTCTTACAGCACAAAACTAATGTTCAGATATTCCCCATTCATTTTCTCAAAAAGTAAATATTCCCTATGATACAACATCCTATAAGGTATCAGTTTACAGCTAAATATCATTTCACTCTGAAATGAATTAATTTTCTGCTTATACACTTTCAAGAGGAAACGGTACCAGAAAATCCTGTGGTAAAGAAAAGACCAAGTAGTTATAGTCAAGCCATCTCTATCAGTAGAAAAATCAGTGAAGACCATAAATACCTTCAAATTTGATGGACAGCTAACAGACATTCAGGCCTAAAGGAAACTCCTCTTGATTTTAAAAGAATTAGGACTTACATCCTTCTGTTTAGCAAGGGATGTTAAAACAAAATATTACAAATACATTGACACAGTTGTCCAACCCAAGAGAAAAAGTCAGGTTGTTTTCTCCACTTGCTTTTCATTTGGGAGTTATGGTTGGAGATAGCAGGGGGGAAGAACTGCTGCAAATTAATGAAGACATCTGGAATGAACGTGAAACTGCACTCTTGGAAAAAGTCTGTTTGAAATCTGGAAGTTGCTGGCTGCATGACCTTAGGCAAGTGAAAGCATGCGGTACGCTTCTGGTTCGTGCCATGGTTTGCCTGTCACAGCAGTGGTGATGGTAATGATAATGCCTTTGAAAAGGACTTTGTGATACATGGCTAAAGACAGCTAAGAGCAGAGAGTCATTATTAAGCTTTGCCACCATAATAAAAAAATGCAGCAAGTCTGAAGAAATGCTATAACAGAGTCATATATAGCATCTAGACTCATTTAAAGACAAGTAATCATAGGCTCATAGTCTAAAGAAGTTGAGCCAAAAACGAGACTGCGTTTGGTGCTGTATCTTTTGAGTTGCTAACTTCCTGTCACCTTTGCTGCCTACCATCCCTGATTATGAATGAATCTATTTATGCATACATTTGTCTGCAGCATAAAATTTCTTTCTGAAGTTCAGGCTGGAATCAAGGCACACTAGAGCCTGCCGTGGCAGCATGACTATTGCTCACGTATTCACTCCACACTTTAGAAAACCATTCAAAGTACCAAATTATTTGTGTGCACCACAAATTAATTTATCTCATGGTAAATAATGAAGTCTTGGAATTCATTTTTCATTACTATTTTGGAACAATTAAAACACACCATGTACTCTGAGGGAATACTTGTATACTACTACGCATACCTTATAACAAACACTATACAAAAACAACACTGGAATTCCATGAAGTTCCAGCATTCCTATCCAACCAATATTAATCGAGTGACTTAACTGCAAACAATGTCCACACCCCAACTTGGTCGTTAAAGAGGCACATAAGAACACTTATAGTTCTTATTGTTGCAATAAATAAACAAATGGAATACGTTAAGAATTCAGATCTGACATAAGATTTGCTAATGCCATGAAAAGCTAGGTCTGGTAGACTCAAATGTACCCACAGAGAATAGATTAGCTTAGCAAAACCACGTAATACCTAGTTTTTCAGGTCTACACTTAAAAAAATCAAAAGCTCTACTCTCAGACACAGACTTAACAGCAGTGCTACTTTAATTTTTGCTGCTACAAAGCAGAAATTTTAAGAAAGCTGTCTTTAGAAAAACGTGAACTATAATTACACCAGTTGAAACTATGTTTGGTTCGAATATGTCTCCGCATTGCATCTAGGCGTATGGAGCAAGGTAGGTTTTTAATGTTACCATTCCGTTCATCTAACATTCAGTACAAACTCTGAACCACCTATGTGTCTTCCACGCAGACAGGAGGCTATATTAGGAAGTCAATTGCACTGTCAAGTTGCATAGCGCAAGGGGGTATTCAGCTGTTTCAAAAAAGGAAGAAAAGGCTGCCACCATGTTATGCTGATCTCTTCCTGTATTTGCACGACTCCTAAATTTACACTATGAATATGTACTCATGGAAAGTTCTCCCTTAAGTTTTTAAAATCCTGATACTGTAGTAAGACCACATAGCCAAATGGCCAGGTTTCTGCCTAAGGAGGTATTTCGACATGCTCAAATTGAAGCATGTGTGCACTTCCACTGCATGCAGCGAGAACACTCACACGTTTGGGAAACGCGTGCTTCCGCGTTCCTTGCACAACTAGCATGAATCGACCATGAGGAGGAGAGAAAGAGTAGCTTTTAATACTTCAAGATAATACAGAAAAGCAGAGCTACCTGCTCCTCTTCCTTATTTTACAACACTATTAAAACTTTGGACAAGATGAAGAGTGTCTGCCAGCATAAAGATGCAGCAGGAATGTGATGGCTGCCTTTCTGGTTCAGGGCTTTTGAATCAGTTGGCAGACATGTTGTGGACCATTATAACCCTCACATGTAGGCCCCCTCTATATACTTGAAAGTAATCCTGCTTTAATTGTTTGCAGAAGATGCACCCCAGCTACGATTTTATCACAGCAGAGAGCGTGTGTTTTATTTCTTTACATACCGGTAACCATCTTGATGGCATTAAGCTTTCCATTGTACCACTCAGCTTATTATCTTGAGATAGCCAGTTCAGATGAACATTGAGACCTGACACCATTTAGGCTATTTCAGACTATTTAAGGTGATAATTTGCAGACAACGTGGAAATTCACTGTTGTCTCTCCCCTGTCTATCGAGCCTTCCACAGAGCTCTTGTCTGGGCTATACGATGCAGTCTGCTAGGCTTTTATTAGGTGCGCCCAGCTGAGGAATATAAAGGTCATCCACCCACCCCCCCCCCCC